>OZ007560.1:29952182-30552182 GCA_963931875.1 Pollenia griseotomentosa
ACAAAACCCCTCCGTGATGGGAGTTATTTCAATTTATTTTGTGTTTTGGTGCTATAATTTGCTGTGAAAGTTATTTAATTTTTTGTGGGAGTTATTTAACTTTCGATTATTTGCAATTTGCAGTTTATAAATATTACATGAAATATTTTTACCATGCAAAGTAAAGAGCGTTAAATATGATCCTGATCTTAAATTAAGTCGCCATTCTTTGCACCTTGGGCTTTGCCCTCTACATTTTGCGAACAAATCTTAGCTTACTTTAAAACTCAGCTTATTTAAGAATTAAGGACGTGTCAGATACAACTTCTTCACTTTGCGTGACGTTTCTGACTTGGACAGAAAACCGCAAAGCAAAAGGTGTACACTCACACATTGTGTGTTAAAAAAATTATACTAGCCGATTGCCAAAGCGCGCCAAAAAGATGAGAGTTGCCTAACTTTTCGCTTTGCTCTGCGTTAAAAGTACTTTATGTGACCGGTGTTTATTCTACACATAAAGAAAAACACTCAGGATAAGTTTTTTATACTTACTTTAAGTACGAGTTGTACTCAAAAGTTCAAGTACGAATAACACTCAAGCATACTTTAAACAATCATAAATGGGATTAATTTCGAAAATCCATCCCGTAATTTCTTAAAATAAGTACGAAATTCTTAAACCAAGTAAAAAAATATTAAACTTTTCGTTGGTAGTGCCACTCTGATAGTAGAATTACAAAGTGAGCGTTTTAATCTTATTAAACTTATCAAAGTTTGTTGTAGACTGCTACAACAACACCACCCAAGTTGAAAAAAACGATTTTTTTTTGTGTGTAGAAACAACAAAAATAACATATATTATTTTCATGTTTAAAAAGTAAAATTGAACTCTTGCTTCTCATTTAGTTTATATTTTTAGTCAAATGTGTACATACGACTTTTAAAGTAAAAGCCATATCGGACATGATGCTGGTGTTTTATCATTCTGTAAGGTGTAAAGTAAATCAATCATAATAATATCCTTTTTCTAGTTCCTCTGTTGGTTTTTTTCAAGTACGAATTCGGGATAACACCAACTTTTTAATACTTGAATCAAGAGATTGATTCAATCTTAGTTTTAATTTAATCAATCTCATTTTCGGATTATTTTAAGTACGAATTCGGATTAAATTAATTTTATAATTCTCATCTAATCAAGTGCATTTTGAGATTCATTCAATCAATTTTCAAATTCGTCCTACCCCATTATATTTTAACTTTTACAAAAATATTTTACTAACAATCAAATTTTATTTTGCACTCTTCCAAACTACAATAATTTCATTGGAAAGTAAACATAACGGAAAAAACACTCATAAGAATTTATGACAGTTTTATAAATTTTGTAGATAAGCATACTTTTCAAATGTTTTTTTTTTAAATCATCTTAATTTAAATCGCTTTGGAAAATTTTTAACATTTCAACAAAAATGTACCGCTTAACAAAGTGTAAAAAGAGACAAAGGAGACAAAATAAGAAAATAATAATTAAAAATCCACTTAATTAAAAATTAAACATATTTTTTAATTAAATTTATTAACAAAAAATGTTAATTACCAACAAAACATTATTACGGTGGGTACAATAAACATACCTTAAGAAATGATTGGTACTTAATCTTACCTTTTTCTTTACACTTATTTGATGGTGTGAAAAATTTCTAAATTTTTTTTTTTTTAATAAAAAAGTAAACAAAATACTCGTACATAAATAAGAAATTGAAAGTAAAAGTGGCGATCATCCGTAGAAGATTGAACGACTGACAGACAGACAGACATCATCTCACAAGATGTCTGTAAATGTATGTTTAGCATACAGATTACACAAACAACAAATTCATATTTAATTACATATGTACAAGAAAATAAGTAGTACTTAAAAAAATCATGAAAGAAAACACAAATAAAAGTTGTGATTTAAATGAAAAAAGTACAAATTTACTTCAGACCCATCCAAATACAATAAACTTGATAATGGAGTACCCCGTAGACGGAGAGACTGACAAAGAGACAGTCAGTTACTTGTGGTTCAAATGACACTTTTTTTCATGTTAATAATCTCCCTCCTAGTGAATTAAGAGCTTGTGTAATACATCATCACCACTTTTTTACAATCGTAGTTGTGTTTTTTTCACACCATTTCCATTTACATTTTATTTAAACTGATTAAAATCTCACAATTTTTCTCTTAAAGTATCTTTTTAAGTAAAAGCTTGAACACAGCCATGTCTACACGCTGAAAAATAATTTGTTTGGAGGAACCCATTTTCTAAGAAAAACTTACTATGGAACGATATCGATAATGTCTATGCTAGCAGATAATCATATTATGGTTAAATATGATAATAATATGGTTACAATTGGCAATAATTTGCCCGAAATCAACCATAGTTTAGTCCGAATTAGCAATTTTTTGGTCAATATAATAATTTTCCATAATTTATTTAAAATCTAGCATATTATGGGCAGAATTTATGGTCAATATTAGCCAAATTATTGTTGTTATTTATTTAATTCACTTATTAAGTTAAATTTTAATTTTATTTGGTTTTTTTACTCCTAAATTTTATTTCGTTTTTATAACCTTCACCGAAGGCAAAAGGGTACATACATATAAGTTTCTCATGCCGCTTGTAATTTCAACAATATTAATCTTAGATCCTATAAAGTATATATATTCTGGGACCTTGTGAGCAGCGAAGTTGATTTAAGGATGAGCGTCAGTTTGTTGAAATTGGCTTTACGAAGACAGCAGATTTGATGGGCACTTAGTTGGTATATATTTATGTCACATATTCTCCATTAAATTTTGCTATGGAAATTCGGCTGGATCAGTCCACAAGGTGCGGACATATGAAGAAAAACAACGACTGATTTTTATTAAATTTTCTGTTCGTTAAAGGAGCATATAGACGACATGTTTTTGTCATCTGACATGTCAAATTTTCAAGTCACATGTAATTGTGCATGTCTGTCA
This sequence comes from Pollenia griseotomentosa, assembly GCA_963931875.1. Classification (NCBI taxonomy): domain Eukaryota; kingdom Metazoa; phylum Arthropoda; class Insecta; order Diptera; family Polleniidae; genus Pollenia; species Pollenia griseotomentosa. Next base: position 29,955,178 of record OZ007560.1, read on the forward strand.
AAATCGCTGTTTTACATAAGCTTTATAATATTCGGTCACAAACGTACATGTAATTTGCTTCTGACATTGTCTCTGTTTTTTTTCGCATTGTTATTGCAGAAGCCAAAGTAGTGCTCGGTTTCAAAATAGCTTGCTGCCGCCATGAAAAGTTTTATTTGCGCCGTAAAATAGTTCAGCCATCTTAACATTTTTTTCTTTTAATTCAAAGATACCAATTTAGGATTTTCTAATAAAACGGTTTTTATATATAAATTCACATAAGTTCTATTCAATGGTAAGATGATCAAACATATCTCGGTATTGTAAAAAATTAACTTCAGCCGGCTAATGATTCCGTCAATAGTGGACGCCGCTGCCGGTTTCTTCCCGGCATAGCTTTCTGATGTCAGATGGTTTGTCAGAAGAAAATAGAGCACGCTCTAATTGAAATTTTGTCAGATGACTTTGCGTCTAACTTTTACAGAAGCAAAGTTAAAAAGGTAACACACGACATGTATGTATTTTGCAGTGGGAAATTTGACATGTCAGATGACAAAAACATGTCGTGTACGGGCGCCTTAAGATATAATTCGGTCGCTATTATTTGAAATGAATTTAAAAAACTTCAATTGCATAGCAAAATTTCTTAGGAAACAGTGTTGCACTAATAGTTGCTAATACAAACCTACAACAACAACGACAACAAAAAAGCAGCACGTAAAGCCATCATACAATACAAATCAATCCCATTTAAATCTGGAAAAATGTCAAATTATGACTCTTGAAGGCAATGGCAAATACTTTGTGCGTGTGTACTCATGTAACTGTAGTCATTATCAATGTTATTTCTTTGACATTTTAAATTTGATATTACAGATTAAATACACACACATTTAAACACGAACACCATATACATATATTTAAATTGTAGTTCATTCCATAACAGAGTACGTCTACTCGTAAGAGTGTAATCAAAGTGTTGCATTGAATTTCGATTACTTAATAAATAGTCTGTCTGTCCATCGGTATGCAATCGCAATATGTAAATTTACAATGTGAATCTGAAGTCGGTATCTGAATTACTAAATTTATTATGACCACTACCGTATGTGTATTTGTATTTTCTTTATTATTATTATTATTATTATTATTTTTTAACTTAAAGTACCTTCCGTCTTTGGGTTTCATCATGGTGGCACGCCGCAGTTTTTAGTCTTACATATTGTCATTTTATATGAATGAACGTATATGAATGAATGTATACATACTTACATATGTACATATATTTTTCTTACAAGTAATTGAAAAAAGAAAGTGTTATTAACCTTTATCAATAATAAATAAATGTTTTTCTACGGTTGAATTGTTTCGTTGAATGCTGCATGCATTTTAGACGGGAGTAGCAGCACATTTTATTTTTCTAAGCACTTGCCGACGCCGCCCATCAATCTGTCTACTTTCGTTGCCGTTACTTTAATAAAATAATTTAAAATTAATTTAATTTTAATTTGAATGCATTAATGTCCATTTATTTTTCTATTTATTTACATTTTGTTTTTATTTACTCATGTACGACTGTGACAATTACAAAATAAAAGATTGTTTGGTTGGTTCGTTCGTTCGTTCGTTGCTACAAAAGTTCGTTGGTTGGTTGCATTTCCATAAAATTTGTCTTAATCATTTTGGTAAGTTTTTGTTTTTAACGTTTACGTCGGTAACATAAAGTGACTTAAATAAATCAATGTGGGTTTTGCAATAAAATAAAATAATTATATAATTTTCGTTTGTTTATCTTTAAACTGGTCTTTTCAAATTGTTAAAAAAAAATTATGAATAGCAAGCAAAGCAACATCAATGCAATCATTTTGATTATGGTTGATCAGAGTTCGAAAAGAATGAAAAGTTTTTTTAAAATCTGTGTGCATCAGTGGTTTTTGATTAACGAACACGCACGCTCACGAGGGGGAAAAATTATCACGCAAGAGAAATTAAGACATTTTCACGACTACGTAAGCTCACAATTAATTATTTTTGTAAGAATGCAAGCTCACTCACGAAACATTTCAAATGTCTCTTACTGCCTGTTTTTTAAAAATGAAAACAAGGGAGTGAGTGAGAAATTATATTAAAAACAAAAACAAATTTTCGTTGTTTATTGTTGTTTTCAATATAATTTCTCACTCACTCCCTTATTTTAATTTTCTAAAAACAGGCAGTTAATCACGAACACTCACGAAACATTTCTTTAGAAAATAGAAAGAATTAATTCGTTCTGTAAACTTTTTTTTAACTCTAAGTTATAAAAAATTTAAATACTTACCCGCAAATTCATAAACGATTATTAGATTTAACAAACGTTTATTAAAGACAATTTTCATAGTAAATTTGTTCTTTAAATCTTTATTAATTTTAAAAAATTTTTGTGAATACAGGCTTTAATTTTTATCCATCTAAATTTGTTTGTATTCAAAAGATTCTTAAGAAAGTCCTTGTAAGGGCATAAGAAATCGATCACTTACTTAAATTTTATATTTAAATCGGACTCATTTTCTTGCGCGTGTTTATATTTGAAGCATTTATTAATCACAAGTGCAACGAAATAAATCACTTTAGTTTATTTGGATTAAAAACAAAATTTTGTGTAGCATTTGAAATTTTGAAGATTATTTAAAAAAAAACTTTGAGTAGAACAGTATTTTAAGCCAGTTCAGGGGCCTAATTCTGTCATTCGTGATCGAGTACTTTCTCGATTCGAAAGCTATTTTATTTCAGTCAACACTGAACGAATCCAAATTATTTTTTCAGTATTGTGAAACTCAAATGAATGCTTTACAGTAACGAAAAAATAATTCCAAATCGTTCAGTATTGACTGAAATAATTAGATATTAAATTGCTTTCGAATCGAGAAATTACTCGATCACGACTGTCAGAATCTGGCCCCAGATGTGGGGATTAATAAAGAACGCGACCTATAATATTGGATGTGTTATAACCGGGGAAACCATAAATATGCAATTGCATGTTTTTCCTTGTGCAACCAATGAAGACAGAAACAATATATTTTACCGTTTTGAAGCTTTTTATGAATTTTGGCATCGATTTGTTAGTGCATATTTTTGCATATTTTACCGTTTGCAGAATTTTTTAAGTTTTTAGCGCGTGTTTTGCTCTATTGAAGCATATTTTGATACATGTTAAATATTTTTAGATGCCTTTTGCAGCAAATAAAACCAATTTTTTTCGCAGTGCGTTTTATTTAAATGAAGCAAAATCAATACCAAAGAGAAATATGCTTGGGTTAAAACGTGAATTGCGTAAGCCAAACTTCTAAATAAGAGCTTTTTAGACAGGCATATGATATATGTGAACAATTAGAGAACAATCAGCAAGAAATGTCCAGCAAATATTTCTAAACACGATGATATATTTTATATGTAACCATAACAAAGGGTTTATGCACTACTTGTAGACGAAAAATTGTCCCTGACACTCTAAATACACTATGCAATAAATTCAAACTTTTCTTATGATCTTTGATGACCAATATTTGTTCGATGTGCAAATTTTAAATTCTATGGATACCTTTTTAAAAAATAAAATGTGAGAGGTTTTTCTTTATATAAGTTATTTTTTTAACCATTTTTATTTTTCGAATGTGTTCAATGAATTAAATAGTCTGGTAGTGTATATAATCATTCCTAAGTATATCTATATATCCAAAGTTTCAATGTTAACCAAAGGTTGGCTTAAGCCAAAAAGTATGTGAAATATTGAGGGAATAGGACTATTGCAAGAAAGCTTTATAAATTGAAATTTGATTTATTGAACACATCTGAAAAATAAAAATGATTAATTAGATACATTTTTTTAAATTTTTTCTAAAATTTTCGGTTTTTAAAAAGTGGCTGTTCAACTGGTTTTATCAGTATATTTCTCTTTTTTGTGAATAAAATCAACATTTAGCAATCAATTTTTATAAAATAAAGCTTGTTTTATTTGAAATATACGTAGCTTTAAAAAAATGTTAAAAAAGTAGTCATTTTTAATATTTTATAAGCTTTAAAAAAATAAAAATTTTCCAATTTTGCAAAAAAAAAAAAAATTTTTCATCATTGCGGTCTGAATAATTCCTAAGCTTTTGAGTATATCAAAAATAATATAGGCACGACATAAAAACAATTATTATTTGAAGATATTTAGCATTTCTTGTAAAAAAATTGTATAGCCCCTTAATAAGTTATGAAAAAATCGGTGAAACAGGCTCTTGAAAAACCTTAAATTAAAAAAAAAGGTTTTTCTGCAAAAAAATTTATCCATAGAATTTAAAATTTCGACCGTTTTTGTAGTAAGGGGACCATTACACATTATGAACCGATCTTCACGAAATTTGGCAGTGTGATTACTACCATTTATGAGCTTAAACAGAATAATTTTGATACTATAGCGATATGCGTTACGGTTTTAGGCGTATATAAACCCATATATAATGGTAGAGGCAGGGTTGATGAAGTTGGTACAATTGTACTTTTTTTGGTACAATTCAAAACTAAAAAGTACGCTGGTACCTCCGTGACTCATTTGGTACTATATCCAAAATTTTCAAAACTTACATATTTATAATTGATATAAAATGGCAACTCGTATTTACTGTCCAATGAATATAAGCGGAGTTTAGTGTTTAATGCAAATAGTCTTGCGAAAATGCAAAATGTCGTAGCTTTTTTATGAAATCTAAGGGAAAATCTATTTTTTGTTGTTGGATTTAACAAAACACCTATGAAATTGGGCGTTTAAACTAACAATACCGACCCTGCCTGCTGCCACATGTTGCGCTTTAACTACATATAAATTAAAGTTTAGTTCCACCAAACCAGCGTTTAAACATTCACTTATTTATTAGTCATAAAAAGTGTACGAAAACGCTCTCTGCCGGCAATCAAAAATAAAAATAAATGGATTTCTCGACCCTAAAAACCGCATGATACAAGTCTGGCTAGACCAAATACAATTTGTTTGCCTCCATTCTTAAATATTTTCGAAACTAACTATTTAGAAAAATCCGTTTCTTTGGCAAAGTTTCTTGGAACGACTAATAGAACAAGAATCACGATGTACTTTTGACGCGAAAAAATTTTAACCACCCTATTATTATGTATAATTAATGATCATGTATTTTTTGCTATCTATACTTTACATGTACAAATGAATTTTAAGTACCTTTTGTTTTTGTTGTATTAAATTTTTATTTTTAAAAATAAAATAAAAAAATTTAAATAAAATTATTTAGTACTATTAGGGCCGAAAAAGTACGATTTTAAAAGTTCGTTGGCACGATATTAGTTTTCTCATTTATCATCCCTGGGTGGAGGGTATAAAAGGGATGCGTATACTGACAACTTTAAAATAAAGAACAAAAAATATATAGTAACATTTTAAAAATTGTATGTGCTGTTTTCACAACACAAGTGATTGAAAGTGTACTGAGTGCTTTTCATATAAATTTTACTACACGTTCAATTACTTGTGTTGTGAAAACAGCACATTAGTTTTCATTCAACTAATCTAGCCATAAATTACTTAAAGTATCAGTAAACATTTAAAAAAAAAAAACTGTTTAAAAAAATAGTTTCATTGTGCAATTACCAAATAATTACAATAAGTAGGTCAGCATGTCAGCTAGGGATAAAATCTTTTTTTTAAATCGAAAGAATAAATTTTGAAGAAAAAAACTGTATCCAAGTGAACCATATTTCAGTAGAACTATTCTAAAACTAAATTTTAACATAAGACAAATGATTATTATATAGAACTTTGTTTAATATCTACATGAAGCAAGTTTTTAATAAAGTTTTTTTTCATATTTTTGCAGTTATTAAAAAAATAGCCAATAAGCGAACAATTTTAATAAAAAGTTTTAGTTTGTCCCCATTAAACAAAAAAATAAAAATAAGTAAGACTTTAATGTCGGCCAAGTCTGCCCATATGATACCCTATAACACCATATTAAGAGACAAATTTTCGAGAGTGGAGCCAATTTGGGTCCCGTGGGCAATCATTAACCCTCCAAAACAAAATTTCTGGGAACCCGTGGCAATCATTAACCCTATAAAACAAAATTACGATGAGCTTAAGATTCATATCAGAGTTTTTTCTAGAATATTATAAGTAAGGTAAGTACATTCAATTGAGATTTTTTTTCGATCGGTATACTGGAACCCATAACTTTAAGAATCAATATTTTTATGTGTTCATACATACATACATTAGCAGAAACGCATAATATCCCTTATACTATTTGAGTCGTTCTAACCACATGTCCGTCCGTCTAGCTGGCTGGTTGTCTGTCTTTGTTTACCTTGTGCGAAAGTAGAGGTCGCAATTTTGAATATAACTTGATGACATTTGACTATTGAAAATGTGAAGAATTGGTAAATTATTTCACATCGCCACATACAAGTTTCTTTTCAGAATATGAACTTATCTAGATTTTAGTAGAGATACTTTTTTCAATAGCCTTTTTTTGACAGATCGCGTGTGAGTCGTGTCATGCTGTCATTTTATTTTTGTTTACTATTATTTGGCATTTCATAATGGAAGCCGCTCGACCTTCCCAAGCGACATCGCTTCGCTCTATGGGCTCTTGAAAAGTTCCAAAAAGATCCGACGTTTTCGAGGAAAATTTTGTTCAGCAATAAGGCCCATTTCTGGCTCAATGGGTATTTAAACAAACAAAATTGCCTCATTTGGGACGAAGAGAAACAGCCTGAAGAGACTCAAGAACTGCCACTTCATCTAGAAAAAACAACGATTTGGTGTGGTTTGTGGGCCGGTGGAATCATCGGTCCATATTTCTTTAAAAATGAATCCGGTGCGAAAGTAACCGTCAATGGCGACCGTTATTGTGCCATGATAACCGATAACTATTTGATGCCTGAAATTGAAGCTCGTAATCTCGGCGACATTTGGTTTCAGCAAGACGGCGCCACTTCCCATACAGCGCATCAATCAATGGATTTATTGAGAGAACACTTCGGTGAGCACATCATTTCACGTTTTGGGACGGTCGATTGGCCACCAAGATCGTGTGATATCACACCGTTTGACTTTTTCCTGTGGGGATATGTAAAGTCTAAAGTTTATGCGGACAAACTCGCTTCGATTCAGGCCTTGGAGGAAAACATCACGCATGCCATTCGCCAGTTACTAGTCGAAATGCTGGAACGAGTCAATGAAAATTGGACTCGACGGATGGATAGACATAATCTTCAAAAAATAAATGCTAAAGATTGTTCTTTCAAATGATAATAAACATTCCCCATTAAATTGGAATTTTCTGTGTTTTTTTCTTTACACAAGTAGGGACCCTCGAAATGGATCACGCTTTATTTAACACAAAATATTTTTAATCTTAGAGATAATTTGACGAAATTTGCATAGTTTCTTTCCGCAATAGAATAGTTGCGATCATAAACCAACTTCTTATGTTGGTATTAAATTGAATTTATTCCATGGCAATATTATTGGTGACATAAAACTCCCTTTTTAAAATCGCCTTAAGACTTATATATCCCATATACACGCAGAGAAAAAACATATTTAAATCTGGTCACTTCCAACAAAAGTATTTTTAATGAAAATTTTAAACATATTCCCCCGTACTTATAAAAAAATTTTAAATTTAATAAAGGTTTACAAAACAAATTTTCTATGAAAATTTTCCTTAATAAACGTTTGTTAAATTTAATAAACGTTTATAAATACGGGGGATTATGTTTAGTATGACGATATAATTGTCACCGACAACCATAAAATGGTAAAATTAGTCCTTCATCAAGAAGCCACAACCATATTATGGCTGCCCCTAAACATGTTATGGTTAAATATGACAATAATTTGTTTTAAAATAAACAATAGTATTTTCCTCGTTTCCAGGAGCAACATGCTATGGTTCGGAGGCAACCATAATGTGGTTGTTGTATCTTGATGGAGGATATAACATGGTTGTCGTTGACAGTAATATGGTAAAAGGAAACATACTGAGTGCCACGGTAGGCTAGCGGGCGGTGAGCTAGTCTATCAGCGCCGGGGTTGCGGGTTCGATTCCCGTCAGCGACTCTGGTTTCTTTCCTGCAGACAAGCGCAGAGCTTCGCATGGTTAAGCTTAGGGAAATAAAAAAAATAAGCTTAAAATGTTCCTTAAAAATAGTTTTGTCGTTAACATGTTTTTTTCTGGGTGTAGTGTCGTTTTATAGATAATATTTGGCACAAATAAATCATATATGAATCTTAACCTCCTAACATAATTTTGCTTTGCCCAGTCTATAATTGGCTATGTCTCCCAGATATGGTACACTATCGAAAATTTGTCTTAATATACTGTAGTGTAGAGTATAAAATGGTTGGACTTGGCTGACTATACTTTCTCACTTGTTTATAACTGCAAATATTTTAAAAATTATGACACACTTATTACGGATTTCAAATATACATTTAAATAGCAAAACATACCAAACAAAGCTTTTGTAAAGGAGTGTAAACATTTTTAAAGTTTTTATTTAAAAACAAACGCTGTATTTCAGGCTTATTACTAAAACCTGGTATCAAATAGTATCAGTAAATAATAATTAAATTTTTAACACTTTAAGCACTTTAAAAAATAAATCGTAAAAAATAAAAGTAAAAAGAGAGAAATCAACAAAACAGGATATAAAAATAAATCTAATTCTTAAAAATTCATTTATATACTTAAAGTAAACAGTTTATTGGTACAACGAATAAAGTTTTCTCTATTTTCAGTTTCAGTTTCATTTTCTCTTTTCCTTAAAACTCACTCACTTTTAACACTTCTTAACCACTTAATTTTTCTTGAACTTTTGTTCTTAAACAGGATAATCGTTGAATTGCATACGATTTGCTATTTTGCTTGTCCAATTTTGAATCGATAAATAAAAATTAAATTTTATTTTCAATATTTTTTCTTTTATTTTTGTTATTGAATACGAATTAACACAACAGTTCAGTACCCGTACCGCAAGGTAACTGAATGAAATTGAAATTTGTTGGTGGCTTGTAACTAAAAATATATCTGAAAAAAAAAATATTAATAAATAAACGAAATTGAAAAGGCAACAAACAGCAACAGTTAGATGAAATATGGTTGAGTAAACCAACAACGGATATAAACGTTGTTAACAGAGCAACAACTACTACAACCTTATTACCAATATGTATATGTAATAAAAAAAAAAACTGCAAAAGTTTTGTGAAAAATAACAAAACGTTGAATACCTACAAAAAAAGAAAAAAAACTTAAAAAATCCACCAACAAACAATTGCATGAATGAATATCAAAAACTCGCAGAAACTTTGTCGAAAAAAACACCAAAGAGATAACCAACCAGGAGAGGGCTTTGAGATACTTCTTCAACAGATACAACTATAAAGTTTTAACAAAAAAAAACACAATATTTATTTGGTAGACATCGTTGGTTAAGCTCCCAACAATGTGCTCAATGTGCTTAAAAAAACAAAGTGAAAAAGAAAAAAAAAAAAAATTATTAAAAGCTGTAAATAAACAAATTTTAAATAAAATGAAAATAAACAAGAAAATTTGTGTGGGTTAAAAACGAATAGTGAGGTGAAGTACACTTAATGAAATAAAAGTCAATGATTTTAAAAATTCCAGTTTTTAAACTCATTAAAGGTCACACAATCAGGGTTAACGTTCGCCCGACAAAAGCCGCAGTTTTACCCTTTTTTAAGAGGCCTGCGACTTCTTGTGAGACTTCTTTTATCACCGACTAAAGTAAAGTTCTCACAAGAAACATATAATTTGCAGTAGATTAAAAAATTTTCTTATTATATTTGTCAAAAAAAAAAATCGTCAAAATTAAAAAGCAATCCACAGTTTATTGTTCCTTTGGCAACAGTTTTATTACTTTTTTGCAACCTTGTCATGTATACAATGAATGTGTTTAAGAAATTTTTTGCAAAGTTTCAAAGAATAGTTTTATCAAAAAACTTTTTAAAATAAGAAAAAAACTAAATTATTTTCAGCCACCGAGGCAATAAATGTAGGTGCTTCCATGGTGGAATAAGCAGGTGGCATCGTTACGGCAACAAATACAACATTACAACAAAAATGGAAATTACATCACAGTTTACGTCAAAAAATACTTTAAACAAAAATCAAAGCGTGCCGCTGAACGTGATGAAATAAATAAATTTTTAGGCAATTTTTATTTAATTATGGTCAATATCTTATTTATTTTAATTTAATATTATCAAAAACTTTAGTAAAACACAATAATCACAGCACAAAACGTGAACTTTTTGTAAACATAAACAAAACTTTGACATAAACCTAGACAAACAATGCAAGAGCAAAAAATCGTCATCTGGCGTAGTGCTGCCACCTGTTTATTTCACCATGGGTGCTTCCAAGAACCGTAATATTTGGTGATACCATTCGAAAGACTGGGAACTGAAGTATAACTAGCTTAACCAAGACATGGAGTCAAATTGGTCTTTTGCAGTGTTTGTAAACAGCTTTTAGTGAACTAAACAATCATCTTCAACGACATGGAAAACACATTAATAATATAAAAAGGGCTTCTTAAAATTAAAAAATTCCAACTGACAGTTTTGTTTCAATTGTTTTTTTGTTTTGCTATGCTTTTTATTAATAAAAAAAAACAGATTTGCGACTTTTTTTCTCAGACGACTTTTTTCTGCGACTTTATTTTTATAAAACGACATTTTGTGCGACTTTTCAAAAATTCCTAACGGTAAACCTGCACACAATTGCATACAACGAAAATTAAAACGAACACGGCTGGATCAGAATGGCATTAATATTGGAAAATATAAAATATTTTACGAATATCTGTAGAAAAAAGTTACCGGTAAATATATTCATCCCAATTATGAATAAAAATTCCCCGGGAGTTTTCTCATTTTTCCTATGTTAATTCAATTGTAAAAGTAGGAAAAGGGAAAAAACTCCCGGGGAATTTTTATTCATGATTGGGCTGAATAAATTTAGCTCAAACCCCATTGAAATTTATTACGTTTCATAAGCGTGTAAGCAGGCTATTAAAAAAAAACGCGAAAATAGAAATAAAACACCAATAATTTAAAAAATAATACCAAATTGACACCAAATATGTATATACAGGCAAGGTTGGGCAAAGCATGGATATAATTAAAACAGCGTTTAAAAAACTGCAGTCAAAGTAGCAAAACTGTCATTTCTTCCACTTCTTCATTTGTTATTGGCAAAAAAAAAAAAAAAAAACTGTGGCTTTCACTTCTGATTCATTAAATGTAAACAGCCCCTGTCAAACGAACTCAATAAGCGAAAAGTTTTGGTAACCACGGAAGTATGGTTCAGACGACCGCTTTCTTTGGCCAAAACTATTTAAGGGCAAAGCTCTTTACCGATTCTTATTAGAATTGTAGAAGTATTCGCTATCTGTGACAGATCTTAAGTCTTAATTAAATTTAAAAAATAAAACAAGCATTTCCAGAACAAAATTATGGTTTTCGTCTGATTGTTACTTTTTTCTATGTTTAAATTACAACCTTTTAGATAATAATAACAAAACTACATATACATAACACAGCATGGTCTTATTAGTAGGTCTGCTCGAAACGCCTGCTGATTTTTTGGAGAGTTGTGTTTTATACGTGCAACTGTTTTTGTAGCAATTATTTTGACATTTCTACCATTTTTTACACAAACAAATGCTTTTGTTCTTGTCATTTTTATAATTTTTTACACAAACAAAATAAGTGTTGTTTTTTCTATTGTTGGATTGTTGTAGTTGCGCGCAGACCTACTTATTGGGCCATGTAACACAGTATATCGAGTCATAACCGCAAAACGCTTAACGCTAGCCACACACTAGTGATTTGTGAGTGTGTTTTGTTAGTCTAAATTTACACTTTCATCTTTTGATGCTCCACTTTTTTTCAATTCCCTTTTAAAGATGCCAATATAATCACACGCAGCAATCGGTTTCAACTTTTTTCGGTTCAAAACAACAACAATTTTATTTACAGCGAATCAAAGAGAAAAAAAAAGAAAAAAATTACATGCAGCCATTGTTGTGCATATGTATATCAACGAATAAAAACACAAAGCGTACTGCCCGAGTACAGGCATCTCCGTACTAACCCCCTTTCTTCTTTCTTCTCTCACCTAAAAACATAAGAGTTGAGCATCAAAGATGAAACGTGTGAAAGCAGACTTAGCGAGCCATTTCTCCACACACGACGAACAAATCACAATAACCTTAAACTTCAAAAAGACAACATGAATTGTAAAGCGGATGTTGCAATTGCACTTTTGATAATTTATTTGTGTACAAAACAAAAAAATGCCAAACCACTCCTCTATAGATACAATTCAACTTTTTGTTGTACACTAAAACAAAACATTTTAAAATGTTCGCGCACAAGCCCACTAAAGGCCATGTCAGATAAAACTTTTGCTTCGCGGTGCGTTAGAGATTCGCTTTGACATCTAATATGAAATGTACATACTTATACGTAGCATGTCACATAAAGTACTTTTACCGCAGAGCGAAGCGAAAAGTTAGGCAACTCTAATCTTTTTACGCGCTTTGACAATCTGCTAGTATAATTTTTTTTAATTAAATTTTATTTTATTCAACCTTTATTTTAATTGCAATATAATTTATTTATTTTTTATATAAAAAATTAGATAAAATTTATTTTATTCCAATATTTCGATACAGCAATGTGTATCATCGTCAGGGAAATAATTTAACAATTAAAATAACGTTCACAAAATAATGAAAAAAAATTAACAATTGTCACATAGAAAAATTATTTACAATTAAAAAAAATCTATTACATTCTAAAAAATTTTCTAATTTCCTGTTTTGTTTTTATAAACTAAATTTCTATAATTTTGTGCTACATTTTCCGTGTCCGATTTATTTTTTTTTTTTAACAGTGAGTGTTGTCAAAGTTTTTATTGTGTCATACACCTTTTGCTTTACGCTTTTCTGTTCAAGTAAGAAACGTCACGCAAAGCGAAGAAGTTGTATCTGACACAGCCTTAACACATCGAACAAATCACAAGAAAATTAAAATTTTCAATTACTTGTGATGTGCGCGCACAGCCCCATTAACAAGTAACAAGACGTCGAGCACGCATAAATCACTAGTTTGTGGCCTGCTTAAGCGACAAAAACAAAATTTTACAGAAGAAGGTTTTTTTTATTTTATTCCATACAAAGTTTCGCTAACGATAAAACTATTTTTGCTATAAAATCGTAACGGTACCTTATGGGACCATGACATTTTAGGAGATGATGCAAGTGTTGCCAATAAAGTCATTTATTAAAAAAAAAAAACGAAAGTTGAGAATTATGTCGCTTAAGCTTTTTTTGCGTTAATGCCTCGATATAAACCAATTTTTTTTTTTCTGTTAAGATATTTCATCTTAATGCAGTGGAGCAAACAAATGAAATTAACTTAATACAAAAACGGTACATATTTAAAAAAACAATAGTTAAAAAACGGCCAAATGGCGATTCTGGTTGAAATAATTTTATGGTTTATCTTTTTCCTTTGGGCCACTGGTTCCCGGGATATCAAAAACAACTTTGGTGAGCCACAGCCTTAAGAATATATCTGTTAATTTTAAGTCCCAGAGAAAATGTTTGATTTTTTTCCCATAAATGTAAATGTAATATTACACAAAATGAATGTTAATCGACTGTAGGGTGCCTAAAGTAAAACACAAGCAATATTAAACATGCAAAAGTTTACTAAATGAAAACAATGACAAAGTTTGTGAGCGAACAAAAATGACATAATATCCATGTGTTGGTGTGTTGTGCATATGAGTTTGAAAATCTTTTAATGTATGTGTGTCTGCTGTATCTTTTAGCTTTGTATCTATCTGTTTTTTTGATTGTTTGTTTGTTTCTTTACTGTTGCCTCAATAAAAAAAAAAACTGAAACAGCAACAAACAAAGTCGAGGTAACATATGGTACGAATAGATCATGATTATTACAACTTTAAACTCCCAAAAAAAGTGTATAATGCTCATTGTTGCGCAATTGTGACACTTAACAGTTTAACAATGAAAAAAGAAACATCAAAATAAAAAAAGCTTTTAAATGTTTTTTAATGGAGTGTCTGTATAGGAGTATTTGTGTGGCTTTAAGGAAATAAGTCATTTATTAAAGCAAAAAAAGCAATAAAAAATTAATAAAAGCTAAAGCAAAATGTTGTGAACTTTAACGCATGCGCGTTTCGAATGCATGCATATTGTTGCCGATTTAATTAACCCTTAATGAGCCACAGCGGAAAAGGTCTTTAATTTAAACGGTTTTAAAATAAACAAAAATCATCACTTAGAAATAAAATTTTATCATTTTAAAAATACAAAAAAAAAAAACGATAAAAATTTGGTTTGACTGATTCCCGGGAATTTTACAAGGGGAAATTTCCTTAATTTCTTTGCAAGGCCATTATTAGTCTGACACTATTTTGCTATACATAAAAGTAAAAAATTTCCATACAAAATTTTAACCAAATCAAATGACAATCAAAATCAGCGTTGTTTTAGAAGCTAAACTTTAATCAATGTTGTCAAGATTAAGTCTTGTTGTTCATTAAGTCATTTATAATAAAGTTACAAAAAGTTTGGCAAAATGATGAAAACTTTAAATGTTTTTTGGGCAAAAAGCTGATGCATGACTATAACACAGCTTACTTCTGTTTTTTTTTTTACTAATTATTGTTAAAGCTAAGGCACGAGCTCTACGAGCTGTACTATTGACGTCAGCAGTCGTCGATGGCTGCGAGTGTAAGACGGCAAATCCATCTGAGGAGATCGAGTGGTTGCGATCGAAACATGTCATTTCTTCTCTTTCTAGGGTTAAAAAATAAAATCCGCATTTCCATTCTATCGTTCAATTCTCCTGATAAAACGTTGTGTCTATTATTACGATTTTTTATTTAAGTTTGCAAATATAAATTTGCTACCAGACACTCTGTATAATTTTTAATTTTTATATGATTTCGGTCCAAAATGTTTGCAATCAAATGGACTAAAGAATAAAACAAAAAAAAACTATGGATTTTGTTATTAACTATACAAAACATCTTCCAAAATAACACTAATTGATGAAAAATTTTTTTTTTATAAAATCGTAGTTTTGATTCAGTATAACTCAGGTATTTTTATCCGATCAAAGCCAATTACCCACTATTTAATACGCAATTTAGTAACCTTTTAAACAAGATAAATATATATTTTGAATCAGCCTTTGACTTTGGATGGCGGCTGAAAGAGAAGTATACACCTAAAAACCCAGATGTACCTTTATCTGACAAATTTGACGTGGCACATTTAAAAGGAAATTTATATTTGCAATAAATAGACCAACATCTATATCGAACCCTATTTGCGGTCATATCGTAAGCGACAAAAGGCAAATTTTGCAGAAGAAAGTTTTTTTTTATTATTTTTTTCTTAAGCAGTTCAAAACTTAATTTGGATTTGATGGGGTTTTTCTCCGCAACGGTACAAGTTCAATGTCTACAAATTATAACCTTTTTTCAAACAAAAACGAAATTTCGATAAATTGTCGCTTACGATATACATAATTGCAATTAGTGTTCGATATGTATTATATGAAATTATTGAAAAAACCTTTAGTTTAGACCTGTGTAATTGTATGTTGTTAATTAACAATTAATTTAATTTGTTCCTCTATTTAAAGATTACCATTGTAAAAAACCATATTATTATAAGTGGCAAACATTTTATCGTTATTATTAACCACTATATGTACCCTGCAAATAATAGGACTAGTCCCAACACGCGTGTAAAATGTAGCCCACAAGGGACTAGGACTAGTCCAAAAGTTACCCAAACGTATGGAAAAAACATGGTCTATTTAACATTACGATGTCCTAGGGCAGGACCATATAACCCACAGCTTTGGACTACAAAGGAGTAGTCTTTAAACTACTCCATTGTATACACAAGAGTATTAGTTTTAACTTCGTTTAAAAACGAAAACATGTCGTTAAAAATCTAAGACATGTCGTCTCACTACACTGAAAGAATTTTCTTCGCAATACCAATGAATTTTGACATTAATCCCATGAAAAATTGCATTAAAAAGGAACCTATGCAGCGATTCGTTGGATCAATAAAATGTATTTAATGAAGCTTTACATTAGATCTATGAATATTATTCATTGGATGAATACTTTCAATAAAGAAAAAAATTTTTTTTCTTATATTATTTTTTTTTATTTATGTTTGTTTTTTTATTTAATTTT
The DNA here is from genome assembly GCA_963931875.1 of Pollenia griseotomentosa. Classification (NCBI taxonomy): domain Eukaryota; kingdom Metazoa; phylum Arthropoda; class Insecta; order Diptera; family Polleniidae; genus Pollenia; species Pollenia griseotomentosa. The sequence continues at coordinate 29,971,494 of OZ007560.1, forward strand.
TTTATTTTATTTAATTTTTTTTCTGACTTTTTTACTCAATTAAGAGCGTAAATATGAGATTAAATTGTCCATAAAAACAATAACAACGTTGATTGAAAGTGGATTGAAAGTTTTTGTTTCATTACTATAATGACATTTTTATTGTCATAACGAAAATTTAAATTTATGAAGGCAATTATTGAAATATGTTGCTTTTATAAAAAAATTTTTGAATTCATAAATTTAATGGCATATTACATTAGATGTATGAAATAATTAAATCTTACATTTTTTAATTAACAATTAAACATTTTTTTAAGGAAACTATAATTTTGTATTAATTTATGATTATAGTTATGTTTGTATATTGTTTTTTTTATGTTCCCAATTAAAATTTTTTGTTTAACTTGGACAAACTTAAGTTTTCATATATCCAATGAAAATTTTTAACGTAATTAAGAAATCCAATGAAGCGATTTTAACGAAAAGACATCATTATAACTAGGAAATTCCATTTAGACAATGAAAATTTTCATTTAACCAATGAAATTTTTTTTATGAAAACGATTCATTAAATATATGAAGCATTTTTCTTTCAGTGTACAAACACTTTTTAACAATAACATGGTCCATGCTTGCATTACATTGGACCAGTCCATGGAGTAGTCCATTTTATCAAAATGGATCAGGTAGTCCAATATTATTTGCAGGATATGTTCGGATGGCCCTACGCTCCACCCGGAGTTAAAGGAAGTTTTATATATGTATTTATCGACCCTTATTTGCGATTATAACCTGCAAATAATGTTGGATCTCCTGATCCATTTTGATTAAATGGACTACTCCATGGACTGGTCCGATGTAATGCAAGCCTGTACCATATCATTGTTAAAAAGTGTTTGTAGTGAGACGACATGTCTTCGTTTTTTAACGACATGTATTCGTTTTTAAACAAAGTTAAAACTAATCCTCTTGTGTATACAGTGGAGTAGTTTTAAGACTACTCCTTTGTCGCTTAAGATTTAATCGCAAAAAGGGCTCGATATGTTCGGAGGCACTCTTAATATGGTTGGGGCTTTTAAATGGAGGACTTATTTAACCATAACGTGGTTGCCAGTGGTTTAAGTAAGCATAATTTGTTTAAAAAAATTCAATAAAAATTGCTTTAATTTATAAATATGTTTTCTTTGTGTGTATAAAATTTGTCTCGATCTAAATCAATTTTTAGAAGATGGGCGTAAACCTACTTCAAAAGCGGAATTTATGACCGAAATTTGTTTCAAATGTAAAACTTCACTTTGTCCCTGCCGTCTTATTAAAGGTTAACACTATTTTCATGGTGTATTTGTTGTCTTAGCTTTGGTTTTTTTTTTTTTTTTTTTTTTTTTTGTTATAAAGTTTATTTTTAAGATGCTAGGTGGAGCATTACAAATATTATTGTTTTAAAAGTTAATGTTTCCATTTCCATTTTCTATTTTGGTGTATTTTTTTTTTTTTTTTTTTTTTTTTTGCAATTTTGTAATAATTCACACCAGAAACAAACCTTTGCTGTATTAATGTTTTCGGTAATTAGATAAAAGTGAAATTTTTTTTATATTCTTTAAATTCATCTTTAAAATCCAAAAATATTAATTTGCTTCTGCACATCTTTTAGTTTCGACTTAGTGAAATTTTGAATTCAACTGGCTCGGCTCATTAGACCAAGACATCATTGCATGTGCGTCTTCAATTATACAAGAAAATCGCTTCTATTTTTTTTTTAGTTTTATTAAATCTTGTGGATTTTTATAATTTTTCTTTTGGCTTAACGAAACTTATGATCAGCAAAAAAAAGTGACGGAAGTTGAAAGTTAGTGGGGGTTTTACACTTATTTTAACTTAATTAATTCTTCTTTCAAACTCAATTAGTTTTAACTAAACGAATATTTTTAGGCATATACCAAGAAAAGTGGAATAAAAATTTTAAATTGTTATAAATAAATATAAGTTATTAATGCAATAAAATAATTTATTTTATTGTTTATTAGTGCTTTCAAGTGTTTTGTAATGAAAAGCATATTTATTATTTTAAATTATCATTTAAAATAAATAAGAAATGATGCAACTAATTTATTGCCTTAAAAAAACATGCTAACGATCTTCTCGCAAAAGTTATTTAACAACATAAAAGTTAAACTAGGATTGATTTTTTTCTTGGCAGATATGTTGTTTATCTAGAAGCAATTTCACTAAGTTTAAAATAAAACATAGCTTTATGCAAACTATGCCCTAGGTCATGAACTTTTTGTAACTAAAACTTCTCAAAACGCGCTTAATCACAGCGTTGACAAATATTTATAAGTAGAGCTGATATCGAAAATTACCGTACTATTGCAAAACGTAGGACTGTACCTACACAGAAAGAAAAACACTCGGGATAAATTTTAGTTTTTTATATTTACTTTAAGTACGAGTCGTACACAAAAATTCAGGTATCAATAACACTAAAACGTACTTAAAACAATACTAAATAAGAATACTTTCGAAAATCAATCCCGAAATTTGTTAAAATAAGTACAAAATTCTTAAACCAAGTAAAAAAAAGATTAAATCTTTTGTTGCTAGTGTCACTCTGAAAGTAAAGTTACAAAGTGATCGTTTTAATCTAATTTAACTTACCAAAGTTTGTTGCAGATAGTTAAAAACGAATTGCTTGTTGTGTGTAGAAACAACAAACACAACAGAACAAGCCGAAAACACATTATTTTCATGTTTAAAAAGTTAAATTGAGAACTCTTGCTTCTCATTTAGATTATATTTTCAGTTTTATATGTACATTAAGTTTTTTAGTGAAAACCATATCGAGAATGATGCTGTAATTGAAATTCTGTAAGGTGAATAACGGGTAAGTAAATCAATCAGAATACAGTTCTCCTTTTAATTTCACTTTTGGTTTATTTCAAGTACGAATTCGGGATTAAATATACTTTATAATTCTTTAGTCAAGCTCATTTTGAGATTGATTCAATCTTAGTTTTACTTAAAATAAATGTGCCGTCAGGAGTACCCCAAGACAGTCACCTTGAACCTTTACTGTCCTTGCTTTTTATACTTAAATGATTTGCCTGGAGTTATAAAGGTTTTTAAATATTCTTACCAAATTCTGGGACTCTGAACTATTTCCATCTCCGTTGATTTATATATTTACATATTTTATGAAACAATTTCATTATTTTGTTTTGATTTTATGCTCTGCTTTTTAATGTGTTATGTATTTCTTTTAGTTGCTATGCAAAAAATAAGCATAGAAAATATAATTGTTTGTTCAAAAATTTAAAAAAAAAAAAATAAGAAGTATTGTGGTATTGACAGCAAAATATCGCCGTTAATGATATATAGAAAAATCCTAAGTTTCGCCGATATATCGGTATTGGTATTTGTTACGTTCCGTAATTTTATGTTTCAACATTTTTACAGCTTTTTTTGCAATTTTAAAAGTTAAATGTTTATAAAATTTTGAACAAACTCAAAGATATAAAAAAAATAAAAAAATTTACTGCCTGTTTTATCAAAATAATATAAAAATTATTGCTTAGAAATTTATATTGAAACCATGGTAGAATAAGTACAAGGTATAGTCATTAGAAATTTTGTTCTCAATTTCAAAACCCATATAACGTCAAACAAAAGAAAATATGCAAAAAAATTAAAACAAGCGTCAAAAATAAAATAAATTAATTTGACATTACATGGGTAAAAAATGAAAATTCTCCCTAATGAACATACCTGGTGCCAAGGTATATTTACACAAGGTAGACTCATTTGGGAGTGTAGACATGCTGCTCTATAAAAGGAACCGAGTTGTCAAAATTGTCTTCTTATAAAACAAAAACAATTTAACGTACAAATGTACAAATTTTGGCTCATATATACGCAATTTGACGTTGGGGTTCCAACTAGGGGTAAACAGCTGACAAACATATGGGCCAACGAGTTTACATTGTGTAAATATACCTTGCCTGGTACTTATTATACTATGATTCAAACAACAATAACAAAACTCGAATTGGTTTTTGTTTTCAATATAAATTTCTAAACGAAAATTTTTGTTTTAGTTTGAAAAACCAGCAGTTATTCTTTTATTATTATTAAGCGTTTACAAAATATGATGATGATAACAAGCCAAATTCGTAAGGTGACCGCATTGGGATAGAGTTATGCTAGCTTTCCCTTAAAAAAAAAAAATACTCTGTACATTAGGGGTGGAATAGTGTTATATGGAAATCCTTAGCAGCTAGATTTGGATACGCTAGAACCCTCCGATTTTGTGAAGTTTGTAAAAAAAACGCTTGAGCCAAAAAATTAGGGGGTGGGATGTGGGTAAATGGATCCTCATCGGAGTCAAACCTAGGGAAAAACGATACAAAAGCCAAAAATAGCTTCAGAACTGTCCCTGAGTCGCCTCTAGAGGGGTAAAATGTAAGATTGACTCCCACTAATATCCCCCCCCCCCCCACCATTTTTTTTATTAACATACTAACCCCCTATCAGTGCTCCTTAAGGGGGCTCCCATACTAAATATTATTTTTTATAAAATTACCCGCCAAATGTAGAGGAGTCAGATGTATTTCGGACCCCAATATTTTTGCTACCCGAGCATTTTTTCACAACATACCTTATCTCCATCTTTAATCATTAGGGTGGTCCCAATACAAAAATTTTGAAAATGGAGGAGTTGCACATTACATGTTCGCATAACTCAAAACCGCTTTAGCTTATTGAAAAAACTAAAAAAACCGAAATTCCGAAATAAAATTTCTAAGAAAATTAATTTTTTTTTTAATAGTCGTTCAAAAGATTTTGTTATTCTTGCTTAGTTTCCAATTTTTATTCTTGATAAAAGCACTGAAATTTATTGTTGATGGGATAAGCTGTTCCTATGCGGATTTCACTGGTTTCACAGTCGTTTCAGAAACATAATTTTTTTATTAACATTTCGAAATTTTTGTTTTTCAAAAATTCATAAAAAATTGGAAAATGCAGCTTGCCTTTTAATTTTTTGCAGACGTATAAAAAACGTACAGGGGCCAAATTTAAGAATTTCATTTTTTTATTGTGGAATTTCGGTGTTTTTAGTTTTTTCAATAAATTAAAGCCCCTTAAGGAGCACAGATAGGGGGGTTAGTATGTTAATAAAAAATGTAGGGGTGGAAAATATTAGTGGGAGTCAGTTTTAAATTTTACCCCTCTAGGAGCGACTCAGGGACAGTTGTGAAGCTTTTTTTGGCTTTTGTATCGTTTTCCCCTAGCTTTGACCCCCATGAGGAGCCATGCGGTTTGTTTTACAAACTTCACAAAATTGGGGGTTCTAGCGTATCGAGATCAAAAAGTCGTGCACTAGTCAACCCCTAATATACATACATATTTTGTTCATGGTCCAATTAGTAGGTCTGCGCGCAACTACAACAATCCAACAATAGAAAAACCACACGCATTATATTTGTTTAAAAAATGATAAAAATGTCAAGAACAAAAGCATTTAAATGCATGGTTGAAATGTCAAAACAATTGCACGTAAAAACACAACTCTGCACAAAATCAGCAGGCGTTTCGCGCTAACCTTATAATTGGGCCATGATTTTGTTGTTTTAAAAAGTTAGAGTCAATGACAAACTATTTGTTGAAAATATAAAGAAGCGGTTTTTTTTGTTTATAAAATATACACAATTGCTTTAGAAGGTACATCTTTTTCCTGTATTGCAAATTTATTGTGGCTCCACTTATTCCTTACACCTTTTTAAATCCTTCTGTTTATATTTTATGTTCACTTTTTTGTTTTTTAAAATTTAGATAAGTTTTTTTCAAGTACAGTAGACGCTCGCAAATTAGAACCGCTTTGTTTTTGAGGCAATTCTAATTTCTGAATTATTCTAATTTCTGGACGTTTTTATTTCGAATAAAAAATAAAAATTACTTAAATTTTTTTTAATTTAATTTTATTTAATAAAAACAAGAAAACAAAACGTAATTCACTCCAATACATTAAATGTATTTTTTAAAATTAAAAATACCGTGTCGTTTCTTATATTTGGAAAACTATCCATTGCTTCCACGGAATGCATTTTCATCTTTATAGGGATATTCCTCTCTTAATATTTTTTTAGCTTTCTCTTTAAACCACTCATACAGACGACTTACCATATTTGGTTATTCAGCGCTGTGCAAAGATTTATTGCTTGCTTCCTGATATGTGTTGAAAACAGCATTTAATATTGCTGTTCTATGTGATTTGATATAGCTGATTGAAGATGTCGTAACATAAATATTCCCTTCAAACCCTTTGTCAAGCTTTTCTAATATTTTGACCTTCGTTTCCAATGATAAAGTGTTTTTTTACGTTTATTTGACATTTCGAATGATACACTTTCACTTTTTAATAGAGACTTCCAAAATATGTACACATGTTTTGAATTTCACAAATAAACTAGCCACAAATATATATAAATGCGACAAAAAAACAACAAATAAGGAAACACATCTAAAATTTGGTAATGCCCCTTTTTAGTTTTACGTGTTCAAACAGAATAAAAATAAATTGCGGATTTCTTGTGTTCAAAGAACAAAAAAAAAAAACGCTCTGAAATTAGAACTATAAATTCGAATTTTAAAGCGTTTAATGTATTGTAAACACTGATTCTAATTTCTGGACGTTCGAATTCCTGAAAGCTCTAATTTGTGAGCGTCTACTGTATTTAGATTTTTATTCAATTTTAAACTGTAATTAATTTGTTCCCAAAATGTATACAAAGCTTGAAATTCAGTATACAAACAAAAAAATAAACAATAAACAGATGACTAGAAAATGCCACCTGTGTGAATTCGCCTTGGATGGTAATTAATAAAAGCTAATATGCGTAATATTAATAGATTTGTAATGCAATATTATCGAATAGATATTGCTGCAAAAGATCTAACCTGTTTTGAGTTTAAATAACCCTCTACCGTTATTAATCAAACATAAAATTATTAATTAAGTAAATTTCAAAAAAGGTAAATTTACAAAAGATAAGCTAATATTAATAAGCAGCAGGTTAAGGCGGCCTTAACCCTAATTGTTGTGAAATTCCTAAAAGTGCGTTGAAATAGAAAAACAACTGTTATCACAAAAATGTTCTAAATTATTTGTGAAAGATACATAAAGAATAATTATTATTTGACATTTGTGTATACAAATTAAAAAAAAAACCCAAGACCATATTAAAATCAATAAAATACAAAATTATGAAAAAACCCCAATCACCGTTTACAACAAAATAATTTAAATGCAAAAGTTTTTGCAAAACAACAACAAATTGGAGCATTAACAAAACTATTGTAAATATACGTTACATTTAAATCATTCATTAATTGTATTTTTTTTTTTTTAGCTTAACGTACAAAATTAACTTATTTTTTGTTTTTTTTTTATTTTCTAAGGGAAATAAATAAAATCGGACTAAATTTGTTAACAAACTTTTCGAACGGTGTCATTAACTTGCAATAAACTCAAAACGTTTTGCAAAAACGTACAGTCATAAACTCACACCACCAGTCAGTCGTTCGTTAATAGACCAACAATAAATATTTAAAGCGTCAAGTCCAAATTTGTTACACTATGCATTTAAAAATACGTTACAATTGCAGAAAATGTCGAAATGTCATTTTAAATCAAATTATAAATAAAAAAAAATTTAAAAAAATGTGTAACAGTTTAAAGGCGAAACGTGTTTAAATTGATTTACCTGACATAACAAATTAAATGTTGTTATTTTAATGCAATAACAACAAGTTGAAGCACATAAAATCATTTTTCACGCGGGAAGTTGTTAAAATGTGTCATATACTAAAGCTAACATACTTTTACTTAAAAAACTTAGAAAAGTTTAAAAAAATCGAAAAAGTTTTTCGTGCAACTTTTATTGAGTGAGAATAGATTAAAGATATGAGTACAGTTGAAACGGTTTGTTTACATAGCGACTATAACGGTTTGTGAACTAACTAATAATTTTAGCAAAGACATAACCAAGCCAAACATTTGCATGGTTATAAACTGTAATGGACCAGAACCGCTAGGAAGTGAGATTAAGGTTTCACTTTCCCGACATCAGATGTCACCGCAATAAATAGTAGAGGATATTGAATTCGGATTTATCTGATTTTTTTTATTACTATGATTGCCACAGTTGCCATAATTTGATAACAAGGCCCAGTAGTAAGACGTGTATTGATCAAGTTTTTAGCAATATATATGGCCAAATATGTATTGATTCTGTAGAATCTAATTTGACGGATCACAATATTATATGTTGTAAATTAAAAAATAGTCGTATTTTAAATCGCAACATTGAAATAACCAAAAACCACTGTGATTATAACAAAGTTAAGAATTATTTAAGGAACAACTTAATGGATGGTAATTTGACGAGTAGTTCAACAGAACTAACGGAGAGTTTTATTTCCAGTATCAGTAATGCCATTAACTTTTCAACTACAACAAGAAATTATGAAAAGAAATTAAGATTCGAACTTGCTCCCTGGATAAACAGGAATCTACAAAAATTAATACTGTTAAAACGCAAAATTCTAAATAAGCGGAGAAAGTTTAAAGATAATTCATATGATAATATACTTAAAAGAATAAGTAAAGTTATAAAGTTAGCTTGTAAGTCGCTAAGAGACAATTACTATTATAACAATATGAAAGAAATTAATGGAGACTCGATGAAAACCTGGCAGTTTATAAATAAAATTCTTGGGAAAGTATCAAATAAGGACATAAAAATTGTTACATCAGCAGGCGAAATAATATCTGATGATCAAATGAAAGCTAATATTTTATAGATTCTGTTCGTGACTTAGTTCAGCAGATACAAATACTCCCTGGGGACAATTGTAATCAACTCAGAACGCTTTGTCAACGTTTAGACCGTTTTACTCTATCTCCGATTACAACTGAGGAAATGGTTTTAGCTATTAGTGGCTTAAATGCAAAAAAAGCATCGGGGAATGATAATATTATCCCTAAGGTAATAACTAGTTGCAGAGATGTTGTTGCCCCTGTTATAGCAAAAATTTATAACACAATAATCAATACTGCGGTTTATCCTGATTGCTTAAAAATGAGCAAAATTGTGCCAATTCCTAAAATTTCAAACTCCTATGTTCTTAATAATTATCGTCCAGTTGCAGTTCTGACTATAATTGACAAAATATTTGAGAAACTTATTCATCAAAAGCTTATGGAATATATCGACATCAATAAAATCATGTATAAATATCAATTTGGTTTTAGGAAGGGATGTGGTGCGGAGGAAGCTGTTGTTAATGCCGTTAATTATATTTGTAATAGTTTGGATCAGGGATCAAAAGGAGTTGCAGGATTATTCTTGGACTTTACGAAAGCATTTGATCTTGTGGATCACGAAATAATGTTGAAAAAGCTTAAGTATTATGGAATAATTGGTAAAGAACTAAAGTTGTTTGAAAGTTTTTTAAAAAATCGTAAGCAATATGTGCAAATTAATAATGCCAAAAGTTTAATGCTTGATGTTGAGTACGGGGTTCCACAAGGAAGTTGTCTAGGACCATTATTATTTTCATTATATATTAACGACTTGTGTAATCTGAATCTTACAGGTAAATTATTTATGTTTGCCGATGATGTATGCCTATTTTACCTATATAATTTTGACTTGGTTTTGAAAACAAATATGGAACTTGATGCCTCTTTAATTTTTGAGTTTGCTCGGTTGAATAAATTAGTCTTAAATGAAAAAAAGACGAAGTTGGTTTGTTTCAGACCGAACTCTTATAATGCTGGAAGAAATTTTAACATTTTTGTAAATGGCTCTTTAATACATGAAAGCCCTTTTGTAAAATATTTAGGGATAACGATGCAGTGCAATTTATCCTGGGATATGCATATTTCTGAAACTAAGAGTAAAATAGCACCAGCGATTGGTGTTCTCTATAAGTTAAGGTATAAATTAAATGAGAAGACGAAATTACTTTTATACCACTCGTTAATACAAAGTCATTTAAATTATATGGTTATAATATATGGAACTAAAAAGACAAATGTTTTAAAAAGTCTACAGATAATGCAAAATAAAGCTTTAAAAGTAGTTTGTAATTTACCACTTACCTATTCGACCACAGCTCTTTATAAAAATATTTGTAAGCCTATATTGCCAATTCATGGATTGTATTATTATCGTTTATTAATTTTTATATACAAATCATTAAAGAATATTGGGTACCACACAATTGATTTTGTGCAGAATCAATCAGCTGTAGACACTAGAAATCAGCAGAATCTTAGAGTTTCAAGGTGTAGACTGGAAAAAACAAAACAACGTATTGAATTTATCGGTTGTTTAAATTATAACCAGTTGCCTCTACAGCTTAAAAGACAGAACAGAATATCGCTATTTAAAACAGATCTTAAAGAAAATATATTTCAAAAACTAGAAACGCTTCTATAAATCTATAAATCTAAAGAATATTATATAAAAATTACTAATGTATACATAATAGCTATTACTCTTTATAAAGTAAACTTATTTAAAATTTGAAATTATTATATAAATAAGCAATAGACCAAAAACTTATGTTTATTTTAAAAGTACATGTAAGTTAGCCAACTTGCCTCAATAATGCCTAAATGGCGCTGAGGTCATAAAAACCTATGTATTATATTGTACTTGAAATATTGAATTAATAAAAACTAAAAAAAAAAAAAAAAAAAAAAAAAAAAAAAAAAAAAAAAACATAATCATAGTTGGCTGATAACAAATCGTCAAATTTTGCGGAAAAATCGTCAAACTAACAAATCGAAATCGTCACAAAAATCTTCATTGTAAAATAGCGATAATTTTTATACGTTTTAAGCAGCTCATATACTTTTAATATAATTGTTCAATTTTTCGAATTGTACAATTATATCGCCAATCTGTTTGAGATATTTGAATGTGGCACAATACATTGGCAACAATGAAAAGACTTTTGATTTGTATTGCACAAAGAAAAGAAGTACAATACACTGAGAAATGTGTTGGCAGCTTTGTACAATGTTGTTATGATAATATGTATATTATATTTTAATGAAAGCTGCGCCATATTCGAATGGAAAGCATTACATTTATTGCATAATATAGGATAATAATATGGCAAATAATACACACAATAATATCCAAATTGTTAATATTTTAATTAGGCTTAAGTTCATCAAATTTAATTTTCATATTATATTTATGAAGATAGGAATTTTACAATATTGATAATCTTTCATTCTTGACCGTGGCCGGGGCTCGAACCCGGGCCGGCAGGTTACCCTGACATGTTTCGATCGCAACCACTCGATCTCCTCAGATTTATTGTTAAAGCTAAGGCACAATCTCTATGTGTACATTTCTCCTTCAAGTTGTGCTGAAAAAGGTCAACAAGAAAAAGAAGAACAAAAATGAAAAAACAAAAAAATGTACTTTGGACTTCAAGAGGAATTCTTCACAAAAAGTACGAAAAAACAGAAGTAAGGAAAAAACATGTAAAATCAATTAAAATGGATAATTATTCAAGAAAGCAAATTTCGATCTACCAAAGGTTAAAATACAATTCGGTTTAAGGATTGATGTTTGACTATTGACGTCAGCAGTCGTCGATGGCTGCGGGTGTAAGACGGCAAATCCATCTGAGTTTATGTTTTATATAGCCTCTTTTGCTGGTGATCACATTTCAATTAGACCTATTGATTGAAACTGAAAGCAAGAAATACTCAAACTTGCAAATGTGTTAATTGATATGATCAATTTGTTCGCAGGCGAAAAATCAGTACGAAATTTAATTAATAGTACAAATTGAAATTGGTTTTTAATTTTTTCTGTGATGTGGTTGAAAAGGCTAAAGCTACGGTCAGACCTATCAAATATTTGATGAAAAAAACGGGGCCAACAACCAAACTAAAAAATTATTTCGCTTAATATCAATATTTATTTTGATTAAAATACCACATCTTACAAAAAACTGTTTTTTGCTATGTCTAGTAGTATAATTTGTAAATTTTGTAATATTAAGACCATTTTAAATCTCACTAACTATTAACAAAATTAGGGGTTGCGCTTCTTTGATCAAATATTTAATAAGTGTGGCTCGTTTTTGAAACCTTACGCTAGCGCTAGGTAGAAGTTTATTGGCCATATTAAAAGTGTGTTATTAATATAATTTTACTCTAACCTACCAGGTAGGAAGAACCTTTCTTTATAAAGAACTAAAGCGATAAATTTTGACTTATCGCTCACTTTTGGTTAAAGTAAAGTTGTTGTAACTGAACACTTTTTATATGGCCAACAAAATACAAACTTCTGGTATCGGTAAATTGTGAAAACGGGCCTAAAATCAATAAATTCTTGAAAACTTTAAACCAACATACAAATAACACTCCGTGACGGTTTTTTGACAAAATGTATCTGACACCTAATCTTTATGTAAAATTGCCCGCTGAATCCGAATATGAAGTCAGAATGGTCAAAAATAGAACAGTTTTCGAAATATTCCAAAATAACCGTTATTTGTGTTTTTAAAAAAGATGATGTCACTTTAATAAAAATATTTTCATAAATATTCAATGAATTTTTTATTTAAAGATAATTTTATTAAAAAAACAACTACGGTTCGTTTAAAAAATTGTTTATATTCGGATTCAGCGGAAAGTTTTACATTAAGATTAGGTGTCAGATTTATTTGGTCGCGACTTTGTTGAACATTTGTGACACAGTGTTATCTATAATACAGGTCAAGTAAGCAATGGAAGCCGTATGTGTTACCAGTTCGGGAATTTGATAAATATTTTATAAATAACCTTTAGGTATGTAATATTTATTTTTTTATGTTATACTAGCATATACCCGCTAATTCGTTAGCGTCTCCTTTTTTTCGTGGACATATTTTTATGCCAAAGTTTATTTTTCTAGGTAGAACCAAAAAGCTAAAGAAAAATAGCAACTTTCCCGTATTTCTTTTTTTGGGTACAATATTTTTCCCCCACTAAAGAATCAAAAACTTCAGTATTGTGGTGGCAGCCCATAATTTAGTACTAATATGTCAATGATTGAAGGAAAATGTTTTGTAAAAAAGTACCAAATTTTCGAATTTCGAAAATGTACCAAATTCGTATACGTATTTTTTTGATAAGTTTCGAATGTGGTATGTTCATCCCAGCAAAAACTTTGCTTACATAATAAGCAGAAAAATAATGAGAACTTGACGAACAGACTACTTATTTTTCTACTAGAAGAAGTACTTATTTTTGTTCGAGATGTCCCAAAAGTAATCCTTTATAATTTAGCCTATTATAATCTAAAAAATAATATGTTTTTTTTATACTTAAAATTTTTATAAAAATATATAGTTACACAAAGTCAATAAAGTAAAAATTTTTTCATTTTTTTTTAATTTTTGTTTTTTTTTTTAATTATTTTATTTTTATTTTTATTTTTTCTTATTCTATTTTACTTTTATTTTTTTTTCTGTCTCTGGCGGGATTTGATCCCGCAACCTCGGTGCTGATAGACTAGCTCTCTGCCAGCTAGTCTACCGGGGCAGTGTAGTTTTTGCATTAAAAAACTATGTTTTATGACTATAATGACATTTTTATTGTCATAATGAAAATATAAATTTTTCTGTATATTTAAGATATAATAATAAAGTTATTATTTAATATATAACTAATAATCCAAAAAGTGGCGAATAAAGCTACAAAGTAATGAATTCTTGAAGTCATTAAAAGTAGGATTGTCAGTAAAGTTTTTGCTGGGATTGGTTCAAAAGATAGATGGGGTGGCAAAAAAGTACTAAAATTCAGATTTTACCCGTTTGCTCCCTTATAGGGCCGAATTTTAAAAAAGTACCAGTCACCTGTCTGCTTATTTTTCTAAAGAACAACGATAAGTTTTACTTTTATTTTGCATCTCTTTTAGTTTTGGAGATATAAGGTTACCTAATTTTCCCGTTTTTACCTTTTTTACCCCCTAAACATTTGAGTTTTTAAAAATCCCGTCTTAGTCGATCGACTTAGGAAGTGACCAATCGCTAGTCCAAATTTCAAGTTTCTAGGGTCACGCGACTCTTTTATATATATAGATTGTTTTTTTCACTTCCTTATTTTTATACCGTTTTTTGTTAAGCTTGTTTTTTTGATAAACATTAGGAAATGGTACCGTCATGGCCTGAAAAGTACATTATGTTTTAATAGATGGTACAAAATATCAAAAGCCATTTTCCATCCCTGCTTTACATCCTACGTTCTAACGACTTATGACCCAATCGTGTTGCTAGCATTAATTGTTTTTATCGAAACGTTTTTCGAAATATTTTCTTATTATGTACATAACTAAAGCTACGGTCAGACTTATCAAATATTTGACGAAAAAAACGGGACCAACAACCAAACTAAAAAATCATTTCGCTTAATATCAATATTTATTTTGATTAAAATACCACATCTTACAAAAAACTGTTTTTTTGCTATGTCTAGTAGTATAATTAGTTTATTTTGTAATATCAAGACCATTTTAAATCTCACTAACTATAAATAAAAGAAGGGGTTACGCTTATTTGATCAAATATTTAATAAGTGTGACCGTAGCTTAAGACTTTTTAATTCAAAATTTAAATATTTATTTAAATTGTTATACAAAAGTACATGAACAGATAAAAAATAATTTTAATTTATTGTTTTATATTTTTTTTTATTGTGCCCGCATTAAAGAAATATTTTTCAATCCCAAATACTTTTTTAAAAAATTTCTCCTTTGACACTTTTAGCCGGAAATAGATAAAAAAAGAAGTATCGTGTCACATTCAATAAAAATATAATTATAAAATTTAATTGAAATATGTTTTTTTTCGAAATAAAAAAATAAATTTTGTAAATTACTACAACTAAAAAAATGTTACATGCAACATCTCTGACATGTTTTATAGTTTTTCTACTTGTAATCGACTTTATTTGCAATAGTGGCTGAAATACCAATATAAATTTTATATTAAGGCTTAATCCATATTTATGGTTGGCTAACATTCATCAAAGTGCGATTTACTTTTCACTGCCTTTTTGTTGGTTATGTATGTGTGTTACTTTTATTTTACAAACAAAAGGCGGTCTTTATTACTAACGCAACGACGATTGACTCACCCACATATTCGCTAAATAAAAAAACACGCTTCAAAAAGGGAAGCAAACAAAAAGACAAACAGATAAATTTATCAATATTAATCACAAGCGTATCCAGTTTGATGACTCTATTACATGTTGGATGACAAATATAGAGAATAAAACATGAAACAAATACAAACATATTTTTTTTTTTTTTTTTTTGGAAATTGAGACAAATAGCCATAAAAGGGTACAAAAGCCAAATACTTTAAGGGGAGAACCGAAATGGATTAAAATACATACTGGCATACTAAAATTGTTATGTTGATTCAAAATATGAGGTCCCTTTTAGCTGTCAAAAATAAAAAAAGAAGCAAACAAAACATCCACATACTACAATTAAAATTTTTGAAACTTACAAAGAACATATAAAAAAAATAAAATATCAAATCAAAAGATTTTGAAATTGCGCAGGAAACTAAAATAAAAGCAAATATCAGACATAAAATTCTTCTAAATCGACTTAGAATTACTCAAGGAGACAGAACATATATACCTTATGGGGTCTGAGATGAATTATAAAAAAGTTTCAAACGGAATGATAAACTTAATATACCATCATTCACCACTAGTGGTGGTGGGGGGTGTAAAAATCAGCCAAAGCGGTATATTATTTCACCTGGGTTTTGGTAAGATAGGGTCCATACAAAATAGCTAGGTGGATAAAATTAAGGTTAAATAACTTATTTTAATCAACAATCGAAATGTATATTCAAAGATTTCTTTTCTGAACTTCATTTAAAATATCCATGCAAATGCATGTTTTTTGTCGACAGTCTAAGAACGATGTCGACCGAATCATTTAGTTTGGGTTGAAATGACATCGATTTGTTTTTGCATATTGTTGCATATTTTGGTGAAAATGCTTATTTTTGCATATTTAGGTAAAATGTATATTTTTGCATATTTTGCCTTTTTGAGTAATTTTTGATATTGTAAAAAAAGTTCTTAAAAAAATGTTTAAATACACAAAAAAATTATTAATATCAATAAATAAATTCTTTTGGAGCTTTGCTTTAATTACAAGATTTTCAAGATTTTGACAGAAAATCCTTCTATTTTAAACCGATGCAGCACCTTACATGCTTCAGGATTTCAATGGTTTTAAAATATTTTATCCAAAACTGTTACAAGGTACTTTCTTGGCACGTGGGTTATACCGCATTGCAGAGGAAATTAGAAGCCAATTCGATAATATTGCAATTTTTAATGAAATGTATCCCTTGATTCCCCTTCCACCTGCAGCCAGTAGTAACAAGATAGGGACCTGGCTAGATGCTTTAGAATTATATTCAAAAAACTTTGAGTAATTTAAGAATATCAAATTAAAAAAGAAATATTAAATTTTAATAACATCAGAAGTCAATTAGCATTTGTATTTTCCAACTACGGATATATTTTTGATACATTAACCAATTAGGGGGTATTTAGTTCACTTGATACCCAAGTCAAATTAATTGATATTGCAGAAAGTAAAAATAACAATGTAGGAGGAAAAATAGCCCGACAAATTTAAAGTAAATCCAAATGGTGTTGCAGAAAAGTTAATGATATCAAAAAATAAAATAAACTTCAAATAACTTTGGTCTGATCTGGAATCAAAGTGGGATCTGAAAATTAATGTGTTCAAAATGCATTGGCATTCTTCAAGTACAAGACAAAGTTTTATATTTGATATTTGATAAACAATCACAAATTAAAATTAGTTATTTAAGTTTTTTTTAGAGATGTTTGAATAATGATAGACTAAATTTTTTATATATTTTTTTTTAGTAAAATTAAAAAACGATATTTTATGGAAACTTTTTAAGTTTTAGTGCATATTTTTGATTTTTTAGTGCATATTTTGGATGTTTTAATGCATATTTTAAACGCATATTTTCGATTTTTTTTGTCATCCCTATAAATAACCAACTAAATAACTTTTTTTCTGAATATATACATAAGTCAGGTACAGTATTTTTTCACTTTATCGCTTAGTTTGTACCTGTTATTCCCGGAAAAGCAAGAATTAAACACAATTAAATTTCCCGGTGGAAACCAACTTTTTTTCTTATTTTCCTGAACTCAAGATAAATTTGTCATATCTTGTTAAAAAGTTTGTTTTTTTAAAAAGACTTTTTATGACATGGGGTTACTGCTGTTTTTTTTTCATCATAAAAAGTACAGAATACTCCACTTTTTGGATAAATATGAACTAAGAACCTCGTGAACCCTATAATATGAACGGACATTTAAAGCAAAACCCTTAAGTTTTTTTTTAAACCCTTTTAAATTAATTTCTAGTTATTTTTTCTTGACAAATTTAATATATTTAACTAGAGTGGAATATAAAATTTTATTTTTAATATAAATTGTTTTTCCTTCTGCCAGAGTTCGTTCATATAAAGAACAAAAGTGTGTTTCATGGGTGTAAACAATAATAAAAATCAAATTTTTAATTACAATACAACGTTAAAGTGTTTACACGCATACATTTAACTAATTAACTAATACAAAAAGGAATTAAAAAAAAAAACAAAACAAAACAAAACAAAAACAGAAAAATAATTTATGTACAAATATAAATATATACGCATAAAACGCAAATACCAAGGACGACAAAAAATTACAATCAAATTCCATCCCAGTCAGCGTTGCCACGACCAAAAGAAATTTGTAACCAAAATGTAAAAATAAAGTAACCAGAAGGGGAAAAAAGTAACCAAAATTATTAGGTATCAAAAGTGCTATTTTGTTTGCGCTTCAGTTTAAAAATTGTGTTAAGAAATAATGTTTGTTTTTATCTTGTAGGCTCATAAACCGCTGAACCGATTTTTTTTTTTAGGTTTTGACAGGGGTGGAAAGAACAATAGACTATATAATATTTTGAAATTTATAGTGAAAGTGGCACATCCTACACAAAGTTAAAACTTATTTTTGTTCATTTTAAAAAACTTTTTGAGCTAGAGCTTTCAAACTTTTTTAAAAAGAGATCTTACAAGTAAAACGAGCTTTTATATATAAATGCTTTTTGCCCGGTGGAAAATATAATCGTATTATATATACGAGATGGGATCGGAAGGGCTTTTGATTTTATTGTTTATCTAGAAAAGTGTTTTAGTTAGACCTATGAAACATTAAGAGTAGCAGATAAGGGCCATCTACACTTCAAAGTATATAAATTATATGGTTAAAGTTGAAAGTTCAAGCTTCTAAAAGAATAATTTTTAAGTAGATAAAAAAAAGTATTGGTTTAAGATGCACAAATACCACACACAATTTTAAGGGTCAAAATCGGAGCGGGTAGTTCTTGTTCCAAAACAAAAAAATGGTTATTTTTGTGTTGTAAAAAGGTAACCAAAATGGAAAAAAGTACACAAGTACACATTGGAAAAAAAAATTAACCAATTTTGGTTAAAAGTAACCAAAACGGCAACGCTGATCCCAGTACAATGTAAAATTTCCAAGGCTGTGCTTCTTTTTTTGTGTTAAAATTATTATTACGTATTTAATATTTAAATTTTTGCAAATTAAAAAATAAAACGAGTTATATTTTCTTGACATGTATGTAAACATAAAAACGAAATTTTTAAAAACTTTAGAATTTGCACAGTGGGAGGCAAAAGGAAAAACCTTTTGAAATAAATTTTATGTTTGAAAATGTTTGTGTTTCAAAAACATTCTACAATAATCGCTAGCGAATTCGAATTTATTTTATACCCTCCACCACAATTAGTTGTGAAGAGGGTATACCAAGTTTGTCATTCCGTGTGAACCTTTTTTTGTTATTAATCTCAGACCCCATAGAGTATATATATTCTGGCTCCTTGAGTAATTCTAAGCCGATTTAGCCATGTCCGTCGTCTGTCCGTCTGTGGAAAACACGCTCACTTTCGAAAAACTCAAAACAAACAAAAAACAAACTTGGTGTCAAATTGCTTTTAGTTATCCTAAGCAGTTTGGGATTGAAATCAAGCAAAATCGGCTTGGTAGGATGAGAGCTATGAATCAAAATGTGGAACCACCACCTTAAAAAAATTAATCATTTTGTTACAAAAACAAACACAAATGGTGGAACAATGCCCGGAATCATAAAAGAAATTCGTTGTATTCTTCTGGAAATCACGCTGTAAAATTTCGTGAAGATAGGTCCATAATTTATCCTAGGCTCCATATAAACCCTACTCCTGGAAAACAGTTGAGTACGCCTAAAACCGTAATAAATAATGCTATCAGAATAAAATTGAATACTTCACAGTTTTTTTTTCACAGAAATAACACTTATAAGTTTCGTAATGATCGATCCATAATTTACTATAGGCCCCACATAAAGACCACTCTGGTAAATTAATTCAATACGCCTAATAGGCTTTTTACACTGATCAACATCTTAAGCCTACAGTACACGGAATGTAAAAAGCCACATGCGCATGTGGGGCTGACGTAATTTTGACGCCAGTACAAAGCCAAAATAGCAAGTTCGTGATGTGTGATGAAGACAAAATTAGGTCAGAACCACATACGAATGTGGCTTTTTACATTCCGTGTACTATATACTAAATCTAACATCTACCATCAGACAAAAATGTCACCAATTTTGATATAAAAATTTTTTTAATATAAAAAATGTTTTTTTCTACAAAAGTCCCAAAATTTAAAAAGAATGTATTTGAAGTTCAATTTGTTTAAAAATATAAAAAATACTTAACAAAAAACATGGCAATAAAAGAGAAAACTTGACAAATGGTAACCCTGCTTTCAAAACCAATTTTTTTTGTCAGTGATGCCACAATAATAATAGAACTTATTGCCACTTTTCTAGTGATGACACTAAAATAATCGAAAGATGTAGAATGGAATAAAATTAGATAGGAACATCTTTTAAAGATGTTGAAAGATGTTGGTTTTTAGCCCCATGTAATTCTTATGGAAAGATGTTAACATCTTCGCAAATGGTGGCAAATTGATGGTAGATGTTGATCAGTATAAAAAGGCTATAAAATCGAAGCAGATATATTTATTGTGGTAAAATTTCTTCCAACTTAGTTTCATATGTCCACAAAAAAGGGGTTTGTTTGCAATTTCGTGATTTACGGTCCATAATTTACCTTAGATCCCATATTTAGCAGCCTTCTAAAATACACTGTAAACGCTCAAACTAATTCACCGCTGTTTCGAAATTTATTGAAATTTATGTTTTTAATACCAGAAATTACTCTGCGGAATTTTGGGATGATTGGTTCATAACTTAAAATCATTTAAGTTCGGCTTAAACTGTTACGAGTCATGATATTTTACTCAAGATTGTCGGTCAATAATTTAATATAGGTCTAAACCGCAACCAATTTTAATGCTGATGTCTGTTTTTATAAAGATAAATTAATAAAAAATAGACATCATACAGATATCACTCCTGAAATATTCAAACTGTCGGTAGAGGGTATAAAAGATTCGGCACAGCCGAATATAGCACTCCAACTTGTTACAAATATTACCGAAAGTTAATTTACTTTCCTTAACAAGATTTTGCTAGTCCGCAAAGAGAACAGTTTAAGGATTGTAGGAAGAAAATTGTTGTTTCGCCGCTTTAATCAAAAGGACTTATGATCCGAATTTAAGGCCTGTAATATTAAAATTTCCCAGATTATTTTTTTAATAGCCCACTGTTGGCTAAATGTTCTTACTTTTGCTTTTTTGTAAACATAAAAATGTTTACTTTTTTAAATACAATAATTTAAGCAATATTTATATGTCTTTGTTTTCAAAAAATTATTTTTATTAATATTCTTATGCGCACACATGGGGTAAATATTTGTTTTAAAACACAATCAAAACTCAGAAATACGCATCTGTATGTAAAACTTAATTAATTTACATAAATATTAAATACTGTTAATTAGACTGACTGGCTTGAGAAAGAAGTTATATCGATATTGCAAAAGAAAAATGTTTGTTCTCCTGAATTAAAAAAATTTGTCTTTTTTGGCACCCTGTAGTGTAAAAAAAAACTAAAAGATTCCTTTCTGAACTACTGAAATACATACATTAATTTGTTCGAGCAATTTTAAACAAAATGATTATGTTTTAATTACGGTTTATGTTCTAGCACTTTTCTAGTTCTGTTCAACTTCTTTCTGTTCTTGTTCTGCTTAGCTCTGTTTTATGTGTGTTTTTCTGTTTTAGTTTTGTTCTAGTTCAGTTCTAGTATTGTTAAGGTTCTATCAAAGACTATAAATATATAAAGATGTGCCACTGCCATACATTGTACGGCCAGTGCTAAATTTGTCGTATGGCAGTACTACTACTGCCACTTTGATTTTTAGAGAACTCTGAGAGTAATAATTATTACTCTCAGAGAACTTTAAATTCTCATTTATCAGCGTATATGTGCGTGTACGCGTGTGTGTATGTATGCACATGGCAAATCCAAAAATATAAACAAACTAAGAGAAGTCTTGTTTTTTTCTTTGAAAACTGATTTAAGTAAAAATAAAACAAAAAGCTAGTTAAAGAAGTTTTTCATGCAATTAACTTAACCGACTGTGTAATTGTAGGGTAAGAATATGTGTTTTATTGTTGTACAGATGAAACTGTATCGATTCGCACCGAAATTAAAATGCAGATATTATCTTAATTTAAAGAATTATAAAACTAATCTATCCTATTTATAAAAACTAAAAAGGTTTATTTAAGGTTGGTTAAACAAATGTTCATACATGTTTTATTTTTTTTTATAAAAAAGGCCGCATAACATTAACTGACTTGTTCATAAAAAATATTTTATGTTTATCACTGGCTCCTTAAACTCACAATTTTGTAATTGTGTTGGTAATAAAAAAACTCACACGCATGGTTTGATATGACGAAAATCAAAATACTATTGATTTTCATAAAATTATGAAGTCAGTTTGATGTGTGTGCACGTAATTTCTTCAAATTTTATTTTTCTTTTGCTTAATTTCAAATTTTATTTTAATAATTTATTAAAAATTTTCATTAGTTTTTTATCAATTAAATAATTTTTTTAAATATGTAATTATAAATTGATTAATGTGTTAATTTAATTATTTGTTTAATTGAACAAATATTAAAACTTAATTCATATTTTCAATTCATATACAATTAAAATTTTAATTGTTTTAAAAAAATATGTAAATAAATAAATATATAATAATTGGGCTATATATTTTTTATATTGGTTATTGTCAAACATGCGCTCTATTTATCAAATATAATTTTGCAACACATATTAATTTTTATTGGTAATACTCGTAAAAGTCGCCAATAAAGCTTTCAGATTATAAAAGGTATTATTAGACTGGTAATAATATTGAATTTTTTTAGAAATATTGATGAACTAATATATCATCATACATTCCTCTTTTAGTCATATTAAAGTGCTTTTCGGATAGAATGATCCACATTCTGCAAATTCTGAATAGACTAACACAAAAGCCTTTTAGTGTGATTTCTATTCTGAGGAAATCAAAAGCCTCAAACCTATTTTAATGTCCCTTTCCGTCAATAGTTATTTTCATTTAATAAATGTTCACAAACTGAGCAATCTGAAATGTATTTAACAAACAATCAAGGAGAAATACCTATTTATAATTATCCCTTCCATCAACCTATTTATTTTTATTCAATAAATGTCTATAAATCTAAGCTAAGCCCTCAGTATCTTTTTTAAAATTAATTCTTTTCTCAAATGGAACATTATTAAGCTGCAACATTTTTAACATATATTTACGTTTCTTAAAACTTTCCGTACTCAAAATTGATATGTTTCGAAAATCAGGATAGTGATTAAAATCCCTACAATGGGTTGATAACGCAGATCCATCGGCTGAATAAAACTAAATTAATTAATTTTTAATTCAAATTTAAATTATACATTTTAATTCATTTAATAAACATTTTAATTGAACTTAATAACCCCAATTTAAATTGTTTCAACTTTTAATCAATCAATATAATCATTTTGGTAATATGTGCAAAATCAAGAAATTGTTTTCTTGATTCTACGAATTTGGTGTTGAAGATCAATTTATAATTTTTTCCTATGTGTGAAACCTCAAGCTTATGAAAAAAAATTAATATAAATTTGCCATCAGAAAGTACTAAGAATGGAATTTTTTAAATTTTAGCCCTTTTTAGTCCGTTTTTCAAATGTCCATCACTGCTTTAACGCTTATTTAAACCTGCTGAAAATAAAGAAAAGATTTTGATTTACCGTTATTTTAATTTGTCACATTTTGTGTTTACATTTAAAACTTATTAAAAAATAACATTATTTTAGAATCCCAATTACAGTGTGAATTTAAAAAGTGAAGTGCAACGTTGTAAAAAATCGCTTTAATAATTTAATATATAAATAAATTCATAATGAACGAAAAAAGTGAACAAATAGTGAAAGCTAATAGCGAAAAAAAAAAGAAATTATCGCATATATCAGGCACAAAGTGCTGTTTGCCGCATTGTGGTAGAT
Organism: Pollenia griseotomentosa; assembly: GCA_963931875.1. Classification (NCBI taxonomy): domain Eukaryota; kingdom Metazoa; phylum Arthropoda; class Insecta; order Diptera; family Polleniidae; genus Pollenia; species Pollenia griseotomentosa. Next base: position 29,995,172 of record OZ007560.1, read on the forward strand.
CTAAAAGAAGTGTTCCGAACTTAAAAATATTTCGTTTTCCATATCTCAATACCACATTGCTTAAGGTTTGGTTAGAAAATTGTAACTTTGACGAACATTTTTTGGAAAGAGCAGGAGCATTATATATATGCGAAAGGCACTTTTCGTCAGCCTGTATTGGAAAGAAATATTTGAAGCGTGGTGCCGTGCCAACCTTGAATTTAACCAACGAAAATGTGGACATAGGTATAGACCAAATAAACTGCTTTGAAAGTGAGGAAATTAACCTATCCTTATTAAAAACTCCGCCACGTAAGCGTAGGAGATCGGAATCGCCAACATTATGCACAAACTGTCTGAAAAGTTGTAAAAATGAACAATTTTATCGTAAGAAATATTTTATTATGTTTAAAAAACTTAAAGCTGTGACGCAAAAAAACCGCAGTTTGAAGACAAAAGTCGAAAGTTTAAAAAAAAGGGTGAGAACATTAGAAAAGAAAGTGATGTATACAAAATCCATTGAAGCCGAAGTTGACAAAATAAACATCAATTCAAACGAAAAAACGTTCTGTAAAATGCTCGTAAAACAAAATAGGGGAACAAATGCTCGTTGGGAAGATCATGAGATAAGTTTCGCTCAAAGTATTTATTATAGATCAACTTCTACATACTTGTTTTTAAGAAATATATTGAAACTAAACCTTCCGAGCCCTTCGTCTCTAAGTAGATGGAGTCGTATTAAGAATTTGCAGCCAGGAAACAACTTATGCATATATAGTGCACTAACATCGACAGTTCGAAAGATGCAACCACTTGAGAGAGAATGTATTTTAATTTTTGATGAAGTTTCTATCAGAAGAAATTTAACATATAATAACTGTGCAGATGTTGTAGATGGAGTTGTTGATCTTGGATATGAGCGAGTAAATGAAATAGGCTCCCATATTTGTGTTTTTATGGTAAGAGGAGTTGTAAAAAATTGGAAGTTTGTTTTAAATTATTTTGTTACTGCTACTTCTATAAAAGGAGATATACTAAAAAAACTTGTTCTTTCAAATTTGGATATTTTAATGGAAATGGGGCTAAATGTGCGTGGCCTAACGTGTGACCAAGGTCCTAACAACAGAAAATGTTACGAGATGTTGGGCGGATCCAGTGATAAACCTTATTTTCTTTATAAAAATGTTAAAGTTTACTTGATGTACGATGTTCCCCATATTTTTAAGTCAATCAGAAATGCTTTTATTAAGGGCGATTTTATAACACCTCATGGAGTAGCGCGGTTCGATGTTGTTAGAGAAATTTTCGAGCTAGAGTATGGAAAAGCAACCAAAATGACAAAATTAACAACAGTGCACATAAATCCAAATAGTTTTCAAAAGATGCGTGTTGGTATTGCTGTTCAAACTCTGAGCAATTCAGTTGCTGCTGCAATCCAATCTGTTAATGAAAATCGCCAGTTTACACGAAGTTCAACAGCAGTAGCTACTTCAACTTGTGAATTTATAAAAAAGCTCGACAGCTTCTTTGATTGTTTAAACAGCATGCATTTCAATGACTCCAACCCTCTGAAGCGTGGCTTGAAGTTAAATAGTTTAACTTGGCAAAAACTTCAAGAGCTGATTACCTATATGAAACAGGTTGAATATGTAGGTAACAAAATATTTTCAATAAACGGGCTAGTTCAAACAACAAGGGCTATCTTATCTTTATCTGCAGACTTGTTGGAAGAAAATTCTAATTTACTCTGCATTTTAACGAGCCATTTTAACCAAGATCCTATAGAAAACTTGTTTTCTTATATACGTGCCAAAGGTGGACACTGCAAAAATCCTTCGGTTTATGAATTTAATATTGCAGTGGCTAAACTATTATCTTTAAAAATAACTCAGTTTAGCACATCAACAAACTGTGCCAATGACGATGCGATGTTTCTACCTATTGAGTTTCAAACAATTTTAGAAGATACTCAAAGGACTGGCAGTACATCAGAGAGTACTCACACCCCTGAAATAGAAATCGCTGATATATACAATGAAAATGAAGAATATTTTAATGAGGATGCCGATTCTTTTACATCCAACAATGTGCCAATAGAATTAACATCGAGTCGGTATTTTGTTGGTTACATAGCACAACGAATATCATGCGTTAAATGTCGTATGGATATAATAAAACCAGCGCAAATTTTGTCATATCCTTCAGAAATGTTTGTTCATGCAAAAAATTATCAAAAAGAATCCGACTTTGGAGGTTTGTGTGCTCCCTCTGACTTATTTTTTGAAGTTTGCAAAATTCATATAAAGGTCTTTGAAAAAGTATTTTTACAAAATAAAGAAATGAAAGGCATAAAAAAATTTATTGTTGAGCAATGCGTGAGTTGTACCAAAAATTCAATTTATTCGTTTTGGTTTGAGGAGAATGACGTATGTTATAAACACAGGATGGAGATGCTTAATTTACTGGTGCTTATATTATTACGAAAGCATTCCACATGGGAAACTTATAAATACAAATTGCCGAGTACTGAAAAAGTTAAAATTTTAAACCATTAAACATGTAAAAATCTCCTAAGTAAAATTAAAAAATACTCATAGTAAATAGTAAGAAAAAAACACTCTTTTTATTTTTAAATTCCTTTGATATACCTATACACACACACATGGTAAGTACATAATTAAATAATCTAAAAAATGAAATTATAATTCGGTGCAAATCGATATAGTTTAATTTTAACAAAAATAAAACACATACTGTTGCCCTACAATTACGCAATTGGTCGCATTCGCTCTTACGTAGGTTATTTGCACATAAATTGCTTGAAAACAAAACGAAATCAATTAAAAAAAATACCAAAAACCGGTTTCAACGAAAAAAAAACACAAACACACACACTTTGGCTGGCAAAAACAACAAACATGTGTATGTATTAATGCATGTGGTTTCTTGCTCTCTTTAGTTCTCTGAATGTGAGCACGAAGTTTTTGCTTTCTTGTTACTTCCCCCCCTCATCAATAAGAAGCACAACATTTTTGAAAATTTCAAATGTACTAAGTGCAACATCTTTATATATTTATAGTCTTTGGTTCTATTTTAGTTCTGTTTTTTTTTTCTGTTCTAGTTCTGTTTTAGTTTTGTTCAAGTTCTGTTTAATTTCTGTTCTAGACGGAAAGAAGTTTATTTTCTAAATAAATAAATTTCGTTTCTTAAAAAAGAAGAAATCCAGAATCTTAAAATAATTTCTTGATTTTAACTTATTTTGTTCGTATTAAGAAAAATTTTCTTAAATAAAGAAACATTTTGTTTGAGCCAAACACATACATTTAGAATAAGTAATTTTTGCAAAATTTTCTTGGTTCCATGTAGCTCTAGTTCTGATTAAGTTCTGTTCTAGTTCTTTTCAAGTGTTGTTCTATTTCTGTTCCTTTCTGTTTCTAGAACTGTTCTGTTTCTGATTAAGCAGTAGTTGTTTTTTGAGTCTGCCCTATCTCAATTTCTGTTCTAGTTCTATTCTGTTCTCTTCTGTTCTTAATGTTCTAGTTCTGTTCTAGTTGTTCTAGTTCTGTTCTAGTTCTGTTCTAGTCCTGGTCTAGTTCTATTCTATTTCTGTTCTAGTTCTGTACTAGTTATGTTCTAGTTCTGTTCTAGTTATGTTCTAGTTCTGTCCTAGTTCTGTTCTAGTTCTGTCCTAGTTCTGTTCTAGTTCTGTTCTAGTTCTGTTCTAGTCCTGGTCTAGTACTGTACTAGTTATGTTCTAGTTCTGTTCTAGTTATGTTCTAGTTCTGTCCTAGTTCTGTTCTAGTTCTGTCCTAGTTCTGTTCTAGTTCTGTCCTAGTTCTGTTCTATTTCTGTGCTATTTCTGTTCTAGTTCTGTACTAGTTATGTTCTAGTTCTGTTTTAGTTCTGTTCTAGTTCTGTCCTAGTTCTGTTCTAGTTCTGTTCTAGTTCTGTTCTAGTTCTGTTCTGATTCTTTTCTAGTTCTGTTCTAGTTCTGTTTTAGTTCTGTCCTAGTTCTGTTCTAGTTCTAGTTCTGTTGTAGTTCTGTTCTAGTTCTGTTCTAGTTCCGTTCTGGTTCTGTTCTAGTTCTGTTCTAGGTCTGTTCTAGTTCTGTTCTAGTTCTGTTCTAGTTCTGTTCTAGTTCTGTTCTAGTTCTGTTCTAGTTCTAGTTCTGTTCTAGTTCTGTTCTAGTTCTGTTTTAGTTCTGTCCTAGTTCTGTTCTAGTTCTGTTCTAGTTCTGTTCTAGCTCTTTTTTAGATCTCTTCTAGTCGCTGTTTTTGTAAAATTTTTTGTTGCTTAGAGAAAGAGGCATGACTTTTTTAGATGCAGTAAAGTTTATTTACCCCGCATCGCCATCTTAAATTTTTATTCATGACTGTTCTACCAAACAAAAAGTCTTAACGCTTAACCCGGGTGCCCATTGAACAAAATTAAAATTATGCAGTGTTTTTATGGTTTTTTGCCAATAATTTGCAGATAAATAATACAATAATGAACATATCGAGAGCGTACACTTTATACACCAGAGGTTCTAACCGCTTTCTCCGTCATGGATCGCTTTAAAAAAAATTTTTTTTCTTAAGCTCCTAAAAGTCTTTTGGTTACAAAACTTTTCGTCAAAATGAAAGGTTAGAGTTTTTTTTAGCGATAAAATAGTTCGATAGTTTTAGAATAAAAAAGACGAAAACAATAAATTGAGTAAGTGTTAATGTTTTTTGTTAAAAAGATGGTAATTTTGTTTGATTTTTTTGAAATAAGGCCACTTTTAAAACACAACCTAAAAAGTGCAGAGATCGCTTTAAAAATGTAACTTTGTGGAAGCTTTTAAAATTTCGGCGAAGTTTGGCAGACTGGATGCAAGCAGAAATTATTTTAATGAAATGTTATGAATGAAATTTGATTTACGTCAAGTATCCATTTTTTGTCCTTTTCCTTTAGGTTATTGAGTTTAAAAAAAGCGGATTTGTTAGAAATTTGGCTCAACGAAGATTTAAGACAAGAAAAGCAGAATAATCTTGTTAATTTTATTGTCGACAAAATTCATAAGGATGAAATTTCCGATGACTGCACCAAATGTATTACGGAAAAAAAGTTAAATAACTTTTTACTAGAACCAAATCAAATTAAACTTGTTCTATTTGCGGTGAAATATTTCATGCAAAAGTTTCTAATTGTAAATTTGCATTGAGCTCATTTCATAATTGTTTTCGGTTTTTCGATTTTTTGTTAATTACTTACATTACATTATAATTACTACAAATGTGAAGTGCAAAATGGCAGACACGATCTGAAAACGACAAATTGGCAGTTTCAAAAAGGAAGAACAGTATTCAAGACGCTTTTTGGTGAGAAAACTGGGTCTTCGTGTGGACATGCCTAAATGACGGAAAAATTGCGCGTAAAGCATTCCAATTTACAACACTTTGCTTCCGATTGGTTACTTCGGAGCAGTAGGTGCTGAGTTCAGGCACATTTTTATAAGGCTGGCAGATTGCATCACGCAAAATATTTAAGCAGACGTATGCGAGAACAGAAACTATCCACCTGAAGCTATCGAGTTGTAAAGCATTGAGAGCCCATCAAAGTTTAAACAAAACACATCAACAATAAACAGTGGGTTTATCTCATCTTACATTCCCCACTACAATTAGTTGAAATTCTCTCAACATTAACTGTAGTTGTAAGTAGGTTAAGAAAAACAAAATAAAAAACAAACAACAACTTACAAAAGATGTTGTCAATTAAGTGTTTTTTTAGGCGGTGCACTTGCCTGTTTATTATCAAAAAGTAATTTAAATTTTTGGGAATACAAAATTTTAATTTCAAAAGATTTTGTTATTCGTGCTTAATTCCCAGTTTTTATTATTGATAAAAACACTTGAAATTTATTGTTGATGGGATAAGCTATTCCTATGCGCATTTCACTGGTTGCTTATGCCAGATCATCAGGAAACTTCATCCATAAAGATCAATAATAAAAACTGGGAATTAAGCACGAATAACAAAATCTTTTGAAATTAAAATTTTGTATTCCCAAAAATTGAAATTACTTTTTGATAATTAACAAAATTAATAAAAAATGATGCGTAAAAGTTCATATGACGCATGTGATTTAGTTTGTTTTTATTTATTTTGTTTCTTTGCAAACAAAATGTAAAATAAAAGAAAAGAGTTGATATTGTCTTAAAATTTATAATTTGGTCTTAAAATTTTAGGGGCAACATTCTAATAAAAGTAATTTTCATACATTGATTGCAGTATATTTAGGGTACCAGGATACCCTCTCACTCTGTTCAGATTGTAAAATATTTATTATCCTGTAAAACCGTCCCATATAAACAAAACGCACAAAGACCGATTCTTTTGTAAAACCCAGCAAAAACTTTGCTTACAAAATAAGTAGAAAAATAATGAGAACTTGACGAACAGACTACTTATTTTTCTACTAGAAGAAGTACTTATTTTTGTTCGAGATGTCCCAAAAGTAATCCCTGATAATTTAGCCTATTATAATCTAAAAAATAATATGTTTTTTTTATACTTAAAATTTTTATAAAAATATATAGTTACACAAAGTCAATAAAGTAAAAAATTTTTTATTTTTTTTTAATTTTTTTTTTTTTTGTTTTTTTTTTTAATTATTTTATTTTTATTTTTTCTTATTCTATTTTACTTTATTTTATTTTTTATTTTTTTTTTCTGTCTCTGGCGGGATTTGATCCCGCAACCTCGGTGATGATAGACTAGCTATCTACCAGCTAGTCTATCGGGGCAGCGTAGTTTTTGTATTAAAAAACTATGTTTTATGACTATATTGAAATTTTTATTGTCATAATGAAAATACAAATTTTTCTGTATATTTAAGATATAATAATAAAGTTATTATTTAATATATAACTAATAATCCAAAAAGTGGCGAATAAAGCTACAAAGTAATGAATTCTTGAAGTCATTAAAAGTAGGATTGTAAGTAAAGTTTTTGCTGGGAAGCAACACAAATTTAATAGTTTTCAAGAAATTTCAGCTTTGAAGACCAATAACTTTTGTAACTAATACTTATTTAAAATGAAATACCCTACAAGAAGCCTACCGGTCATTTTACTAGTTATATAACCGGTAGTGTTGACCAATATATTGGTTAAAGTTTCTATTAGTTTATTAAGAGCAAAATGAAAAAACTAACCGAAACTCTTGTGTACATGTGATTTTTCCTCTCTTTCTAACTAATGAATTCCACTCGACTACGGAACATATATCTGTACTGCTTACTCTGCTGCTTTTTATTAGTCAATGATAACCAAAACAGTGGTTAATGCTAACTAGTTAGTCATAACGTAAATATTGGTTAGCACTAACTAGTTATTCATAACGTAAAAATTGGTTAGTACTAACCTTTATAAAAAATATATTATTTTATTTTTCATTTTAAATTAAAATTTTTTTATTGAAAAAATTATAATCCAATTAATAGTCAGGAAATTAGGCTTCAGAAAAGTAAGTACCAAGTATCGCTATTTCTGTGGCTGCTTGGTAACGTTTCACTTCTTGCGTGGGTCTGGAAATGGAGGTAAACGTACGTGTGACCATTTAATTTATTGTAGATTTTGTTAACAGATTGAGACCAAAAAATCAAATACATACTTGAAAAGTCATCAGGACAAATCTTAAGCGATTGTCCTGGCCAAAGCCACCATCTTTCAAAACGACCGCTTCGAACATGACCACTGTTGTTTCCAGAGAATCCACAACCGCATCCTCTGAAGCCAACATCAGTACGTCCTCCTTAACCACTAGCATTCTGATTACCGCTGTTTGGTGGTGCTACTTTTTCTTCATAGTTACAATCTAGTTATAAATATAATTTTTTTCTTTAACACCAATGGTAAATATTAAATTAAAGCAATTCACAAGTTTTATCAAGCGTATAACAAAAATATATTTAAAAAAATTGGCATTTTTAGAAAGTGTTTATAGTTGTTCTACTCTAGTAGAAACACTAATGTAAAATTGTTGCAAGTGTGTTAGTAAATAATTTTTTTTTTAGTTTTGGTTATGCATTTCTTGTAGGGTAGGTACCCGGATACCCTTGCCACTAACATAAGGGTTAATAAGAATATCACAAGGGCATTTTATTGTATCTTCTTCATCACTTTCCATGTAAAAGGCTTTTTACAATTTTTGACAATTACAGGGCATTGATTTAAAAAAAAAGTTTCTTGATATTTGTGTTTATAAGAAAACATGGAAATTTCACGATTTTGTTGGTATTTTTCTAAAACAATTAGTAAACAAATTTAATATTAATTAACATAACGAAGTTGTTTGTTATTTAAACACCTAAAAATTGTTTTAAAATTTTTATTTAATTTAATAAACAGAAAACTCAATTTAATTTGTTTTTTAACTCAAACAAATGAGTTTATTATTTAAAAGTTTTCACTGTAAAGAATAAAAATGATTACTCACCAAATTAACACAATTAGAGTTCTTATACGAAGTCAAATGAGAAAAAAACGAAAAAAAAACAACTTAAATGCAAATCGCGATCTTCAATTATTTTCATTTGCATTTAATTGAAATATTTTTCATGTTTCCATGTTTCAGATAAAGATATTCTTGTATGTATTTTGTTATTATGGCACAATTTTTTATTTTTTTTTTTATTTTTATTCTAATATAAAAATTCAAATTTGGTGTTAGGAAACCTATAAATTTTAGACTAAAAGCTAAAACACAATAAATAGTACAATTTTGGTTTCGTTTTTGGCTTATTTTTTATTATTATTATTATTATTTTTTAAACTACAAAAAAAAAAAATACTTCACGTACAGCATGTTTTTAACCATAAATATTAAATTATTTATGAATAAGAAGAGCAAAAGAATGTACAAAATGAAATAACCCAGTGTAAATGTAGTTTTGGTTTTAGTTGGAAATAAATACACTCGTCGTAAATTTAAATTTTATATGAAATCCACAAAATAAACATGATAAAGCTTTTCTTTGAGTCGAAAAGAAAATGGAAAAAACGATATTTTTAAGTAAATTAACCATAAACGAAATGGAGTGGGTGATTGAAGCTTAAGGCTTATAATAAATAATATCCCCAAAAGTATAAAAGTTTTAAAAATTTTACAAGAAAATAATCTTAATTTTTGCAATCATGTAGTTTAAACTAAAATCATTTTTTAATACAAATTCAATTAACTTTGATATTCATAAAACTTTTTAGAGATATTCATAAATATTTGTCAAAATATTAGCGGGTTTCGACTACAAATACAGTTTTTGTCGCTTAAATGCATTTAGTAGGTTTTTACGTCTTTAAGTGCTTTTAAACCAGTCCATTAAATTAAGATTTGGCAAAAACTTTTAGTAAAAGTATAAATATTGGAACGAAATTTTTATCATGATTATGTTCTAAATACTGTTTGACTTCAAGGGGCTCGAGTTGGTATCTCTTTTCTTAGCAAAGGTGTCAAAGGAGTCAGTTACCCCTGGTGGGTACAAGCAACGGTCAGACTACACAGAAAAAAATAAAAATTGATTTCAATTAAAAGTTTATTAAAAAATTAATTAAATTTGCACCAGTAAACAAATTAATAGTATCAATTAAACCAGTTAATAGTATTAATTAAACGTTTAATTCACTTGATGAAATGTTTAATTCAGTTGATTAAAATTTTAATTAAAACTGATTATATTTTTGATTAATGCTTTAATTGGTGAAAAATGTGGGAGAATTTTTTCTGTGTACACTGTGCTCGAAATTTACACTTTTTTTTAGACAAGCTGGGCACTTGGCGTTTTACCATAATTCGGGTAATGGTGATAACCGTTGTTTTAGCTCTTGTTTTCGAGATATACCGTTATTTCGTAAATGGAGGAGGTTTCACAACAAATATTCGCGTAACTCAAAAACGGTTTAATTTATTGAAATTACTAAAAAAAAACCGGAATTCCGCAATAAAATTTCCTTTAAGAAAAGTAAAAACTTAATGGTTGAGATGAAAAATAAAGTAGGGTAGGTCATACATATGACCCATCTAGGGGCATCCTACGCGCGGCAAGGGCCAAATTTAAGAATTTTATAAAACCGCCATATTTGTATTGTTGAAATTCTTAAATTTAGCCGGTACAAGCGCGTAAGATGCTCCTAGATGGGTCAAATATATGACCAACCCCACTTTGTTTTCCATCTCAATAATTTATTTCTAACATACCTACCCGCTATCTCCATTCCTTTAGGATGCTCCTATACAAAATGTTCAATGAAGACTAGAAATATATTGAAGAAAAAGTCCCATAAATGCCCAGGAATCGCCCCTAGGGGGGTAAAATGTATGACCGACCTCCATTAGTTTTTTGTCCTTAACATTTTCTCGAGATATACTTGCCCCTTATCACCACTTCTTAGGGGGGCATACAAATATTGCGTTTTATGAAATTATTAAATTAATTAAAATTTTTCGACTTTTGTAAATAAAATCAAAAGTTGGAAACAGATTTTAATCATTTATGGCTTGTTTTGTTTGCAGCTTCGTTTTTTATATGTCTGCAAAAAATTAGAAGCCTAGCTTTTCCAATTTTTTATGAATTTTTAAAAATCAAAAATTTCGAAAAACTAAACCGTTTTTGAGTTACGCAAATATTTGTTGTGCAACCTCCTCCATTTTCGAAACAACGGTATATCTCGAAAACAAGAGCTAACCTAAAAAAATACGGTTACCACCATTAGACTCAGCGTTCCCGAATTAGGTTAAAACGCCAAGTGCCCAGCTTGTCTAAAAAAGTGTAAATTTTGAGCACAGTGTTATTATTTAGAAAAGGCTTTTTTTCATTATAAGGAGAAGTTTTCTTTTTATTTATTTATCTTAAAAAAAAAACAATTTTTATTGTAGATTAAAAGTTAGTTTAATAACTTTTGTTTTAATTTTTAATAACTTCCATTATTATGACAGCAAAACAGTTAATCATCGTCCATATTCTGACACTTAAAATTCCAATTACATGTTTTTAAAATTCTGTTCATTTCATGATCCTTGAGGAAAAAATTTAATAAAAAAAAATTAAAACCATAAAATTATTATTTTATTGAGGTAATTTTAAAAATATAAATTATATGACATAATTACAGACACAAGGGCTTAACATGCAACGTTGTTTAAAAAGTTATTGTTTATATAGATTTAAAAAAGAAGAGATATTTTTAGTTTAACAGAGAAAATGTAACAACTAAAAACATTTTTTTTTCACGGTATTTTAAGGATTTCAAGCAGGAATTGAAACTTTTAGCTGAAGACGTATAATTAAAAATGGTTTTGAACAAGTTTTTGACTAATAAAAGGAGTAAAATTAACTTTGAACTATGTAATAAATTTAAAATCGAGTTTTTTTAAAGAAAAATCTTGGAGGTTGCTAATAATTTTGTAGAGATTTTGAAAGTCAGGATTATGAAATTCGGGATTTTAAGTTTTGGGCATATGACCCCATCCCAAATTTCTATGTAATGCATATACATTTTTAATGTTCTTTTTTTAATTTTAACTTTTTTGGGGTTAAATATTTATTATTCTAAATTAGCCTTAAATTTCGGGTCAATTTTCATTTGCTTTTAAGGGCAATATTTCCTATGTTTCGCCATGATTCGCAGCGCTTTATTTTGGTCTAAAAATCGTTTTTCTTTTGACAAATTTTAAAATATATACAACTGCATATAATTCCTTAAATAAAGGTCGAAGGTTACCAATTATTTTTAAGGAAATGCCTGCTTTCACTTGGTAGGCTTTCGAGTTGTTACCACAAATTTACATTTTATTTTTATGAAAATTCAAAAAAGGACATAATTTGTTAAAAGTTAGCAATCATATTTTTGACTAAAATCCTTTTTTTAAGAAATTCCTAAGCATGCAAAATTGCTCATTACTTTGTCAATAAGGATCAGAGGTCGCTGAGTGGTAAAAAATGCGTCTCCCACTTACCCATGTTTGTGAGCGCCACCAATACACACAGGTTGCACTTTAGTTTAAAAATTTTGCTATCTTACATCCGCTGCTTTATGCGCAGCATTTGTTGTATAGCAACAGCACTCTGGGAGACCCGCCAGCAGGCCGAACTTCCAACAAAAAGGATCAACCATCTAATCTGGCCTCTGTAATATCTCCCTTCTAGCGATTTTGGGTATTAACCGCAGCCATCACGTGAACACTAAAAGAATTCCCTACCGAAAAAGTATCCTTTCTTAAAGAGAACTCTTTATTCTGCCAAAAAGCATCCTTTTCCGAGAAAAGTACGCTCCTTGCAAAAGCATTCTTTTCGTGGTCAGAAGTCACCCACCCATTAACTTTAAAGAAATTTCTTGTTCAATGTTACACATTTAATATCAATTGTAGCACACCAACTTTTTCTAATCACAAAATTAAGCCACAATTTAAAAACATTGTGCTTTCCCCTTCATGTGCTTGCAGGCACGTAATGAAGTGTGTGGAAAAGAAAAAAAAGGATACAAAATAAAAATCAAATTTAAAGCTGATTTTTTAGTTGCAAGTGGCATCAAGTGAGAACATAAACAAAAAACAACATGGCAAAACATGAATTTGGGTAGTTTTATAAAACAGAAAACATTCATCTACAATGGCAGAAAAGTTAAAGAAGCCATTTACACGCGATGTTGTTTTATTTATTTTTGACTCGAACGAGTATTTATGAATTATGTGCAAGAAGAAAAATAAGAAGTACAACTGGAAAAAATTTTAAACATAATTTATATTAACGTCTAAAGCAGTATTAAAACACTAAAAAGAAAAACTTAAAATACTGTCCAGCCTACTGAAATATAGAGTTAAAGGTTTTTGGCAAACTTTATGCCTATTTGGTACTTTTATATAAAATGATTTATAAAATCAACACGCGATTAAAAATCCTCAAAAGGAAAACAAAAATGATGTAAACAAAATTCTCTAGTTAATAAAACTAGTTGTAATAAATTTAGTCCGAATTTAAAAGCATACTTTTAAGCAACCAATACAAAACAGCAACATGTTGCCTGCTTTAAGGCGCATACTCACCATTGGATTGAAATAAAAAATAAAAACTCATTTTCAGCTAAAATATTTCACTTAAATTTGTTTCTTTTCCTTATCATATACATCAAAAAAGAGATATGTATCTTTCTTGGTTAGTTTTGGTAGTATTGTTGTTTTGCTATGGACTAACTCGTTGTTCAGTTTCATTTTAAAGAGTTTAGTTTTGGTGCTTTTTTCCAGCTGTTAATTTACGGCGAATTTCCTACCAAAAAATTTGCTTGTCACCACAAACCGTGTAAAAGACCTGACCTACTTTAATTTGCTGATACTGAAACATACATAACCAAACATCCCAATACTCACACTCGCTCACACAATAATGCAAAATGCAGTTCGTGGTATATTTGGGCTTTTTGAGTTTCGACAAAATGTTTTTCCAACATAAAGATTTGTAAGCCAAACTATTTGCGGAAACTACAAAAAGTTTTTGTACTTATTTATAGTTTTGCTTCTAATGGATAAATAGAATCTTCATTTGGATTCTTCAGTTTGTGTTCCTCTTTTTCGTTTTCCCCACAACTGTTTTAGGTGTATGTGTGCATACACATCTACACATGCAGAGAAAAGAATCCTGATTTTTCTTGTAAGCTGATTTTCTTTAAACTACTTGTATACCAGCGACTTAAAAACTCTATTCATAAGCTTTAAATCATCAATTAAAAACGTAAAATTTCAAAGGAAAATTTTAACCCTTTCGTGCACTTGTTGTGTGTGTGTGTTTGTACAACAACACATTTTAGAGAAAATTAATTTTTCTATTTTTGCAAAACAAAATATCACAAAAAAAATTTGTAGTCCCTAACTTCAGCTTTGCTTTAAACTTGCATGTAAGTAAGCGCTTTTTGCGCTTTGTATTTAACTTTTGAAAAAAGCTGCCCCACAGGGGCTTGGTGCATGGAAGGGTTAAAGATCAATATCTACTTGGCCAAATAGTTGTTTTATCATAAAAGATATAAGCAAGACATGTTTGAATTCGTCTCTCAGTGCTTAAGTTTTGTCGGCTATAAAGTTAAAGAACTATTCGGCGACTACAATAAGAGTGAACATTCCTTCAATTTATCTGCTAAACGTCCTGTTAGATGACACTCAAAGCTTAACTTAAGTCGTGTCTTTCGCCAATGTTTCATTTAAGTCACTTTAGTCTCTAAAGTGGTGGGAAGTTTTCGTCAATATAAACAAATTAGCAATATGTGATAAAAATATAAGCAAAATTGCAGAACTATCAAACAGTTCTAGAGACAAAGATCCAGAAAAAAGACAAGTGAGGTAGAAACATGTAAAAAAAAAATTTAAGAGGAGATAATTAATTACAACAAATTTCGATCCACCAATAATTCCATTGGCTTAAAGATTGATGTTTGACTATAGACTGCTAGCCGTCGCAGTGGTGGAAAGTGTAAAACTGCAAAAAATTCTAATGATGAGAACGTGCATGTTCTCGAAATATGTAAATTCGACCCGAGTTCAAGCTCAGGTTTAGCCATGAAATTAATTAAATTTTATTTCATTTCATGTTGTAAAATTCATTTCTTTAAAGAAAAAATTTTTCACCAGTTAAAGCATTAATCAAAAATAAAATCAGTTTTAACTAACAATTTAATCAAGTGAATTAAACGTTTAATAAAGTGAATAAACCTTTAATAAAGTTTAATTGGTACCATTAATTTGCTGACTGGTGCAAATTTAATTAATTTTTTAATTAACATCACATATTTTTTAATATAAATCAATTTTATTTTCTTCCGTGTTCAATAAAACAATTTAATGAAAATTAAAATTGATAAACTTAAGCCTGATTTAAAATAAAAAGAAAATCAAATTTGAATTATAAAGAATAAACAGTTCGATTAACCACAAGACACTAAGGCCCAAATTTACAGTCATTAGTTAGCCAATAATAACGGTTTAACTAATAAAATATTATTTCTAGCTCTTTCTGAACCATAAGTTAAACCCTCAAATGTTATTGGTTTACTACTTATTTTTTTTTGTTATTTATTATTTTAATAGAGTAACAATTTTTTGGTCTGATTAAAATTTTTACTTAAACAATTATTGTGTGGTGCCTGTAAAACACTTTAGAAAAAACACTTTACAAGAAACACTTTGCAAAGACTAAATTGAATTTTTTTATATTAATCATTTTTTATTGAATTTTTTTTTGACATGAAAAAATATTTTTTTGTTTTTAGTTAGTTAGTTTTAGAATTTTGATTTGGATTTTTATTAAATACATTTTTTATAATTTTTGTATAAAAGAAAAACTGTTGGTTGCATTGTTATTATACCAACAAATTGGTGACCCCGATACATTGATTTGGAAGCATGTCTACATCGGAAGAAGATTTTGCATCTCTATCGTCAAACGCTCCTCACATGGAAATTTAAAAAGTCTCTGTTAAAGCTCCGCAATTTTGGCGTTCAGATCCATTACTTTGGTTCAAGCAAATGGAGTCGCAGTTCGTGATGGCTGGTGTTACTCAAGATGTGACCAAATTTCACACTATTGTGGCTTTAATACTCGAGAAGGCTCAAGATGTCATCATCAACCCTCCTGCCACGCATATGTATGAAACTTTAAAGGCCAAACTTATATGCTCGTTCTCAGACTCTGAGGAAAAACGCCTTAAGAAACTTCTGACTGAGTTTGAACTTTCTGATAAAAAACCATCAGATTTGTTAAGTCAAATGCGTTCTTTAGCCCAAGGTAAGGTCTCTGATGACAATTTGAAACAACTTTGGATACAGCGGCTACCATCTCAAATGAAAGCTATTCTGTCTGTCAGTGAAGACCGTTTGGAGAAGCTCGCTACAATGGCAGATACAATTTGTAATTGCAGCGATACACAAGTACACGCTGTATCTTCAGCATAAAATATGATACTTTATTTAAGCAATAGTTATCATTTTAGTTTACTAGGGTGTTCAATTAATCGGGTTTTACTGTTGTTCGATTAAACGATTAATCGATATTTGGCATTTTTAACTTTTTCGATTAAACGAACAAAATTTTAAAATTAATCTATTAATCGATATGTTCAAAATCCAGAAATTTTATAAATTACGAGATTTTTTTCTATAATTTTCGAAAAAATTAGTACTTGAGTAAATAAACATTCTTTTTTAAAGAAAACTTGTCAATGTAGCTCCAACTTGTCAATATAACTTTGGATTTTTTGAGACTTTTCACGGACATTCAATCCATGCTATGCTTCTGCAAATAATTTCCTCTAGAGAATCGATCGAAGTATCTTGTTTAAAATATTTATTCATTGGACCACTTGTAGCCCCATTTGATTTTGTTGGTGGAACATCTTCTTCAAGTACTATGTTACAGTCACTGTGTGAGTGGTAAATTTGTGAAGTTGTTGAAGAACATTTACGTTAATAAATTTTTGGACACCTGTTACATTTAACATTATTAGATTTATCTTTCGTACAATATTTTTAAACCAAACTCATTCTAAAGAGAGAAACGGATGAACTCTTTTGTTTAAAAATACAGGCATGTTCTAGAAATCGAAATGAAGTGGATTTAAAATCGATCAGATATTAAAAACGACCCTGTAATGAAAGTTCATCCAAATATTACATTTTATCTACTTCATTCTTTAAGCATCTATTGTTTTTGCAAGAATAACACTTAAAACCACGAAAAACTATGGTCATTTTGTAAATAGTAATTGAATTTAAATTATCGTTCGATTTCAATTTCACTTCATTTCGATTTCTAGAACATACCCGATAAATTAATATAAATCTTTGAGTTTTTTTTAATTCCAACGGACACATACATTTGGCCTGTTTATTCGACTTAAAACTTTAAAAAATTATAGAATTAACAGAAATACTATGTATTATTATTATTAATCGGTATAAATTCTTCGATTAATCGAATTTAGCAATTTTAAATTATTCAAACAATTAATCGTCTAAAATTGTTCGATTAATTGAACAAGAAATAATCGACTGAACACCCTATAGTTAACTAATAATTAACTAATGACTGTAAATTTAAGCCAATTGTTCCTTGTTATAGTTAAAATATAGAATAGTGAAATTTTAATGTGCCTTTAATTTACACAGTAAAGCATGTTGTGTTGTCATTATTCATATCTTTTACAAGAAACAAAGAAAATGTAACGAAATAACAGCGACAAGATGAGCTACATATTTAGTCGTTCTAGTCCTCTGGGTAATAAAAAAAAATTAAAATTGTCACATTTGTTTTAATAAAAATTTAATTTCCGAAAAGAAAAAAATCACGAAACAAAACTCTCTTTTGCTATTAAGTTGTCTCTAATATATCGGCTTAAATGATATTTAATACTGTTCCTATTATGGGAGCTGTTGAACTGAAATGCTCTAATTAGACCTGAGTAATTTACTTTTAAAAAAATAATTAAGGGCGTGAACCTGACACTATTTGTATAAAATCAAAATCTTTTACACTTTTCAACTTTATATCATCATTATCTTAAGAAAAGAAAATATTTTGTTATCTATAGGAAATCGGTTAATTTCTGCTTGTTGTTCTTTGGTAATCGGTGCACTGAAAAAAAATCAATCCATCCGTACACAGAGAAAAAATTCAAGTTAAAAACGAAGAAAACATGGTTGATAAAAATGGCCCGATATGGTTTTCGTCATCATTCTACTTTGAAAACTTGATGTACTATTTAAATAATAATTTTAATTAAAAGAATACGGGAATTGTCTTCTTTTTATAACATTTTTTAAACATGAAAATAAAAAAATATACATGCTTAAGTATGTATGTATGTTAATTTAACAGGATAAACTTTTGACTTGAATATAAAACAGGTTTTTAATAATATTGAACAATGTCATTTTAACAGTGAATAATATTAAATAAACGTGATTTAAGGTTATTTTAATATTTTTCATTTAAAATTAATATGAAATAATGATACTTTTAAAAAAATGCATACTTTTGCATTCTCAATCAACATTTCGCCATGTTAGTTTAATATTGGTGTATACTTGAATCAATCCGAAGCGGTATCAATAGTACGTTAAGAATGGATTTTATTAAATAAAGTACAGAAAGATTGATTCAAGTACGGATTATTAAAGTGCGAAATATTTAACTTATCTTTATTTAAGCCCGCATTCGTTCCGAAAGTGAAATTGGATATATTCTAACCTAAAACACGGAAGAAGAATATTATTATGATTGATTTACTTACCCGTTTTACACCTTACAGAATTTCAATTATAAAACACCAGCACCATGCCCGACATGTTTTCTACTTTTAAAATGTGATGTTCATATTTAACTAAAAATATAAACTAAATAGGAACTTTTGCCGTTGACTTTGCTTTTAAACATGAAAATAATGTGCTTTTCTTCTCGATCAGTTGTTTTTGTTGTTTCTTCACAAATCAAGCAAATCGTTTTTTATCTATTTGCGTGGTGTTATTGTAGTGTATACAACAAACTTTGACAAACACAAGCGTATGCACGCATAAAATAATGCAATGCTGAGAGATGATACTAATAAGTTATATGCAGGGGTGCCAGAAGATTTTGATAAGAAATCGGCATATTTCAAAAAAAAAAAAAAAAATCGGCATTATCGGCACTTTAATTTAAAAAATCGGCAAATTAAATTTTAAATACAATAAAACATATTTTTAATAACAAAACAGAAAAATGCAGAATTAATTAAAGTTTAAAACATAATCATCAATAAAAAATGAAATGTTTTATAAATAAATTGTAGTAAATTAAAAACAAATATATATTTTTTGTACTTTAGGGTAATTTTTTTAAACTATTTTTATTGAAGACAAATATTTAAATTTGACATTTTTATTAAATCATGCTGGCTAATTCTGGCAGTCCCGATCGAATATTTTTTCGATTCGAAAGCATTTTTATTTCTAATTTTTTTTTAATGTTGTAAAGCATATATTTAAGTTTCGACAACAACAAGAATTATAAATAAAATTGCTTTTGAAACGAAAAAGTATTCGATCAAGGCTGCCAGAATCAGCCCCCTGAAATCAGTTTCATAACAATTCGAATTATTAAACTTGAAGAATGAAAATTCCTTCCAAATTTTAATTTTTCAGGGACCATCGATATTTTGTTTTGTTTAGGCTTGGCTACAAATTCTTTCATCATTTTCGAAAGATTAGAAGGAAAATACTTTTTTTAAATGCTTAGTGGTGCATTTCAACATGAATTTTTGCCAAAAGGCTTGCAAATTTACTCCACTTCTATTGTAATTTTTCCGTTAATGAGTAGTCGTTTTTTTGTTGTTTTATTTTAAGAACTCATATAATAATTTTATTGACTTCAGTTTAATTTAACTTAACTATTAATTAATACAAAATGGAATAATATGGAGTATTGTACAAAAGTTAATGATTTTGTGGAGGTAATTATAACGAAGCAAGCACGCTGTAAAAAACAGCCGGAGACTAAACGAAAAAACCTATATCATCGTAGTGATGCAAATTGTTTTCTGATTACCGGTTACAGCGTTGCCATCGCAATTGTAGTGCCAAGTTATAACAGTTCTCCCCCGCTTATAAGTTGCCTCAGGCGTCCGAAACATAGTCATTCAAATAAGTAGGGGGACGACGTAGTCGCTGAGGTCTTTGCATAATTGCTGATCCTTGTTGAGGAGTAGTACTCGTTGCACTTAGATCACCTGTCACTGATTCTTCAGCAGTGTTATTCGCGTTGGATGGAATTTCAACTACTTCCTGAAAATTAAGTCTAGGCCTTACATGCTCAGCGTTCTGTTGTTCTGGAACTTCATGGCTCAACCCTTCCGGCTGTATCATAGTTGACCGCAGTTGGTTAATATGACGTTTAAAAACATAGCCTTCATCTAATTTCACCAAGTAATGCAAGTGACCCAATTTTTAATTACCGTTCCCAACTTCCAAACATTTTTATTGTTTGTATAGTATCGAACTTGAACTCTTCCTCCCTCCCTTAGCTGGCGAGTTTTGCAGTCATCTACAGGTGGTTTGTCTCTGACTTGGGGAGGTTTTAGCGCATCAAACTGAATGCGAATTTGCCTGTTCAGATATTGCTCTGATGGCGTTTTACCACTTGACAGTGGCGTTGCTCGATAACGAAAAAGTATTTCTCTTACTTTTTCACGTACTGATCGTCGATCATCTGCCATTGACTCGAGTCGACGTTTCAAGGTTTGAACATTACGTTCGGCAAGTCCGTTAGTGGCCGGATGCCCAGGAGCTGAAAACTTTTGAAAAATTCCTCGATTGCTGCAAAACGATTGGAACTCGCTACTTGTAAATATAGTGGCATTATCCGATACAATTACTTCTGGATAACCATGTCTTGAAAATAGATCCATCAATATTTCAATTGTTGAGCTAGATGAGGGTGAAGAAGGCGTTATAACAATTTCAGCCCACTTTGATCTTGCATCGATGACAATTAAAAAATAAAAGCCTTGAAAAAGTCCCGCATAATCGATATGGAGTCTCTGCCAATTCTCTGTAGGCTCATCCCAGGAATGTAGTTTGGTTTTAGGTGGACTTGACTTCACGGCGGCGCAGGACAAGCACTGTTTTGATAACCTTTCAATATCTTTGTCAATGTGTTCCCAATAGACATACCTGCGGGCGAGTTGTTTCATCTTTGAAATTCCAATGTGTGTTTGATGTAATTCTGCTAAAACCACTTGCTGCAAACTAGAAGGTATAACTACGCGTTGTCCTCTAAAAACGATTCCATTGTTGAGGGTAAACATGGTATCTTCGACTGGATTATTTTGAAGGTTTCGAATGATTGATAGCAGTTTTTTGTCTTTCCCTGTTTCGATTTGAAGAGTTTTGAAATCCAAGTTTAACGATGAGATCTGTTGTATTGAATATTGGCAAATTATATTTACTTCTTCGTTAATAGCGGTGTCTGTTAACATTTGTGGTCTCGTTGGCGCCCTCGATAAACAGTCTGCGTTCACATTTTCACTGCCCTTCTTGTATATTACCTTGTAATCAAATCCCGAAAGAAATGCGGCATATCGCTGTAGGCGTGAGTAAGTCATTCGTGGTAACTTGGCATTTTGGTGAAATATCCGAACTAACGGTTGGTTGTCCGTAATGAGCGTAAACTGTTTCCCAAATAAATATTGGTAGAAGTGGTCAACCGAAAAAACAATGGCCAAGGCCTCCCGGTCAATTTGAGAATAATTTTTTTCGGCATCTGTGAGTGACCTTGACGCGAATGAAACAGGCCGTTCCTGTCCCTCAATAACGTGTGACAACACCCCTGCAATACCCGCCGGGCTAGCATCACATGCCAGCTGTAGGGGATACTGCGGATCGTATGGTACTAAGACGCGGTCGCTGACTATCTCGTTTTTAATTGCGTTAAAAGCCTTTTCACACTGAGTGTCCCACAAGAATCTTGTATTCGCTTTAATAAGCTTACGTAAAGGTGCTGTGATTGATGAGCAATTAGGAATGAATCGTGCGTAATACGTAATCATTCCTAAGAACCGCTTTACCTCGTCCCCTGATTTTGGTGTTGGCATATCACTTATGGCTGCTATTTTATTCTTCGATTTCAATATTTGATTGTGTCTTATCGTGTGACCCAAAAATTCAATTTCCTCAAGAAAAAAACTGCATTTCCCTTTATTTAGATGTAGATCGTGCCTCAATAATTGCTTCAAACATTTTACTAAATTTTCTTTACACTCCAATTTTGTTTCTCCATGAACGATAATGTCGTCAAAATACGCTTCCGTTTTAGGAACCTCTTGTAAAATTTGATTTATAATTCTATTGAATTCAGATGGCGCCGTCTTAATGCCAAACGATAGTCTATTTACCCTATAAGTACCTCTATGCGTTGACATTGTTTGGATTTTGCTGGAGTCTTCATCCACCGGTATATGTAAATATGCTCTATAGAGATCCAGTTTACAAAAAAACTTTGAATTACGTAAGCTATCGAAAATATCTTGAATTTTCCGTATCGGGCTGTGTGCATCCACTAGCCGTTCGTTTACACCCACTTTATAATCCACGCACAGCCGTAAGCCTCCATCAGCCTTTGGTATCACGACCAGAGGGGAACCCCAGTCACTGGTTTCGGTTTTTGTGATAAGTCCCGCCTCTTCAAGCTGGTCAAGTTCCCGATTAACTTTTTCGATTAGGGCATACGGTATTTCCCGTTCCCTATTGAAAATAGGCTTCGCGTCTTTCCGTAGTTTAAGTGAGACCGTGTACTGTTTTACACATCCAACTCTTTGTTCAAAAATCTCTTTAAAGTCTTTACCAATAATACTTGATGTATCGAATTCACTTACTTGATTTGTTGCGTGCGTGCAGCTTATTTCATTCAAATTAATTTTTAAATTTAATTTTCGACACCAATCACGCCCCATTATAGCTGTAAAATTTTCCGGAACAATATAAATCTCGTCCACTATTGATATGTTGTTATATTGTCCTCTAACTTGTACCTTCCCATCGGTTTTAAAAGTGTCCGAGGTGTACGATTTAAACGTGATACTCGTTGTAAGAACCGGAACTTTTAGGTTAAGTTTGTAAAACTGGTCTCGTGGCAAAAATGTATATTTCGATCCTGTATCGATTTCAAATTTGACGGGTTTCCCTTCAATATTGATTACCATAAAAATTTTGTCCGAATCTTCGGAATTGTTGTTATGTACATCGACGACATTCAGAACCCCATACTGATGTAAGTCTTCTATTTGATTAGTTGATTCTTGATTTGACGTATTTTTTTTCATACGTGCTTTAATACAGACCTTTACCACATGGCCGTATTTCCCGCATTCAGTGCATTTGAGGTTACGTTTATTACTCAGACAATCTTTTGCGTAATGGTTATTTTTACCGCACCTTAAACAAAGTCCATTAAGGCCCAACGATTTAAAGTCAACGTTGACTGCTCCTCTGTTCGATTTATTTTTGTTTGGCTTATGATTATGTTGGACTTTCTTTTCACCTGAGATTCTATTTATTTTCATTTCTGTCGACGTTGAAAGACTCGTTTTATGTGCAAGTTCTTTTGAGTCCTGTTTTGCGGCTTCCAGCGCAAGCGCCTTCATAAGGATTTCTTGAAAATCGCATAATTTGTTTTGCAATAATTGCTCCCGTATACCATTGTCTTTTATGCCGCGAATAAACTGAGCGCGAAGAAAAATGTTTGCCACTGACTTTTTACATTCACAATAAAACTCACAGTCACCAATATCTTCCCTTAACTTTGCAACGAATTCTGCAATTGAGCCGTTTTCTTGGTATTTTGACAAGAATTGATGTTGAGCTACCAACACGTTTTGCTGTGGTGATAGGTGTTCTTGCAGCAGCTTTATCAACTCGTCATATTTAAGATCGCTTGGGTTACTAGGAGCTGCGAGTGCCGTTACAATGCCAAAATGTCTCTGCCCAATTGAGTTTAGTAGCAAACTTGCACAATATTGTTTATTGGTATTTATACCCTTCATCTGCGTATAATTTTCAAACCTCAATTTGTAATTTCGAAATGATTCCTTTGTTGTGTCTAGTACTTCAAAATTTGGTACTAGTGCTGTGTTAGAACCAAGATTTAAAGACCTTGAACCCCCACTATCTGTGTGTGTGTTGTTGCTCATTCGTTCTAGAATTTTCTGTTGAACATCCATAAAGGCTTTAAACTGTGTGGCGTCCATTTTGTTTAATTGCTATTTTACCCTCGTCGCCAATTTATTGTAATTTTTCCGTTAATGAGTAGTCGTTTTTTTGTTGTTTTATTTTAAGAACTCATATAATAATTTTATTGACTTCAGTTTAATTTAACTTAACTATTAATTAATACAAAATGGAATAATATGGAGTATTGTACAAAAGTTAATGATTTTGTGGAGGTAATTATAACGAAGCAAGCACGTTGTAAATAACAGCCGGAGACTAAACGAAAAAACCTATATCATCGTAGTGATGCAAATTGTTTTCTGATTACCGGTTACAGCGTTGCCATCGCAATTGTAGTGCCAAGTTATAACAACTTCCTTACATTAGATTGGCGATCGGATGCAGCTACATCATCCTCAATTCCGTATAATCTTATAAGAATAATTTGTCTATTATTTTTTATTATTTTTTTAATAGTAAATGTAAATTTAGCTAACCTTTTCTCTTTTGCAAGCGTCTATTCATTTTTAAACTCATATACATATACAGTTTTTTATATTTTCCTTATAGGTTAATCGTTGACTTTTTCTTTTATTTAGATTTAGTTCACTTATTCTTTATAGTTTAATATTTAAAAAAAAAAAAATTTTTTAATTCAACACGTTTTGCACAAAATTAATAACTGCGTGTTCATCTATTTACGAACGAAGACTTCGATCGCTTAACTTACATTTAAAACAAAAACAAATTTCAAAATATTGTTTTTGTTTTACGTGTAAGTTAAGCGATCGAAGTCTTCGTTCGTAAATAGATGAACAGGCAGTAAGTTATATTTACCAAAACAAACTAAAAGTTACCGTGTTTTCTTCGTTTATTGAAATCGGCCTTTTTGGAGTAAAAATCGGCAAATCGGTATTTTGATAAAGCCCTTATGACACTACATTTTTTATTCATTAATTGATATAGAATTGATAGAAAGAAACAGTAAATGTTAGAGCAAACTGGAGCAAACTATAAAAAATGTAAACAAAGTTTTGTAGTTTTTTTTTCTCTTGTTATGGTTTTGTTTCAGGGATGGCGTTGAGAATTTTTAAAATTGTACCAACAACCTTTAAAAATTGTACTTTTTTACCCTAATTGTACTAAAAGATTTTTTTAGTTGAAATTAATTTTATTTATGTTCATAAAAAATACCACAAAAAGGTATTATATATCTTTGTTTAAAAAGTATCAACAAAAAAGTACAATTGAAACAACTTAGCCATCCCTGTTTTGTTTATTTTATTAAATGTTGCCAACTTTTTGTTTATGAGAAACCTAAAAACAAAAAGCGGTAAATCGCTGAATTTGCCCATAAACCGCTGATTCAGCAACACTTTTAATATTTCAAGCTTGAAATGTCAATTTTAAGTTAAACAATTTTACATTTTTTTTTTGACATAACTTCATTTTTTATCGATAACTTTTTAAAAATTGTTGACAGTTTGCCATTTATCTTAATACAGCTGAACTCTTTGCACTTGGTAAATTTTTCTATTACATTATATTTGTACTGTTCACCAAAACTTGAACAATGCATTAAAAATGTAGTGTCATATGGGCTTAATTGAGAGGCAAGAAATCGGCAAAATGCCGATAAATTGGCAAATATGGCAGGCCTGGTTATATGAGGTAAAGACGCTCACTTTGTAATTTTACTCTCCGAGTGGCACTACCAAGGAAAAATTCAATCTTTTTTTTACTTGGTTTAAGAATTTTATAATTATTTTAAGAAATTCCGGGATTGGTTTTTGAAAGTATTCCCATTTAGGACTGTTTTAAGTACGTTTAAGTGTTATTCGTACTAAAAATTTTAAGTACGACTAGTACTTAAAGTAATTATAAAAAATCTATTTTATCCCGAGTGTTTTTCTTTCTTTGTGGCGACTTAGGTTAAGAGCAGCCACCAGAACTTAAATATTTATCCCCACATCACACAATATACACCCACACATAACCCCCCCCCCCCCCCACACACACAAACCACACATAGATAAAAGTTGATGTATACGCGTGTTTGATTATGTAATTATTACAATCATCATTCCGTCAGTTTACATTTATTTTCGTATATCAGTATCCCTTGGTAAAATCATCAATTACCACAAGTTTTTCTACATGTAGGTGTATTTTAATTTTTCGAGCCTGTTGTGTTTTAAAGAATTTTATATGTACTCGACTATTTGAATTTTCCAATTTTGACCATAAACTGCATGTATGTAGACATTTTTAAATCTGCATATGGGAATGAATAGTTGGATTTTTGATGTTTATTAATTTCAATTTTTGTTATTGTGAAATATACACATACACATACACAAGCAGTTATGCAAATACAAACAATGAAAACATTTCACACACACGTGCAAACATCCAAGAAAAGGATTTTCATATTTTTCAACTAGTTAAGTATTAATTGTGCCTTTGTAACTGATTCAATAAGCATAATGGGGGAATTAATAAACAAAATATTAAATAGAATATTTATGTAGTAGAATTGAAGAATAGTTTTAAAAGTGATTTATTGAAAAGTTGGCAACCGTTATCTACAAAAATAACGAAGCCAAATTTTTCGTTATACCAGTATTGAACCCGTATACGTATGAGTTTTCCTAAATACAGGTATTCATTTCATATAACGATTCGGTGTTAGAAAAAGCTCTTAAAATAAGACTTTAAATGCTGGGTTTAGTGTTTTGTCGTAACTACACAGTTTAAATCTGAACTATGAGGGGTTGAGCACTCATATTTTTTCGCATTATTATTTTAAGACATAAATATGACTTTATGACTACCGTTTGCATCCCCCAATTATATGATGATGCAATATTGTGGACATTTTGTTGAACTGTTCATGGTTATTATTTTGAAATAAACTTGAATGAAAATTAAATTTGATGAACTCAAGCCTAACTAAAAATATTGAAATTGAAAATTAACAGTTCAACTAAAATCACAATTGTTCTTAAAATAGCTACACACAGAAAAAAATGCCAATGTAAAATTAACATGGAAAAATGTTAATTGAGAATCATAGTAAATTTCTGCAAAAGTATGCCCTTTTTTTAAATTTATCATTATTTCATAATAATTTTAAATAAAATAACCTTAAATCATGTTTATTAAATATTATTCACTGTTAAAATAAAAAAAAAAAATATTAAAATATAAATAAATATGAATTCAATATTGAATCCATAAAAACCAGTTTTATATTAAAATCAAAAGTGTATCTTGTTAAATTAACATGCATTCATACTTAAGTATGTACATTTTTTATTTTCATTCTTAAAATATGTTTTAAAAAGAGGACAATTCCCGTATTCTTTAAATTAAAATTAGTTACTTAAATAGTGCATCAAGTTTTCAAAGTAGAATGATGACGAAAACCATATCGGGCGATGCTGATGCTTCTGTTGACAAAGGAGAACTCAAAATAAGTGAAACATGTATTACAGGGGTAAGTGTATTGAATTATTCTTAAATAAATGCATATGTTGTCTCTGAGGCTTCTTCACACTGTTATAACATACTCAAACCAATTTGATTCTACATGAAATTCACGTTGTTTCAACTTGAAATAACTTTCATTCAACGTGATTCGGATTGTTATTTCAATATAAATTACATTTTGCTCTAACTTTACTGCAATGTTAAATTAACATGAATTATAGTTATTTTAAAAGAAAAAAAATGTTGTTCGCAGTTATTGTAAATCCAGGTTGAATTAACATGAAAAACGTATAAAGCAAAATCACCACCGAAAAATTTTAAATCAACCTTGTTTTCTACGTTTTTAACTTGATTTTTTTCTGTGTGTATGGCCCAAGCTCTAATGTTTACATTTGTACTTCAAGTTGTACAAATAAAATGGTGACGAAAGTGGACAAAAAACATAATAAGCAAATGTATTCAGGTTTGCAAGACAAAGTCTTGACGGAAAGAATACGAAAAAACAGAGGAAAGGAAGCAACATGTAATAAAAAATTGAAAACGATAATTACAGCAAATTTCGAACCACCAGTAACACCGGTTAAAGATTGATGTTTGACTGTTGGCTGGCAGGCACCGCAGGAGTGCAGAGGTTAGAACTCAATGAATTCTGATGAAAGAATGTGGTGATTCTTGAAACATGTAAATTCAACCCAGTGCCCATGTTCTGTAACTCTCGCGTCGAGAAACTTTTCGATTGAAATGTCTGAAATGAAACAAAAATGCCATATATTGAAACAAAAAGCTGTTTTTCTCACTAAACTGTGTCTGTAACATTTTTGGCGAGTACTAGCTGTCACGTAAGGAAATTCCTCGCCAATTTACAGAAAAAGTGTGTCTGTAACATTTTCGTGAGAAAAGTTCCCGCTTTGAACTGTCAAATAAACTCACGAATAAAAACGGGGCGAGAAAAAATTTTAACACTAAAAAACGATTAAAAATGCAAAATGCAAAGAATAATAATAATAATATTTTTTCTTGGCACATTTTTTCATTGTTTAATTATTTTGCTTTTAATATTTTTATAAAATATTCGAATGTTTTCAGAGCTTGTTTGCAAACAACAAACATACAAGTCGCACTTTACATTATTTGGTGTAGCCGACGGTTGTATTTTCGCCGCCGTCGTTGAAATTTTCTTAATTTTGGTAAATTTTGGTCGCCGTCAACGATATATGTTACTGGCGTTCTCAACGTCTGCAATGTCACATCGGCTTCGAGTGCAATGTTATGACATTTATAACGTAACGACGTAATCTCTTTTGATAGTTTTCGACATGAGTTACAGACACAGTTTTTTCTCACTTTTCGAGAAACGATGGAATATTTTGTTTCACATCTTTTCGATGAGAGAAGTTCTCACTAAAGTTACAGAACATGGGTACAGGTTCGAGCCCGAGCTCAGCCAAGAAAATTTTAATAAAAATTTCATGTTGTAAAATTCCTTCCTTCAGTAAAAAATTTAATCAAAATTAAATTTGAAGAACTCAAGCCTAACTAAAAATATTGAAAAAAAAAAAAAAATAAACTTTCAAGCTTAACTTTTCAACCAACTCGGTACCCAGCACAGCCTCACCACATACTATGATTTATTTGTCAGCTATAACAGTGAGCGCTGGTAATTAAAATCACCGGTCGGCGAAAAATGGCTTAAAGTCAGTTATATTGTAATAAAAATTAAAAAAATAAATTATGCAAAAAGTTTTCAGCGCAAGATGAGTGAATTATTTTGTCTATAACTCTATCTCCCATTTTCACAACTCACCGATAGCAAAAGATAGGATTTTATCGCCCGCATAAAAAGTGATCCATTACTAAAATTTTACTTTAAACCTTCCTTTAACTTATCGCTCACTTTAGGTAAAAGTAAAGTTTAGCTATCGGTAAGTTGTGAAAACAAGCTTAGAACTATTAGATAGATTTGGTTACACTGTGATAATAAATAATGGATCATATCCCTGTAGCGATTTCCATTGACCGATGGATGATAACTCAATTTTGAATTAAATCCAAGAATTTCGAAAGAAAAAAGGCATTTAACCTAGTGTTAACACACTTAACTTTACACACTTATCATATTTTTCTTTAAAGAAGGATTTTAAAGCAGACCAGCGTTTTATTTTAAGCTCCCAATAATTTTTTTTAATTTTACTTTTTATCAATTTAATTTTCTACTTAATGACTTGTATAACAAATCCCCCAAAATGAATTATTTCACTTTAATTAAATGAAAACGTTTTTTTCCCCGTTAAAAGCATGTACTTAATAAAAATAAGGTATAAACTAAATGAAAACTTTTCAACATTAATCTAAATTACTTGGAAACGTTTTGGTCAATAACTTTAAATTAACTTAGTGTAAACAATAAAAGCAAAAAGAAATTGCACACACTTCTAAATCGTAACAAATTTACACAACCACTACCGTTAGAAAAAAAAAAAAAAATAAAATGAAATTAGAAAGAAATAAGCAGAAACACACATTCCCATTATTCCACAATATTTTTTCAATTACAATTAAATAACAATTGGAGAAAAATAAACTTCGCACTTAAACCACATTAGTGGTAATTTTATTTTTCAATTTCCGGCTAAAGAATTCAGAAACAAGTAAATGTACTGTATTCGGCTATACCGAATCTTTGATACCCTCCACCGAGAGTTCGAATATTTTAGGAGTGGGCTTTATATGGGATCTATAATATAATTTGTTAAAAAAAATATAATTAGCCGAATTATAACGATTTTCAGGACATGATTTTCGCAACAATCGCGTTTAATGCGCACTAAAGTGTTTTTCGAGATTCTGCTTTATAAAGAGCCCATGATAAATTATGGACTGATCTTCACAATATTGAAAGTATGATTTCTGGCCATAAAAAATTAATTTGTGCAAAACTTAATAAGAATCAGTGCATTCTGTCACCAATTTATGTTGATTTCAAAATATCAAAAATATCAGCTTATTAGGAGGGTTGTTCCACATTTGGGTTCATAGCGATTTTCTTACTAAACCGATCTTGCTAGATTTAAATCGTTAACTGCTTACGAATATAAGGAACAATTTGGCGCCAAATTTATTCTTTTCTGTTGAGTCTACGAAAGTGAGCGTGTTTTTATTACCAACGGACATACAGCAAGACAGTGATGGCTACATCGATTCAGAAATACTCAAGGATCCAGAATATATATACTTTCATACGGAATGACAAACTAAGCATACCCTCATTCACCACTAGTGGTGAAACACACACAACAACAAAATTTTTTGAAAAAGTGAACAAAAAAAAAAAAAAAAAATAAATCATGAAATAAAAATTATTTCTAAGAATTTTTGTTAAACATACAACAAAAATAAATCACCCAAACAATGATATTACAATATCAACTAGTAAAAAAAACAATTGTTCCACTATTGTGAATTTTTATTGAATTAAGAAAAGTTTTTTTTTAATATTCAATAACTTTTAAAAACAAGTTACACTGTACACCAGACTATTAAATTTTACATTAATTGAAAAGTTTTGAATAAACTCTAAAATCTAAGCTATCAGTGCGAGAGATGCAGGTTCGATTTCCGCGATAGACTCTGGTCTGTTTAACTACATCTGTCTGAAGTTCTACGTTACAAATGCTAGCTAAATTAAATTAAATTAAATTTCAATTAAAAATTTGTGATAGGTATTATTAAAAAAATTAATTAAATTTGCACCAGTTAACAAATTAATAGTATCAATTAAATTTTTTTTAGATATTAACAACACATTTTGCCGTAATATTGTTGATATAAGTATACTTTTAATTAAAATTTTTAATTAAAACTGGTTTAGTTTTCGATAAAAGGTTTAATTAAAAAAAAAATGCCGAGAATTTTTTCGGTGTAGGCGTTAGTACCGTCTTGCCTTTTTAAGCATGTGAGTAACGTCAAAACTAAAAGTAATCGCTTTAAGTGCACAAAATTCTACATCACTAGGCAAAAAAAATAACTGTTAAATATGTAACGGTGCTTCTGTATCAAATCAACTTTTTTGAGATAAAAGTGAAAAAATAGACAGAAAAAGTTTAAAACTTTACGTTATTAAATCCTATTCACTACAAGCAATTTTAAGAAAGTCTAACCACGCAGCCCTCAAGTTAATATATTTATTTAGATGTTTTGCTAAAATTGTAAAAGAAATATTTGTGGAAGTTCTTTGGTTTTTTAATCGGTACGCCTTAAAACTTATTTGCGAATTAAGCTTTGTACAGACGGTGGTTCACATGTCTTGCAACTGTGTGAACATTGTACGCTTTTTTCATTTAGCAGTTGTGTTAAATTAATGCATCTGACAATTGCACCATTGTCGTAAAAATTACAATATTGTAAGATCTGACCATCGTCTGTACGAAGCTTTAGTAATAGACAGACGCATTGATTTTGCAAACAAACAGCAGTTGCTGTTGTCATTGTTTTATGTTTTCTTATTAAAGATGTTCAAATGTCGTGATTAGTTACGCATAAGTCACTAATGAGGCAGGCGCGATCGTGGTTATATTTATATATTATTATGATTTAAAAAAATGGCGTGGTTGATTTTAAAAATTTGATTTGATTGTTAAAAAAAATAAATTTTTGGGTAGGTATTTCGTATAATAAGAAATCACGTTTATAATTATTATAAATATTAATGAATTATTTTGTATGTGGGTTATCCGTTTCCCCACTGCTATACCTCAAAGATTTTGTTAGAACATGCAGTTTGTTCTAAAGGTAACACATATCAAATTAGGAAAAATAATAAATTTTTTGTAGGGATTTTATTGGAACATGCAGTTTTAAGTTCTTAAAGTTACACACATCATCATGCCTCAATCTTGCAGTTCTTCAGATATAAAAAATATTTTTTTTTTGTATGGGGGTACACATTGCCCCCCTCCTATACATGCAATTTATTCTAAGAGTTGAACACATGAAATTTAGTGCATCTTGTAGTTGAAGAGATATGAATTGAACCGCGAAAAAGAGTTTTTGGCCCTTTTATTATATTTTCATAGTCGCCCCACAGTTACCCAATGGCAAATTAATTCCTTAAGAAAGCCAATGACCTTTTAATGAAAGAATATTCCCTATTTGTTAATCCCATTTTTTTTTTAGTTTGTTTAAACTAGAACAACCGTGGTCATTTAAGTGGTTGCAACAAGTGTTCGAAAATAAACCCTAAATATCGCTCCTTAGTGTTCGGTTCGGTAGATTTGTGGAAAACACAAACACTAATAGTATTTGTGTAGAAAATAACGTTTCCCAAACTCAACAAAAGATAAAAACATTTAATTCCGTTCGGTTTTTCTTTTAAATCCACAAACTTCATTGTGTTCGGTTCGGCTCATTAATGTTCATCCCATTTGGTTTGTTAAAAAACAAAACATTTTTTACAAAAACGAAATACACATACGAAAAAAACCAAAAAGCCAGCAAAATAATTTTACACCGTTTTTTTTCCGAACACTGGCTGCAACCAAATTCTAGAGCTGCAATATGAAAAGTTTTGACGCATAAAATACCAGTAGTTCACTAAAATAATAAAACTAAGACGGTTTGCTGACAGCTGGGTTATCAATTTTTTTTTCGCCTTAACTAATTTATTCACCTTAAAGCACCAAATTAAATTTTTCTCAGAATATTGTAATTATAAATAAAATGACCACCAAGCTGAAAAAAATCGCCAAATTTACCAAGAAACCGCCACGTTTGGTAAGAAATCTCCGATAAAGGAATTTGCCGATGGTATCGATAACGAAAAAACCTGTCGATAATCCGCCAAAAATAAAGCAATCAATAATAATTTTTTTGCAGCTTTACCGAATTCGAATTATTATTTATAATGTCAGAGATTTTCGAAAGTTTTGCAAGTACTGATTTTAATTCCTGGAATATATATAAATACTGAGAGTTCTAATTTATGAGCGTCTACTGTATATACTTTATGCGGTGCAAGATAGAATGACAAACATATACATACATATGTATATACGCATGTGGTGAAGGATATAAAAATGCAATATTATTTTCAAACTTGAAAAACTCACCAATAAATAAAGTTTTAAATTTCAGTTTAATAACCATTAATAAACTGGAAAAAATTTCTTTTACCTGCAAATAAAAAGTATAAAAAATTACAGTTTAAGAATTAAAAACTATTTTCATTTGTTTAATTTTGTTGCAAATTTATATTAAAAAAATATGTTCATTTTTGTTAAATTCTTCTGCCAATAAGTAAAAAGAGTAAAATTGTTAATTTAAGCGGAAATTCACAAATAGTTTAAATTACACACAGTATTTGAAGAAAACAAAATACTCTATGCACTTAAAAACTCATATAAGAACTTGCAACAAAAAATAAATACAAAAAATGTTAACATTTTTAAAGTAAACAGTAGAATATTAAAAGAAAAAGAACAAAATAAAAAATAGAAGAGATTGAAAATAGTTTGTTTGTTTGTTCTTCTTTATGTATGCATGGCTTAGAAACTAAAGGTGCATGCACTAAATAGAAGAATGAAAGATTGAAAACAATTTTCAATTAAAATCATATTAAAACAGGGTTGCCAAACATTTTATTGCATAAATATGCAAAGACAATAGTGATCATATTTCCGCTAGTTTGCGAATTGGAATATTTTTATTCCTATGTAATGCCAAAATAAGTCAATTGATTGTAACATAGATTACCCTGTAATAGATATAAAGCTTTAGACGATTATTTCGTTCTTTAAAATAGCCTTTTCTTGTATATGAGGGTTTCATTGAATTCCTTTTGAAATTTTTAAAACACTTCTTCTTTTATAAAAGTTTTTAAATTTAAAAATCTAAATTGGCAACCTTCTTTGTAAATGCAATAAAAAAAATTCATTTTAACAATGAAAATTTTACTACAAATAACTTAAAAGAGGTCAGTTAACAAAAAGTATGAAAATAATACTCTTTATTTTCTGTTTAATTTTTTTGGCTTAAAGTTGAAATTTTAAATGGAAAAATAAAACGTTATGCACAAACAATAACTAAATAATCTATTATTAAAAAATTTACTTGAAATTTGAAATTTTGAGAGAAACTGCTTGTATTTACTTTAAATTTATTTGAATTTCATGGAAAGCCAAATATTAAAAAAAAAAAATTAATTTAAAGAGAATTCATATTGGAAAAGTGTGTATTTCATATGAGTAGTCTATACAGACAAAAAAAAAACTCGTACTAAATTTAAGTACATATTTTTCACTAAACAATTAAAGTACGAAAGTTCCTTAAATAATCCAAAATGGGGCATCTTTCGAAAATTAATCTCAGAATTTCTTAAAATAAGTATTCAATTCTTAACACAGCGATTACATTTGACTTTACTGGCAAGACAGTCAGAAAATACATATTAAATGTCAAAAACACTACCCTACGAGAAATTAATGAGCGAATAGTCACATTGTTCACGTTGGTGTTAAGAAAATGATAGAAAGAAATGACAGAAAACTTGGGAATTGTCTTTGTAACGTCTTTGTGACGTAGGCTCCCAGACAGTAGTTAAGACAGTTCACTTTTAAAAATATGTCAAACGTGAATCATGCAATGCAAGTCCAGCGAAACGTGTTTTATATGAAGTAAACAAATTTAAACACAGCTTAAAATAACTTTATTGTGTTAACAAACATAACACTGAACTAAAACATAAAAAATCAAAGCTGAATACGTTTATTTTTTTACTTTTTGATTTTTTTTTCTTTTGCAAACAAACCCAGCGGGAAAAAGAAGGAGTACGGAGGCCTTTTAGAAGGCCTTTGTTCCCCTTCTTTTGGATGTACAAGGCCTTCTTGCTCCATTCCATACTCATATCTTTTTTACACACGTTGTCATTGCGGAGTAGGCATTCCGCTCTCGCTTCTTTAGCAGGTACCAAGGCGAATTGAGTAGAAGGTGGGGTCAAGTCAACATATGGTGATTTTTTTCTGTGGTCGACTTGTCAAAGTTTGTATACAAACTAGTTTTTTATGTAAACAAACCTATTTTTTTTACTAGCAATTTTTTTGACAACCCGACCACAGAAGCATTGTAGTTGTAGAGTTGACCTCACCTTCTAGTCAATTCGCCTTGGCAGGTACATAAAAATGGTAACGGGACTAAAAAAAAATTTATTTTGCTTTTGCTTGTGCAAAAAAACTATAAAAAAAATGTTACTCATTCTCTAGTGTGGAAGCTGTAAATTATCTTTTATATGAAAGAGCCGAGGCCTTCTATGAGGCATTCTTTAGCAGTTAGATAAGAATATTAATTGAATCAAGAAATATTTTAAGCAGGCCTTTACAAAGGCCTGAAATAAGAAGGTCTTCTGAGTTCCGCTGGTACACTTCAAATTACTTTTAGCAAATGTGAAATAACTGTCCAATTTTACTGTGTGCAAAATTTGCTAGACAGTTGGAAAAGTGTACATGTATACCCTGCAAATAATAGGACTAGTCCAAACACAAAATGTAGCCCGCAAGGGACTAGGACTAGTCCAAAAGTAACCCAAACGTATGGAAAAACATGGTCTATTTAACATTACGATGTCCTAGGGCAGGACCATATAACCCAGCTTTGGACTACAAAGGAGTAGACTTAAGACTACTCCATGGTATACACAAGAGGATTAGTTTTGAAGTCCTTAAAAACGAAAACATGTCGTTAA
Source organism: Pollenia griseotomentosa (assembly GCA_963931875.1). Classification (NCBI taxonomy): domain Eukaryota; kingdom Metazoa; phylum Arthropoda; class Insecta; order Diptera; family Polleniidae; genus Pollenia; species Pollenia griseotomentosa. The sequence goes on from OZ007560.1 coordinate 30,031,116, forward strand.
AAAACGAAGATATGTGGTTTCACTACAAACACTTTTTAACAATGACTTGGTCCATGCTTGCATTACATTGGACTAGTCCATTTTATCAAAATGGATCAGGTAGTCCAATGTGATTTGCAGGGTAGCTACTGTCTTGCCAGTACTGACAAATGTAAACGCCAAGTAAATCGAGTAAATAAAAGCTTGAACTTTTCGTTCGTCGTGCCTCTATATACTCTATATCAGTGACGCTCTGTTCTCATATTCCTATACTCGCGAGTATAGGGCTAACAAATCTGCAGCGAAATCGACCCACATACACTATAATATTATTTGTGTGAATGCCGACGACGATCATTCGGCAGTTGTTTTGTTTAATCTGGGTTTACACTATGAAAGGTTTCTTACAGAAAGTCTTAGTTTGTTGGGGAGTGGAGAAGAGGGAAAGAGAACATGCAATTCTTCTCTCCCCTCTCACTAATAAACTTAGACTTTCTGAAAGAAAACTTTCGTAGTGTAAACCCAGACTTACATTTCAACAAAGAGAATCAAATTAGTTGCATTGAGATATCGTTGAAGTAAGATCTCGCTACGCAACTTTTTTAAATTATTTAAAATCTTAACTTCGTATTTTACTGCTTCTACAACATGCACTTAATTATGATTATGTGTTTTCGGACACCACTGCTCTATACGCGTGCATGCATACGAATTAATTGTAAAAGTTTATTGTAGAAAAAACAACAGCACTATAACAGTAGGTAAAACAGGTTTGCTTGTTTTGAGTAGAAACAACAACAACACTACAAGAAGAAGAACATACATACATTTTTAAAAAATACGATTTTTGTTTTTGCACTTGTAAATAGGCAAATTTGTTGTATCGTTACTTTGTCGTATTGCCAAATATCAGAAATATAAACTATCAGTTCAATGTACATTGACCATTTACTTTGAGTAAAGAATTTAAGAAGATTAGCAAATTTCTTTTTACCAAATAACAAAAAAATACGAAAAATAAAACTAAAAAAACAAACTTTTTAATTTAATTAAATCTTTTATTACCCTACAAGAAGACTACCGGTCATTTTACTAGTTATATGACCGGTAGTGTTGACCAATATATTGGTTAAAGTTTCTATTAGTTTATTAAGAGCAAAATGAAAAAACTAACCGAAACTCTTGTGTACATGTGATTTTGCCTCTCTTTCTAACTAATGAATTCCACTCGACTACGGAATATATATCTGTACTGCTTACTCTGCTGCTTTTTATTAGTCAATGATAACCAAAATAGTGGTTAATGCTAACTAGTTAGTCATAACGTAAATATTGGTTAGCACTAACTAGTTATTCATAACGTAAAAATTGGTTAGTACTAACCTTTATAAAAAATATATTATTTTATTTTTCATTTTAAATAAAAATTTTTTTATTGAAAAAATTATAATCCAATTAAACGTCAGGAAATTAGGCTTCAGAAAAGTAAGTACCACGTATCGCTATTTCTGTGGCTGCTTGGTAACGTTTCACTTCTTGCGTGGGTCTGGAAATGGAGGTAAACGTACGTGTGACCATTTAATTTATTGTAGATTTTGTTAACAGATTGAGACCAAAAAATCAAATACATACTTGAAAAGTCATCAGGACAAATCTTAAGCGATTGTCCTGGCCAAAGCCACCACCTTTCAAAACGACCGCTTCGAACATGACCACTGTTGTTTCCAGAGAATCCACCACCGCATCCTCTGAAGCCACCATCAGTACATCCTCCTTTACCACTAGTATTCTGATTACGGCTGTTTGGTGGTGCTACTTTTTCTTCATAGTTACAATCTAGTTACAAATATAATTTCTTTTCTTGAACACCAATGGTAAATATTAAATTAAAGCAATTCACAAGTTTTATCAAGCGTATGACAAAAATATATTAAAAAATTTGCATTTTTAGAAAGTGTTTTTAGTTGTTCTACTCTAACACACATGTTAGAGTAGAAACACTAATGTAAAATTGTTGCAAGTGTGTTAGTAAAAAAATTTTTTTTTTTAGTTTTGGTTATGCATTTCTTGTAGGGTACTTTTTTACTTTACTCTGGGTTTTTATTTGTGTTTTTCTTCTTCTTAAATTAAATTTACCATTCACATTGGCTGATACCATAAAATTAGCACTGGTATGTGAGTTTTTATTTGAGATGAAAAGGTTATAAATAATAACACTGTCCTAGAATTTGACACTTTTTTTTGAGACAAGCCGGGCAACTGGCTTTTTAACATAATTCGGGTACGCTGAATCCAATGATGCTAACTCGTTAGGTTAGCAGTTGTTTTCGAGATATACTGTTATTTCGAAACATATATTCATATATTCGCGTAACTCAAAAACGGTTTAGTTTATTCCTATTAAAAACCCGAAAATCCGCAATAAAATTACCTTTAAGGAAAGTTAAATTTTTTTCTAATACTAGTCGTTTTAGGAACATAATTTTTTGCAACATTTGAAAATTTTTTTTGTTAAAAATTAAAAAAAAAATTGTAAAATGCAACTATGCTTTTAATTTTTTCCAGACCTACTAAATGTTGCAAACAAAACAAGCCATAAATGGTTAAAATCTGTTAACAACTTTTGATTTTATTCACAAAAGACGAACAATTTGAATTAATTTAAGAATATCATAAAACGCAATATGTCTCGAAAAAATGTTAAGGGCAAAAACCAATTGGGGTCGGTCATACATTTTATCCCACTAGGGGCGACTCCTGGGCAGTTATGCGACTTGTTCTTTAATATATTTCTAGTCTTTATTAAACAATTTGTATGGAAGCCCCCTTAAGGAATAGAGATAGCGGGTATGTATGTTAGAAATAAATGATATAGATGAAAAGTAAAGTGGGGTTGGTCATACATTTGACCCATCTAGGGGCATCCTAGGCACTGCAGGGGCTAAATTTAAAATGAAATGAAATGAAATGAGTTTCCTTTAAAATTGTTTGAAGAATTCCATGCACGACTTATCAATGCATGTTTTTCTGACATGTTTAATGTTTTCATTTGCCAAAGTTTATTGACTCTCCTGTAAAATTATATTTTACGCCGTTTGGCATTTTAGCTAACGATATGTGTATAATATTGTATAATTAGACGATTACTACGAGCTTGTGAATTGCACATATAAAAAAAAACAAAATCCTCATTAGCATTAGCATTAGTTACTAATCACCGTTAATTAAAAGTTTACTTTGATTTTCATTTATGGTTCAGTTTACCAGAGTTCGCAATAATAATGATTTGAATCAGTATGATATAAAATAAACATTACACAATATTTAATTTAACCAAAGCTTTGTACCATTCAAAGTTCTTTCAAATATTTATTCTTGTTTCAAATAATTAAAATAAAAATATTTGTATGTCTTGAAGACACTTCTTTCAAATAAAATTTGACTCTATTGAGCAGAAATAACTTTTAAATACAAATAATTTTTAACTTTTTATAATTCTCTAATTGAATAAAAAAGCATTTTTAGAGTAAAAATTGCGAGTATCTTTTTCAGCTGTAGTATAATTTTATGTCAACGTTATTTTGTCATTATTTAAAAGGTCACTGGAAAAAAGAAAAATCCTTTTTTCGGTTTCCTTTAAAAAATTGTATAAAAGAAAAATTAAAAACAATAATTCACCCAGCATGTTTTCGTGGCAAAAGTATATTTATTTTTTCATTTTTTTTCGTAGTATTTTTTGTTTCATTTCTAGTTAAGGTAATATTTTTTAAGTATTAAATATAATAAACTTTATGACTTGGCGTCATAAGTCGCGTGTGGTTGGGTTTCTTTTTTCGTAAATAGTTTATTTTGTAATACAACTTTGGGATTTAAGCACACGATAGAACTTAAATTGTTTTGATAATAAGTCTTTAAATTAGCCCGAAGTTCTTTAAAACATTTACTAAATTCTTAGTAAGAGAAGGAACCTTAGATGTGGTCATACACAAACAAAATATTAAAGAAACTTTATGACGAGGATGTTGTCTTTAAAAACAGCTTTAAAAATTGGTTTTGACAATTAAAAAATAGCGATTTTAATATCTTAAAAATTAAAGATAAAGGCTGAAGACAGAAAAAATAGTCCGTCTTAAACACACGAAGAACTTGTGGAACCCTTTTCAATTAAATCAAGGACACATAAAAAAGGGTTTTCTTTGTGTCGGATTGTAACTGGATATTAAGAAGGGTTGTAAAGTTTAAAATGGCTCAAAGATGGAGCTAAGCAGGCCATGTATCTAGAATGCTGCAACACAGAGCACAGCAAAAGATACTGAACGAGAAGCAAGGAAAAATCAGAACCCAGGCTTAGCGACTCTCTGAAGGGGGTCGCAAAACATATTTTGTAGCCAAATTTTTCGCTTACGTGTTTTTGGCGCAAACAGCAATTTTCAAAATTAATAAAATATTTAATTTACTTTCAATATTATTTTTTTTTTTGCTTTAAATTAAATTAGGTACCCCAATTTCTATATGCCCAGAAAAATAACTCTTAGCTTAAAAAATTGTTGAAATTTTTTTATTTTAGAAAAATTTTAAAAATAACTCATATTTAACAAATTTTATGTTTCTTCCATACATTTTACGGATTGTATGTGAGATACTATTAGGAGCCGAGATAGAGCTTTAAATCCTGTAAAAGAAATATTGGTTATGTAAAAAAGTTTGGAGTCGGTCTTAGACACAAGGTCCGGGAACAAATTTCGGCACAGAATAGTTTTTTGTACGGAGGCCAAGCTTAGATATCGAGATAGAGCTTTTACATACAGAAAAAGAGTTGCATTTCATTAAAATAATGGGGTTTCGAGGAACATTTGTGCTGCATAAGATATAAAATTACTGAACGAAGAGTGTCGTTTTTACCGATTTAACTGACTTTGAGGGCCTGGCGTCGTACCAAAAATACTCCGAGTGGCCTGAACTTTTTATCTTAAAAAAAAAAAATGGTGGGGGATACTTTAACATATCCAACTTTAAATACAAAAACCATTCTATTTTGCATGCAAATGTTATTTTGTATGGCATCTAAGAGGCTTTCGAAATGGTTTTAATATTTTTTTTTTTTCATACAAAGTCAATGTCGCTTACGTGGTTTAATGTGGTCATGATTTAATATATAGCACTCGTTTAACAATATTGTACTAAATCAAAATTTATAAATTTTCAGTAGAATCAAAACTATTTTTAATTTAAAATTAAAGGCTTATGAAAAATAATTTTACAACAAGCCGTTTCATTACCAAGAAGTAGGAAAATAGCACAATTTTTTTTACAGTGGTCAGATATAAATATTAAGTGTCGATTTTTTCCAAAAAGTGAAAAATCAAAAATTTTGAGTTAATACACTATTGTCGAGAAAGTGTTACGTTTAAATAATTTTTGAAACAGAATGTAGGACAGGAAGTGCAACTATTTAAACGTTTTCAAAAACAATGGACAAACACTGATAGAGCAGCTTACTCGAATAACGACAAGAAATGTATGAATATTATTCGAACGTTATTAGAAACTAACAACTAAGGACCGATTACTCTTAACGCTTTGCCGGGTATTTTTGCCAAACACAAAAACCAACAAGTCAGAGCTTAAATTTCATGCACCAGTAGCCGTATTCTGTAATTCGCTTAAGCTAAATCTCTATCGCTAAAAATCTATAAAGTTGATTTAGCGGTTTTTGGCTATGAATGCAATTCTGTAACGTGCATTGCTTAATTTTGCAATGCCATAAAAATTTAATTCACCGCAATTTAATCTTTTCATGTCATCGCTGAAATTTTTAAATTTTGTGTTCTCTAAGGCATTTTACCGATCGAGATTTAGCTTTAGCTAAGCGAATTACAGAAAACGGCTGCAGGCGACTGGCAACAAGCTCGTTGAGTTGAAAGGCCCTTAACTACCTAAAAAGTTTGAATGCTTCAAAATCAGTTAGATATCACTGAAACGAAGAAGAAATCAGTCTGTGAAATAAGTTTATTTGTAAGTATTTTTTACGGCTTTATTAGAAAAAAGCTTCAAAAGCCGCAAAGGCTCCACTTAAAGATGATTTTCTGCTTAAGCAATTTGATATGTACCTTAATGAAAAAGTAGCTACAGCAGAAGTTAAAGCTTTCATCGACATCTTTGGTATTTTTCTGAATACCTAATTAAACTAGGCCTTTTTCGATTCGCGAGTAACATTTGAACCTAAAAGAAGCAAGACGAACATATCCAGCTACCACCATACGCTAAATAGGCTTGACAGTAAAGATTTAATAATCACAACCCTCTTGAGACTTTTGTTAACAAACGCACAAGTATTTTCTTTTATTTTTAAATCAATGATGGTCATGGAAAAGCTCATCCATTCCTTAAAAAGGACCCTGAATTGTGGCAGGACGCTGCAATTTATATTCAAAAAGAAAGAGCATACCTTTGAGAATGACATGCTTAAAATAGCCCGTTAAACTAAAACCTAGTTATAGTATACTGCCGTGCTCAGCAAAAAGGCGGTAAAACTTAATGCCTTTTTTTAATTTTGATGCCAATAAATTATTTGAATTTCAACATATTTATCTATTTTAAAATGTAATTTCAAAGTAAGAGCAATTTTTAAAGCTTGCGAATGTTTTTAATTGATAACAAAATACAAAACATTAATTCCACTTTTCTCTGATTTTAATTTTTACACTTTGCTACCTTTATACACTTTGCTACTCAGCACAGAACAAAGAAATAAAGTTATTCAGTTTTATTTTGAAAGTCGGAATTCGATCATTCAGACACAAAAATCATATCGAACAATGAGCGTTGAGGCATATTTCCACCTCAATGGTCACGTGATTAAACAAAATAAAAAATAAACAAGTAAGAGTCCTTTATTTTGCTATGCCGAGACCTATATACCCTTCACCATGCTGCAATAAGAACAAAAAGTTATGTAAACACCATTCTTATGATATAAATAAATCTATTTTGTGCCACGCCCACGTATCCAATACCGTACACAATATGTCGGATATTTATATATATTTTGTCCTGTGGCTCCCAGTAGGAACAAAGGGCCGCAATTCCCAAGCAGCTCACTACTTCCGGTCTTATACCAAGTATCCCCTGGTAATGTCTCTCAGACACCCGTCTGTCGACAGCTGGAGTGAGAAGGCACACAGTTGAGTTACCTGAATGGCATGCTAAAACCGATGCGTCTCAGGTAACTAGGTGGCCACCGAAATGAACAGGCACTGAAACTTAACTGCTCGACCTGCCTAGAGGTTGTTGGCAGCCCCAACACTAGGATCGGGTGGGAGGCCTAATCAGTCCCTCAATCTTAAACTGAAATGATTACTGAAACCGCAACAAATAACAATATGTCGGATGTTGTGTTTTAATTACCAAGATGCTTGTACCTAATTTGGAAACTTTTTCTCTTTCCATATATATAGAGAAATAGACGAACATCGTTAAACTAACTTCGCTGTACATGTACATAAGTATTTGTTATGTGTAACAACACGCAAAAGTCATATAAGGGTGTTTCCAAAGTAACGGTCGTTACCAATTTTTGGAGATTTCTTAAATAAAATTCTAACCTACCCAAATATGCCACGAGGATTGCTCCATGTTGGACTTACGAAAGTTCAAGCAACGGTAGCAACCGAAATAATTCATAAAAAATGTTACGGTCGTTACTTTATAAATGTGCTGTTTTCAAACAAACATCATGTATTATAAAATTTTGCACAGAATATGTCAAGTAAAATATCTGATTAAATTCTTTGATACGTTTTGTTTAAGGAATGGATTTAGTTTCAAACCAAAGAAATTAGTTACCAAGAAAAAAATTTTTTAAAGTAACCGTCGTTAGATTATAAAAATTTAGGAGTTTCTTATGTTTGAATCCATTTATTATGGATAACAAAAAAGTAGCATATTTTCGTTAGTATAAAGAAAATTAAAGTTAATCTTTCGGAAAATATATATTTATATATTTTGTAAAATATTAGCGGAAAAATAATTTCAAAATAATAATTTAATTTTTGAGCTATAAGAGGTAATTTTCTGTGGAAAACCCCGTAATCGTTACTTTTTGTGATAGGTATAAAAAAAACAACAGCAACATGGAATTTTATGAAAAAAATTTCCGACGTTTTGATGCATAACTCGCATCCATAGGTCATATGACAGCCCCTAAAATTTCGGTTTTTATAAAAATGTTAATGATCTTTAGCCCATTTTACGAGTTTTTTACTCAAAACTTGCCCATTTTTTAACCGATTTGACAGATTTATATACCGACTTGTTAAAGAAGCGATTTAATTTGGGCTATAAAACTTGGACTCGGGAAGATTTATGGTTCTCGATAAAACGTAATTTATTTTGTTTATTTTGGCAATAACTATTTCGTATCTGAAATATCCGAAATTTTCAGAAAATATTTTCTACTAAAGATTCCCGATCTTTTGATATATAAGAAGTAACCATAGGTCATATGACAGTCCAAAAATTCAGGTTTTTATACAATTTTTGATATTTTTTGTACGGGAGGTACCACGCCCACTTCTCTAATTCCGCCCGTATTTTGTGGGATGCTGTGTATTGATAACCTAAATGTTTGTACCTAATTTGGAAACTTTGGCTCTTGGGGTTCTCCAGATATACAGAAAAAAAATAATAAAAATACAACAACAACAAGGGATTTTGGAAAAAAATTAGAGGGAGTCGTGGTTTTTTGCTCATATCTCAGCCATTTTTGTACCGATCTGGCTGAATTTCAATAGCAAAATTATAATAAGAATACCAGACAGAAATAAAAAACCCCATCATATCTGGGGGCTTCGGAAAACCCATTTCAACAGACAGACGGACAACCAGATTTGAATATATCTACTTTATAGGGTCTAAGGTCAATATTGTAGACATTACAAACGGAATGACAAAGTTATATATACCCTTTTACCTTCGGAGAAGGGTATAAAAAAATAATTATTTTAAACATCAAGTGCACCAGCTTAGTGAATGGCCTTCAATTAGACAACAATCCAGAATAATGGTTCCAACAAGATGAAGCCTCAGCTTGTCCAACTATGGCTCCTTTTTTTAAATGATTATAACGTTACTTATGCGCCACCTTATATAAAAGTTATTTAAGTGAGTAAGGCCGGGTTTTTGAAACATGGATTAAGTTTAAGCTTAGTTTAACATAGTCTGGAACTCGGATTTTTCCGGCTAAATGTGATTTTTTTATTATTTCATAAACTTGAGCTTTTCCGTCAAAATATTGCATTTAAACTTGGTAATGGTGGCACAAATCTGTTTTCAGATTAACTTAACCTAGTTTAACTAAGATCTCAAAAACCCAGCCTAAGTATTTATTTTTTTGGCAATAGAAGGCACTCAAGGTTTATTTTAAGGATATAAACCAACACTTTTTCGAAAAGATAATTTTAATTAATTTTCATGTTGTAAATTTCCTTTCTTCATAAATATAATTTAATGAAAATTAAATTTGATGAACTTAAGCCTAATTAAAATATTAAAAATTCGAATTAAAAACCATAAATAGTTCAACAGAATAATCAATTAAAATGGATAATCATTAAAAAAAAAAGAAAATTTCGATCTACCAAAGGTTAAAATACAATTTGGTTTAAGGATTGATGTTTGACTATTGACGTCAGCAGTCGTCGATGGCTGCGAGTGTAAAACGGCAAATCCATCTGAGGAGATCGAGTGGTTGCGATCGAAACATGTCATGGTTACCTGCCGGCCTGGGTTCGAGCCCCGACCACGGTCGAGAATGAAAGATTATCAATAACAATTTTAATTAATTTTCATGTTGAAAAATTCCTCTCTTCATAAAATTAATTTAATGCAAATTAAATTTAATGAACTTAAGCCTAATTAAAAATATTAAAAATTTGGATTAAAAACCATAAATAGTTCAACAGAATAACCACAATACTAATTACAGAAAAAAACTTAAGAATTTAGTTATAACTTTAAAATATTTTACTGCATTCGTAACGCCTTTATAAAAAAAACTTAGAATAAAGTCCTATATTTATTATTAAACTAATTTTTTGTAAAGAGAAATTCGCCTGCCAGAATTTTTAATGTATTTAAATTTAAAAAATACAAATATTTCCTTAAATTTATATATTACGAAACTTTGAAATGCCATATAAATATACAGACATACATATGTATGTAATTTTATATGACCCATTGTTATCCTTATTTACAACAAATATTTTACAATACAAAATAAAAGTACAAACAAACAAAGTCCTCAATGTCACTTGACACTTAATAAAGACTAATAAAATAGTCACATATTAAAAAAGTTAAGAGAGAGAGAGAGAGAGAGAGCCAAAAAAAGAAAAGAAGCAACCCAGGAAACAAAAAAAAAAAAAATATTTATTTATTGTTATTAATAATAATGGAGCAAATAATATAAATAAAATTGCATTAAAGCTCAACTCGAGCACATCTAAAAACACAACAATACTTTACCAAAAAAAAAGAAGGAAAAGAGAAAAAACTACAAAAAAAAAAAAAAAAAAAATAAATGAAAAATAATAATAAAATATATCTAAACAGCAGGAAAAAAAAACGAAAAAGCTTGTATTTAAAAATAGATGTGTACAAAAGGCTAAAGCCAAAGGAAGTGTGAGATTAAATTCCGTTCTATGACAACATTCATAAGAGTGTTGGAATATGAGAAAATGTGTGCGTGTGTATACACCACTCATGTTTAACAAGGACATTTACAAAAACCAAACACAACAACACACAAGCATATTTGCACATCACTGTACTCAGTGTGCAGTATGGACGGTTAAGAAGACGAAAACAGGAGGAGAAGGACCATATAAAGGACCCTCAAACACACACAGACACCGCTTTTTCTTTATTCTTTTTGTTTTGTTTTTTAAATAAATGTGACATTGAAGCTTAAAATGCGTACCACTGCTACAAAGTAAAAAGAAAGTTTATGACGAAAATGTTGAAGGAAATGTTCATGTTGAGGATGACGATGGGTTTTGGATGACAATAATAGTAATCATAATCGTACAATAAAATACATTCATATGTGTGTATGGGTATATGTATGTGAGAGTATGTTTGTTTATGTTTTTTTTTTATTTGCAAACACATATTAAATAACATTAACAGACATTCATACACTGGAGTATAAATATCCATGTTTATAAAATGTTTATTTCTAACTGGGAAACCCAGCATGAAGATGAGAAACTTCATTACATTGAGAATATGAAAATATATGGGTATTTTTGATGTTTGTAATTTAAACAATAAGAAAAGAAAAAATATATACAAAACTTCTGAAAATATAAAAAATATTTCTAATTTCGTATATAACAATTTGAAAGTTTAAGCACAAAATTGTTTGGTTCGAGTTAAGAAGAGAACAATGCTGGCCAATCAAAAATATAATCAGTTTTAATTAAAAATTTAATCAAGGAAATTTAGCGTTTAATCAAGTGAATTAAACGTTTAATTAATACTATTAACTTGTTTAATTTATACTATTAATTTGTTTACTGGTGCAAATTTAATTAATTTTTTAATTAATATCACACATTTTTTAATTGAAATTAATTTTTATTTTTTTCTGTGAGTATTTCTCATTTTAATGAGTACTTGTCAAATTTCCTACTGCACAATGAATACATGTCGTGTAAACGCATGTAATTTGCATTGGCTTCTGTAAATGTCAGATGGAACAAGCAGTGTAAAATTTTTAATTTAATTTAATTAGAGTGTGTTTTATTTTAATCTGACAAACCATCTGATATCAGCTGTTTTTCATTTGTTTGTGACGGCGTAAGAAAATTAACTGAAATACAATTAAAAGTGAATAAAATTATAAATATGTTAATAATTTGCTATTATGAACGATTTGAGGTTATGTCAGATGAAACCAAAAACGAACGTGTGAAAGCAAAAATTATAAACATATGGATTTTATATCTGACAAACCCACTGCAAAATACAGATCGTGTAAAAGCACCTTTAGTAAGGTCTGACATTTCACATTGAATAGACTACAAATTCCATTTCATTCCATTCCATTTCAAAGATCCATTTTTCTAAAGGTATTGTGCGATGATTACCGTTATTTTTGCCTAAAATGGAGGAAATGAACTTGGTTGATGGTGTCACATGCCACACGGCGCGCGGTACCTTAAAACTATAAAGAGGCGAGTTTGGTGAGCAATTTATCTCACGTTTTGGAGCAATCCATTGGTCGTGCAATTTGACTCCACTAGACCATTTTTTGTGGGGATACGAAAAGTCTCCCGTTTTTTCAAAATGGTCCAGCTCACGAGAGGTCAAAGCTGGAGCCGAAATATTTAAAATGTCATCTTAAAAAAGTTCAAGGCTCATTGTTAGAAGGGTACATCGAGTACTTTTTTTGGCGAGTCGCTCTAATAAGCTATAAAAAATATAATACGGGGATCGTAGTAGCACACGCCGGGTGTCGGATAGTTTATTATAAAAAACATTTTGTTGCCAAATTTTCTATAAATAGTAAATTTTTCTCAAATTCCCATGCCCCAAAAGTGTTCCCTCCCAGAAATATGCGCGTTTTATGATGTGATGGTACACCACAGATACACGTATTTAAATCTTTAAAATGGCTCTCCTGAACAAAACCGGTTTTTACCCTTAGGTCCCTTTCTATTTTGCGCGTCACAAATAGAAAATTTTTCCACAATTAACTGTAAATAGCAAATTTTTTCACAATTTACTATTAATACAAATTTTTACAGAATTAATTTTAAATAGGAAATTTTTTCACAATTGATAACAAAGACCATATTTTTTATAAATTTACTATAAATAGCAAATTTTTCCCCAATTTACTATAAATAGCAAATTTTTTTAAAATTTACTATAAATAGCAAATTTTTTTAAATTTACTATAAAAACCAAATTTTTTTAAAATTTACTATAAATAGGAATTTTTTTTAAAATTTACTATAATTTTTTTTTTTTAATCCAAATTTTTTAATAATTTTAATTAGGCTTAAGTTCATTAAATTTAATTTTCATTAAATTATTTTTATGAAGAAAGGAATTCTACAACATGAAAATTAATTAAAATTGTTATTGACAATCTTTCATTATTGACCGTGGCCGGGGCTCGAACCCAGGCCGGCAGGTTACCATGACATGTTTCGATCGCAACCACTCGATCTCCTCAGATGGATTTGCCGTTTTACACTCGCAGCCATCGACGGCTGCTGACGTCAATAGTCAAACATCAATCCTTAAACCAAATTGTATTTTAACCTTTGGTAGATCGAAGTTTGCTTTTTTGAATGATTATCCATTTTCAATTGATTTTACATGTTCTTCCTTACTTCTGTTTTCTCGTACTTTTGTCAAGAATTTTTCTTGAAGTCCAAAGTACATTTTTTTGTATTCATTTGTCCTTCAAGTTGTGCTGGAAAAGGTCAACAAGAAAAGGAAGGACAAAAAAATGAAAAAACAAAAAAAAACAAAAAAAAATAAAAATGTACTTTGGACTTCAAGAAAATTCTTGACAAAAGTACGAAAAAACAGAAGTAAGGAAGAACATGTAAAATCAATTGAAAATGGATAATCATTCAAAAAAGCAAACTTCGATCTACCAAAGGTTAAAATACAATTTGGTTTAAGGATTGATGTTTGACTATTGACGTCAGCAGCCGTCGATGGCTGCGAGTGTAAAACGGCAAATCCATCTGAGGAGATCGAGTGGTTGCGATCGAAACATGTCATGGTAACCTGCCGGCCTGGGTTCGAGCCCCGGCCACGGTCAATAATGAACGATTGTCAATAACAATTTTAATTAATTTTCATGTTGTAGAATTCCTTTCTTCATAAAAATAATTTAATGAAAATTAAATTTAATGAACTTAAGCCTAATTAAAATTATTAAAAATTTGGATTAAAAAACCATAAATAGTTCAACAAAATAACCACAATACTAATTATTTACTATAAATAGCAAATTTTTTTCAAATTTACTATAAATAGCAAATTTTTTTCAAATTTACTATAAATAGCAAATTTTTTTCAAATTTACTATAAATAGCAAATTTTTTTAAATTTACTATAAAAAGCAAATTTTTTTAAAATTTACTATAAATAGGAATTTTTTTAAAATTTACTATAAATAGCAAATTTTTTTCAAATTTACTATAAATAGCAAATTTTTTTAAAATTTACTATAAATAGCAAATTTTTTTCAAATTTACTATAAATAGCAAATTTTTTTCAAATTTACTATAAATAGCAAATTTTTTTAAAATTTACTATAAATAGCAAATTTTTTTAAAATTTATAGAAATTTTTTTTAAAATTTACTATAAATAGCAAATTCTTTTTCAAATTTACTATAAATAGCAAATTTTTTTAAAATTTACTATAAATAGCAAATTTTTTCACAATTTACTATTACAAACACAAATTTTTACAGAATTTATTTTAAATAGGAAATTTTTTCACAATTGATAATAAAGACCATATTTTTTACATAATTTGCTATAAATAGCAAATTTTGCCCAATTTACTATGTTTTTTTGCACAATTTACTTAAAAATAAAATTTTTTCAAAATTTACAATAACCAACAAATCTTTGAAACATTTGCTTTAAATATAAATAGCTAAATTTCGGAAATGTTTAAAATATATTATATATTTCTTTAAATTAAAGATCATATCGCACTTGTTCAACAATAGTGCATTAACTCAAATTTTTTATTTTTTCACTTTTTAGAAAATCGTGCTGTCTTTTTCTACTTCTTGGCAATGAAACGGCTTGTTATAAAACTATTTTTTATATGCCTTTAATGTTAAATTAAAAATAGTTTTGATTCTATTGAACATTTTTAAATTTCGAGTTAATACAGTATTGTTGGACAAGTGCGATATGTAAGTAATAATAATAACAACTTTTTAACATTTTCTTATTTTAAACTTTAGGGTATTGAAATAAATTAAAATGTTATTTAACCATTTTTCTTACACAACATAATTGATATTTTGCAATTATTGTAAGTTTTACTTCAAAACGATTGAAGTTTTTTTTTAATTAAAAGTTACACAACTAAAAATTACGGAGGGAACAAGATAAAAAGAGCAAAACATATACATAATAGGAAAATAAAAACTTATCATTGTAGGTGAAAAGTTTACAACAACTAACAAAAAACTTTAAAGAACAAAAAATTAAAAAAAAAAAAAAATATTCAACAACATTAAAAAAAATAATGAAAGAAAATTGCATATGAGATTCAGTTTTTATTTTTCGTTCGTTTTTCTATTAATGTTAGTAACTCTGCCACAGATGAGTTACACTGGCAGAAATGATGACAAATTTAAAATGCAGAAAAAGGTATTTGCAGCCATAAAAATAAAACTAAGCGTTTTTTACACGTTCAACACAATGTCTGCAAAACTCACAATTAATGCCGACATTTATGGGAAATTATTTGGAAACAGTTAAACTTGTGATGATTTCTTTTCCGAGAAAAATATGTTACATAATATACATGTAACACTTTTTAATCTAATGGTGTTTTCTTTTCTACAAAAAATGTGACATTTTATTAAAAAAAAATCCAATTTGGTGTCTGTTTCCTAAAAATGTTGCTCCCGAAAGGGATGAGTTTTTTAGAATCAAACAAGCCACCCTTTTCGGGAGCAAAATTTTTAAGAAACAGACACCAAATTGCATTTTTTTTTAAATAACATGTTACATTTTTATGTAGAAAAGAAAACACCATAACCTATAATTAATTATACTGTGACATGTTGCACAACTTAAATTGAACAAAATATTTTGATTTTTTTTTACAACTCTTACACTTTTGTCATTAATGTACTTCCTTAGCAATTTTTAAAACTATTAGGCAGTTTCTGCACACTATTCTGTCTTGAAACAAATATTGCCACCACCAATTATATTAATATTTAAACGAAAATGAGATACATAATAATATTTACTCGTTTTTTGCATTTAATAATTGCATATAATAAATTTAATATTTTGTGTGTTTCGAAATTGTTAGCGGTATGTATAATGGCAAACACAATAAAACCTTGGTTGTACAGACAAAGTGCTTAGTAGCTCAGTTTTAAAAAAATGCCAGAAAACTCTAAATTAAAGTGACGGTAAAATATGCAGCATGTTTACGTGTTTTTCATGCAACATATTCACAAAAGAAATTGAAAGTGTTTCCCACAGTAGTATTCTTTGTACAAACGAACACAAAAGTGTGGAGCATGTTACATATTTGCAACATATTTCTTAGAATAGAAATTGCCATTATTCATATTACTGGGCTAACGATGTTGATCGTAGTAGCGCGAATATTTATTACACCCCGCCTTCATGATCCATAATTTTACTAGAATTAACATTTTAATCGTGTAAGTGTCAGATGTAAGCCGCTGATGTTAAGCTGGAGGTTCACAACATGCATTCTACGCTTTCTCGCTGCCTACGCAGCTGCCAAAAAAGTAGAATCTGTGCTGTTTACGTAGCAAGTTAGATGCACAAAAGCGTAGGATGCCTTGATGCGTCAAATTCGAATTGTGGGGTTACTTTCCACTTTTGTAAGTGTCACACACAGCGTTCTAACAAATCAGCTGATCTTGACAAATAAAATTTTATTTTCGTGTTCCAAGATAGCGTCGACGAAATAATGGGATTTGCAGAATAAGCACATAAAGTTTGCATCGAATTTAGGAATTTAAAAAGGGGAAGCACAAATATTTAATATTTTTAACTAAAATACAAACAAAAATTTAAAACAAATCAAAAAATACACTTTTTGGAAAGAATGAAAGAATTCAGCAGAATGAAATGTAGGCCTTTTTTTCTAGTATGGCCGCTAATTTTATTGAGATTGTTTATATTTTCTCTACGGTACCCTAATTTAATTTAGCTTTAATTCTTAGCTTGATCTTATATTAGGATTGTTTCAATTGATAACTTAATTTCTTTTTTTACTAATCAAGTATGTGATAGAAATGATTTTAAAACAAAATGATTGAATTCCATAGTGTCGTTTTCAGTTGATTTCTAATACATTTGCCTATTTGTTCTGTCTATATTCTGTTCTTTGGAAAGTTATCGCTTTTCATCACATCATGAATAAAGAAAAGAAAGAAATAAAAAGTTATATTTATAAGTTATTTTTTATATTCTTATTGTTTATTGAGTAGTATGTATGAGTTGTATTTTTAAACCATATATGGCCCTCTGGGCTCGGTTTTTGTTTAACATTGAATTAATAAATAAAATAAAAAAAAAATAAAAATAAATGATCGACGCAGTTCCCGAGATATCCAATATCCATCCAAAATAGTCAGTAAAATGCAGGATTTAAAAAACTGCAGTCGAAACCAAAAACTGTCGAACAAAAAACGAAAATTTGTGTACAACTTTTCACTTTTTGAGTTGGTTTGACAGCGACTGTTTACATTTAATGAATCAAAAGTTAAAGCAACCGTTTTTTTTGGCAAATGACTAAAGAAGAAGTGGAAGAAATGGCAGTTTTTCTACTTTGACTGCAGTATTTTAAACGCTGGTAAAAAGCGTTGCTGATTAATCCCATGTACGGTATAAACTGTATCTTTTATGATTATAATCAATTTTCCGGACAAAAAGAGCGATGCTTGCAAAAAATAGTAGTAGAATAGTTGGTTACCCAAAGATTTTTAAAGTTACCAGACTTTTTGTTGGTAAGGATAGCGTAGTGACTGTGATTAATACCCGAATAGTTGGAATAGTGATCTAAAAAATTCAAATTAAAAATAGATTAGGGGCTCAGTTTTGCCTGTAATCGAGGAACAGTCAGCTTATTGGCGAATGTTCCCGTGTACTGTAGCATTTAAGCAGAAATTGTTTTTGCCGTAAAGATTACGAAGGTGTCCAAGCACAGAGTAAGTTTAAGTTTCAGCCAGTCATGTACTTAAATTGCCACCTGAGTGTAACTATCCACACACCAGAGCGTTACTAAAGGCATTATATGCTGCACGGCGAGCTTTCGCTATAACGAAGGGTATTTAAATTAATAAAAAGAAATAAAGTTTTGTGGGTTTCATTTGTATAGTTACATGTCGTATTTTTGAAAAAAAAAACTCCAATATATTAGTATTTCTCTGTGCAGATTTGTGTTTTAAAGTTTTTAATAATTTTTTAAAGTGTAAATATGTTATTTTTACTATTTAGGGCATTTAGGTATTGAAGAGTGTTTTTTTTTTAGTTTATGTCACTATGTGCATGTTCTCTCCAGTGCATGATGACAACACCCCTAGACAATAAATGGCATAAACTGCACAATTTTCCCCAGATAATACTGCTTGTAATAGCAGATATTACTGCACTCATACACGAAAACGTAAAGAACTAGAAAAAAATTAGAAAAAATACTGAAACCAACAACAGTTTAACCAATAATAATTGTAGTATACATTAAACTGATTGCTAGTTATCGATAGGTATTAACTGTTAAACAACTTCTAATACCAATCGAAAGACAGGCAGAGAATAAAACACACAAAGAATCTTGCCATATACAACGAACACACACTCTCACATACACCCAAACAAAAACTTACATTTATTTTAATGTTTACAGAGGCACTGATTGGGAGGAGGCTCGAAGAAAAGCAATGTCTGCCAGGCATGACGAAGACATCCTAACAACAACGTTGCAAGTTGCAACAACTTAAACTTATCTATACTTTATAACAGTTCTGAATGTATGTCATTCACACGAGCGTGCTTGTGCGTATGTGTTTGTGCAGGGATAATACACATTGTATTTTCATGAACTATAATTGTTAAATTGATTGTTTTCCAAGAAGTTTAAACACTTGTTATTTAGAAAATTTTCATAAAACTTGTTATTTTGTTGGCATTTTGTGGTCTTTTCAATTGTTAACAATATCCGTTTTGTAACAAGGCAAAAAATTGTATTAGGAACAAAGAAAAGACATGTGTTTTTACTTAAAGACTGTGGAAATTTTTCAATTAAAAACTTTTTGTTTACAACTGATTAGTGAGTATTGTAGTTGATAATATTTAAAGTTGACAAACCTTTTCTATAAAAAGGAAAGATTCCTTTAGTGTTTTTAAATAACAAATTTTGATTAAATTTTTGGATAATTTCCAATTAAATTTTCTGTATAAATTAATTAAATGTTTAATTTACCATTGATGGCTTAATCTAGTTAATTCTCCAATTAATTGCTGATTTCCACAAAATTTGCTATAGATAGTAAATTTGCGCAAAATTTGATATAGAAAGCTTTTTATAAATAGCTTAAATTTCCTATTAATATCAACTTTACGCTAAATCTTCTTAAGGTAGCAGCTTTGCGCAAAATTTTCTATAAATGCAAATAAGCGCTACTTTTTTTAAAGGGAAAAATACCGCAAAATGTTCTTTCAATAGCAAATAAGTGCAAACATTATTTATAAACAGCAAATTTGCGCAAACTTTTTTATTAGAGAGTCAAAAATTTTCCACAAACAGGAAATTTCCTACAAATAGCAAAATTGTGCAGACTTTACTATAAAATAGAAAGTGCAGAATCTTCTATAAAATAGCAAATTTGAGGAAACTGTTTTAAAAATAGCAAATTTGCACGAAATTTTGCAAAATTAGCAAATGTGCGCTAAATTTGTTTAAGCAGTTGATTTGCGCCAATTTTCCTTAAGTATCAAATTTGCGCAAAACTTTTAATATCTAAAGAGTAAATTTGCACAGAGTTTTCCATTATTAGCAAATGTATGCAAAATGTTCTTAAAACAACAAATTTGTGTAAAATTTATCCAATAGCTTTCCTTTAGGTATAAAATTTGCACAAAACCCTTTGTAAAGAAAAAATTTGCACGAAATTTTCCAAAATTAGCAAATGTGCGCAAGTCTTTTTTTAAACAGCAAATTTTTTGCTTAGTTTTCTAAAATTATCATATTTGCGCCAAATTGTCTAAATATAATGGCGCTGCGAAATATGGCCCAAAAAATAAATGAAAATTGACCCCAAACTCGGGGCTATTTTTCATAATGCAAAATGACCCCATTTTTTTAATGAATAATTTCCCCAAAAAAATGAAAAATAACCCTAAAAATAAAATGATATATGGCCCTAAATTTGGGGCAATTCTTCATTATGAAAAATCGCTAATTTATAATGAATTTTTACCCTAAAAAAGAACACAAAGAAAGTTATATTAAAAATTTTGGGTGGAGTTCATATGCCCGAAACTAAAAATCCCAAATTTAGAATCCCGATTTCCAAATCCGAATAATTATACAGTTTTGGTTATAAAAATCGTACGATTGATAGCATGGTTGGGCTTTCGGCCATGCGCAAGGATTTTTTCCTCTATGGTAAGCAAAGCCAGTGTTCATTACACCGTTACCGGGTTCGCTAACTAAAGCTTCTACGCATAACCGGCAAGGATTTTCTCCACTTTGGTATAAGAATTCGGGGTTTTTATACTATCCCTAGAAACTTTTACATAAAATTTTATATAATTTGTGTAAAAATGTTTGGGGTGATTTTTAATTTCTTAAAATTTGCATTTCTTTATTAGTAAACAAAAATTGTAAAAATTGTGATTTTATTTTGGGCCGTTTTTCATTTGTTCGAAATTTTTCCAAAATAGCAAATGTAAGCAACATTTTCTAAAAGTACCCAATTCGCACAAATCTTCTTAAAATATCAAATTTGCGAAAAAAAATTTTTAAGTATCAAATATGTGCAAAACTTTTTATAAAGACAAATTTGCATGAAATTTTCCATCATTTTCTGCTAAATTTTCTAAAAGTATCATATTTTTTTTATAAAGTGTAATTTGCACGAAATTTCCCGAAATTAGCAAATGTGCGCAAAATTGTCAAAAAAATATCGAATTAACGTAAATTTTCTAAAAATATTAAATGTTGGGCAAATTTTTTTATTGTTCAAATATCAAATATGTGCTAAATTTTCTAATAGTAAGCAAATTTGCAGGATATTTAAATAAAAGGCAGATTTGCGCAAATTGTCTATATAAATAAAATTTGCACAAAATGTTCTATAAATACAATAGAATCTTCTATATATATATAAAATTTTCGTGTCACGGTGTAATTGAACTCCCCTGAAACGGCTTGACCAGTTTTTATGAAATTTTGTATTTGTATGTGTATTTGTTTGGTATGAGAATAGGTCGTGAGGTATATTTCATATCGCTAAAGGGCGTAAACTAGGGCAAAACGGGTAAAAGCTCTCCCTTCCTATATCTGCTTAACTTATCAACTGTTTTTTTTTTGAATTTTGGCATGGAGACACTTTAACGTCTGAAAGGAAATAGCGAACAGGAAATAGGGAACAGTGAAATAGGGCAAGAGGAGTAAAAGCTCCCTCTGCCTATATCTTCCTAAATAATCAACAGATTTTTTTAAAATTTGGCATGCAGACACTGTAAAATCTGAAAGGAAATATGGAATATGGCGTAAAATAGGGCAAGAGGGAAAAAATCTCCCCCTCCCTTTATCTTCTTAACTAAACAACCGCTTTTCTTGAAATCTGGAAGGAACTATAGCCTATAATTTTTATTATTTAGGGCGTGAAATAGGGTAAGAGGAGTAAAAGCTCCCTCTTGCTATATCTTCTTAACTAATCAACCAGTTTTCTTAAAATTTGGCATGTAGACACTGTAACATCCGAAAGGAAATAGAGAATAGGGCGTGAAATTGGGCAAGAGGGGTAAAAGCTCCCCCTCTCTATATCTTTCTAACCAATCAAACGGGTTTCTTAAACTTTGGCAAAATAACGTTTGCCAGGTCAGCTAGTATATTTATATTAAATTCCATAAATATTTTATTTATACTACTTTAAGATTTTACTTTATGATTTTTGATTGAGTCAACACTACAAATTAAAATCGTTTTGAATTCAAAACTTCCAGAAGTTTTGTCACATTTTTTTAAATTAACATGTCAATATTGCATCTCCGTGGTGTAATTGAGGGGCATAAAAGTTAACTACTTTTTGTATTGAACAAATTTAACTACAGTTTAGAGTAGAAACATTAGAATAAAAATGAATTGAATTGCTAAAGAAATTACCAAAAATTCTCACAAAAACGACACTCACACACAGCCATACATATAAATAAACCTAATTGACGCTGCAATTGTGCCAAGTAACCCAACTAACATTTTCTTTGATTTAGTTAAAAACTAAAATAAACATTTTCGTTTAGAAATTTATATTGAAAACAAAAACAAATTTCAGTTTTTTTTTTATAGTATTTTCAATATAAATTCCCGAGCTAAAATTTTTATTTTATTTCGAAAAACATGCAGTTAATAAGTTGTAGCTTATTTTTATACTGAAAATGTTCACGTGGTTATTTAATTTTTACACATGAAAACATTTAAGTGTCTTTTAGTTAAACTCTTTATATGAGTGTGATCTCTTGAGAAAACTTTTTAAGAAGAAAAAAAAAAAATAACAGATATCAAAGCAACTTGTTGTACAAACTTTAAACGCATACGCACTCTGATGTTTGATAAAAAAATTTAAAATTTTTATATATCATAAAAATTTATATAAAACGGTTAACGACATTTATAAAAACACGAACTTTTCAGTATAAACTCTTCTGACTATCTTTTGTTTATGTGCATTTCCACTCATGATAGCATCATCACCATCATCGAGACGATGACAACGATGAGCTGGTTCTTGCAACGTTTTTCTTTTTTTTGGGGTTCGATTATTATCATTTCATCATGACGATAGGAAAAAAATATTAAAAGTAATAGCCCCTGGCTTTTAAATATCATCCATACAAAAATCAAAATAAAAAAATATTTTTCAAATTGTTCGAATATACATACATATGTATGTATGTTTAGGCATTTGAAAACAATAACAAAATATAATTTTTATTGTTAACTCAATTTTTAGAACTGCGTGAGCGAAAAAAGTTTGAAATAATAATTGTGTTTTGTATTTTAAGAAACATTAAAGGGATAAATATTTCAACAATGTATTTAATGCCAATATTTTTAAAAATACCCAGCTAGCATTTGGGTAGATAATAATTTTTTGTAAAACTTAGGTGATGGGTGGTCTTATCAGATAACTTATGATGATTAAAAACTGATATATCACAAGAGCGATTGAAAAATTAATTTTTGATTCATTCATATGACCAAATAATGATTTATAAATGCCTGTTTAACCATTTCAAACGTTAACGTTCGCATAGAAAATTTCTATGAAAAACACCCAGTTTTAAAAATATTTTTCATCAAAATACTATACGAACGTTGACGTTCGAAATCGTTGAACAGGCATTAATTGTTTTGAATTTAAAACTGATTTATCACTAGAGTGAATGAAAATGGATTCACATATGATTTATTGATATTGGTACGTTACTGCCTTTCAAAAACGTTTTGGTTTATTTCCTTTATAATAAACCGTTTCGAGTTCTTTATTGCAACTTTAATAAAATAAATAAAACAAACACTGTTTACAATTAACAAAACTTTATTTAGTACCAAGTAACTTTAACAACCGTAATTTATAGCTTTTATTCACAACTCACTATAATTTTCTCCACGTTATACGTTATTGACAAAGTCTGAACTTAGAATGATCTTATTATGCTAGTCGCCGCTAGTAATTATACTGCAATTTGGTTGTCTAGAACATTCGAAATGTTTTTCGAAGGTTCGAGGCTTTACTATTCACCACTCTATACGTCTATTTGATTTATGGCGGCACTTATGTTTACATAATTTTACCTCTTATACTGAAGCTTTTTTAACGGTCATTTCGAGAACTTTCTGCACATTGGGATTGAAGTGTACTAAATTATAACAATTTTTAATAACAATGTAAACTAGTAAAATTACTTATGAATACAAGACAACTAATAAATACAAGATAACTAATAAATACAAATAATTCTTAACTAAAGTTACTTTCGTAACAATATGCTCAAAAATTAATCAGAAAATTATACCACAGATAAATCTTTGTACCAGTTTCGCACAACGAAAGTATCATTTATGATCGAAAAACTAGTTCATATGCGGTTATTTTGCTCTTAAAACTGATTTCTAAAAGTTTCGGCTATTATACAAAAAACTAGCTGAGTAAAAGTTGGGACCGAAAAAAATTACATATTAATTTTAACATTATCTAAAAATCAATAATATCTATCAAAAATTCATTATTCATAAGTAATTTAAAAGAAATCACAATAATCATTTTTGTCTAAAACGAATTTTCGCTCTCAGACCCGCCAACATCAGCCTTTGAACACCAATAGGTGTTTACTGGTTATAACCAATAAAAACTTCTCTTTCTTTTTCACTAATTATTTTGTAGCTCTCTTCGCTTCAGAGTTTGGACGCTAAATTTGAGTCGACAGGTTCGCACAAAATATGCCAACACCAACAGGACGGTGCCAAATGTCACACAGTCAATGAAACGATCAATTTATTGCAAAGCAAATTTTCCGATCGCATAATTTCTCGAACATCAGCTGTTAAGTGGCCAGCCAGATCGTGTAATTTAATATCATTGGATTATTTTTTGAGTGACTATGTTTAGGACAGAGTCTTTTCGGAGCCAATCGAATTGATTGCAGCCTAAATCTCAAAATCTGAGATGCCAAAAAGTGATTAAAAACTTTGATGAAAGAAGAATCGACATCTGTAAGCGTGCTCGTGGTGGAAATTTGCCAGAAATAATTTTTCATTCATAATTGCCGAACTTTTCTCTTCATAATACCATAAAAATTTGAATTATCTTCATCTAAATTTTTTGTTTTATTTTGCTTTAGAAAACAAAGTTCTTGTTGGACAACCCGATATAAGTCATAATCATACAGGAATGTTCTGAAATCACGGTGATTTAAAATCAAAAACTATGTTGAAATAGCTGTAGTGATATTTAAGTGCTCTAAAAGTCACGAGATTTTGGATTTTCATTGCAAATTTTCAGCAAAACTAAAGCATCTTCCTAAATTTGTAAATTCTAAGGCTCTTCTTTGTAACATAATTAATTTTATTGCAAAAAACAAAAAAGAACAAATTATTTTAGGTGTATGTGATAATTTTTCTTTTATAGATTTAAAAAAAAAAACTTTAAGAACTTCAAGTGATTTAAAATCATAATAATGCAAGCTGTCCAAGATTTCAAACATTTTTTGTGCAGAACACCTTTTCAGAGATTTAGAATTTAAAACATGCCTGATAATGAATAAAATAATTAAAATAGTCGTCTGTGCAGAGAAGCTTCAGTTAACTTATCCGGTGTTTGTAACATCATAGAGGGGAAAATCCTTCCGCCCATAAGAATTTTGGATTCGGGATTAATAGTTTCGGTCATAAGACCCCAACCAAATAAATATTGTAATATTTGTGTGAATTTTCATTATATTTTGGGCCTTTTCTTCACCATTTTTAAATATAATTTGATATTTTTTTTAGGTCGCTTTTCGTTTGCGTTGGGGTCTTTTTCACTTGGGCGATTTTTCACGTATTGCTTACAGCGATTTCGCTTTAAGTGATTTTGCTGTCAGCCCCAAATCTCAGCATAAATCTTTTTTTTAAGTGAAATAGGATACTTTTTTGCCAAATCTTTAAGAGACGCAAGTCCGTTTTAACCTTTTACGTTAATTTTAAATCTAAAAATGCAGCAGGTCAGCTAGATCCAGGCCTTCTGTCGATAGTCTGGTTATTTCGAAATCGGTTTAAAACATTCGTAGAGTTTTTCTGGGGCGGGCTAGATAATTTAGCATAAGAAAGAGTAGAATTTTCAAAAAATATATTTGAAAAAATTTTCTTGCTTTTTACTAATTTCACTGTATTCAATACTGCATTCATTTTAATTTTAGAAAAACTGTTTTAGTCGATATTCTCACAATTTTGTTTTTAACGGTGTTTACAAGTGAACTACTCCATTGATTAATTGGGTCTGAAATGTCATTTGGCACAAATGTGCCATTATGCCAGGCAACAGCAAGGTTTTTTGCATTTTAGATGACCATATGTAAGTAAATAATTATTTATATTAAGCTTTAAAAATTAAGCCACTACTAAAATAATCATGTAGGAATGCTTATTCGACTGTTCCAAAACTTTGATACCATCCACCAAGAATTCGACTTTTTTCGGGAGTGGACGCATTAAGTGATATGTAATTAGTACTGAATGCAATCTTTATTAAATCTAACTCAACAATTTCTAGTCATATAAAACTTATGTATGCTAAAATTCAGAAGTGTACTTTAAAAGTGCGCTACGGGAAATTATGGATTGATTATCACTTTATTTTATGGTGAATTTTCTCGTCATACACAATTCTGTTGGACTTAATTTCATCATAATATCATAATACCTAAAGGCTAGTTTACACTATCACACAAGTCTTACGTATTCTATAAACTAATTAGTTTTGTTGCGACTGACAAAAAAACTTATTTAACATTACAGTTTGTGTTCACACCATCACACATGAACATACTTTTGTTAAAATGCAACCCTGATGAAATGAAAGGAATTATTCCCTGCCGTCAAATGAGTAGCTAACTACAAAAAAACCCAACTTTAAGTTAGCTTGTATAGACTAACTTAAAGCCAACTACTACGCAATGCAAAATTTACATTAACCAAAGTGTATACAAACACTGTGTTGTATATTTTAAGTAGTGAGAGCCAAGTCGTTAGCAAAAAAAATCAACGTTGTTATTGATGTTATGTTATCTCATATTTACGCTCTTAATTGAGTAATGGCAAAAAACATAGTTTTTTTATTCAAAAACTAGACTGCCCCAGTAGGCTAGCTGGTAGTGAGCAAGTCTATCAGCGCCGAGGTTGCGGGATCGATTCCCGCCAGCGACTCTGGTTAAAAAAAAAGTTGGATAAAACAACTTTGATTAATAAAATAAAATAAAAGAAAATAAAATAAAAAAATAAAATTTTTTTATTTTTTTGAAAGTATTCATCCAATGAATAACATTCATAGATCGGCCTTAACTTAAACTAACTTAACTTAAAGCTAACTTAAAGTAGTAAGTTTATAGCTAGCTACAAAAAGTTAACTTAAAGTTAATTAAAAGTAATGCAGAGTCGGACAATTGACTACTTCCTAGGACATCGCAATGTTAAAATAGTTAGTAAATTACATATAAAATAAATCCAAGTGTCAACCACCACTAGTTGAAAAATAGTTAGCTTTCAGTTAATTTAAAGTTAACTGAATGTCCGACAGGGTTGCTTAGGAAATTTTCGAAAAACGGTTTCAAAACACATTGCATTCACACTATCACACTTTAATGAAAAACACAGCGTTTACATTTGACGGTATTGGCACGACAGTAGGAAAATACATATTAGTTGCCAAAAACACTATTAACTGTCTTTGTGACGTAGGCGTCCAGGCAGTACTTAAAGCCAGTTCAGATTTACAAATATGTCAAACGTAAATGTTGCAGTACAAGTCCAGGGAAACGTGTTTTTTGCACTAAACAAATTTAAAAATAGCTTAAAATAACTATATTGTGTGAACAAATATAACATTTAAATAAAACATAAAAAATCAAAGCTGAATACGTTTATTTTTTTTACTTTTTGATTTTTTTTCTTTTGCGAACAAAACTTCAAATTAATGTCCAATGACTGTCCAATTTTACTGTCTTCAAAATTTGCCAGACAGTAGACAGGAAGAGGTCAAAACGGAGTCACTGTCGACTCTACTTGCAGCACGCCTAGATCTGTGCGTGCTAATACGTTAACCAATTAGACAAGAAAGCTGTGTCGTAGGCTCCACTCAATTTGTAAGCAATTTACTTTCAAGATTTCATCAAGAAAACAATTTATAAAGACAAACATGTAATCAGCTGTTTAATTGAAAGTAAAATTGCCAAACAAATGGAGAGGTGAAATTGAAAGCCATCTCGTGGTCAATTTAAAAAGTGTGAGTGTGTTAGTAAAAAAGTGAGAGTGTATTGCAAATTGAATGGAATTGAAAGGCAAAACTTGATCGTGTGGCCACCAAGTTAGTGAAAAAGTTTCCATGTATTGCTACTGTCAGTACTGGCAAATGTAAACGCCATGCTACTTGAATTTTTGACATGTATTAAAACAAAGTATAATAGTGTAAACTAGCCTTATACCATTCGTATTCCACAGCCTTATTGTGATCCATATTACATAATTCGTCATACAAAATTTTGAGAGCGGATTATCTCATTTGTACGTAATTCAATTTTTATTACCCTGTGGATTACTTTAAAATCAATGTGATCTCTAATTTCTATCGGTTTTTTTCCATCACCAGCTGTCAAAGCACTAAAAAAACAAACAAAATATAACATAAACAAAGAAAAGCAGGGCTGCCAGATTTGACGATTTATCGTCATTTTGACGATTTTTTGTTCTGAAAATAGTAAAGTGCCGATTTGCTGATTTTTTTTAAAAAGTGACGATTTTTTTTTAGTCTCCAAAATTTTAATAAAACATTACATTTTCTGACAATTTCGTTTTTTAATCTTGGAATGTTTAACAGCCCTACCTCAACAAGAGCGGGAGGCGGAACGTTTTCTTTCGCTTAGCTATTCCGCTGATATGCCATACCAAAGCAAGAGCGTCAACGTTGTGTTACGAACAGTAGTGATAGCTTTCTTATTTAATAAAACCCACAAAAAATCTAATAAAAATTGAGATTAAAACGCCAAATCAACCAAAAAAAAAAAAAAATAGCTAAATTGCCGTTATTAATTAACAATAGCGGCAAACATCACTTTTAAACGAGCTGTCAAAACCAGTTTTTCCAATTGCAAAGCGTTCAGGCCGTTTTAATCAAAAACTAGGAAACGCGTGCAGCTTTTTTTAGGTACGGCTGTAATATGCAAGTCTTAAGAAAATCTTGGATTACTTTCAGAGTACAAAAACAACAATGTTACACTTTGTTTATTTTTCGTCAAATGAACCTTTTACGACTCCCTGTATAAATCATATTTTCAACAATTATATGGCGAGCATTTCACGAGTTGTAAGATAATATCTACATGAGTCTCATACGATTCTTGACATGAAAGTCTCCTTATCTTTACCCACGACTTAAACGATTCCCACAACGATTGAAGAAGCGTCTTTCGCTGTGTTATCGAAGAATCTCACTCGTGTTACAGTTTTTCCCGTGTGAGGATTAAAAAATGCGGCCATCGACGATCAAAGACGCTCTTCATGAAGCTCCCAGTAGCTCTTACATGATTGAAAATGCTAGCTGGGTATGAAGTAATTATGTTTTTGTTTGAATGTCTTTTTTATAAAAATCAAACAAAAAATGTTAAAAAAAAAACTAAATATTATATTGTCCGATTTTTTTTGACGATTTTTTAATTAAGGTTTTTTTTCGTGTGTGGAATTTGTAAACTTACTTTTAGAAGGGCCGATCGATTATCATAAAATTGTTTTGTGGGATTAATCAATGTTTTGGTCCATTTAAAAACTGCTTAGGAGAATTAGAAATATTTTGACCTCAAAATTATATTTCTCTGTTGAGAGGTTTGTAAGTAAGCATGACGTACATGGTTAAATCGCCTCGGAATTACCCAGGAACAGAGGTTGCATACATATATACTTTATTGGGGCTTACATTAATATTCAATATTCATTAATAAGGCCTAACCATAATATGCATAGCCTTGCTTAACATTCTGTCAAAAATTCACAAAAAGTCTCTCAAATGTATTTCAAAAAACAAAAACAAAATAAAAAACATTTGATTCTGTACGAAATGTGCGATTAGATTCGCACCTTGCTTGAGCAAATGACAGTTTCATTAAACTTAGCAAAAAGTTTCCTTAAGTTCAGTATGGTTTGCCTCATATAATTAACATGTATTCGCACATTTGTTTAAGCCCACCTTAGCACATTATGATTGGGCCTTTAGTATACCTACATTGAGCACTTGTAGTGTTGGATCGTATAAATCAGTACATTATTTAAACTATTGCTTTATTCAGTCAACGCCAAATAAATAAATTGAAATTAAAATTAAATCATTATTTTAAATTAAAAAAACGTAGACATCGTTAAATATATAAACGTTTCGCTATTATAATTCTAATAGATTTTTGTTTATAAATTTTACTTTCCCTTACTTTTATTACAAAACACTTTTTTTAATAGGAAACAATTATTTGCAATATTTTACGAAACATTATATAGAAAAACAAAGTTGCAAAATAAATAATAACAAAAAAATACAAATTAAATCAAAATTGTTTCCTTATACACTTAAGGTAAAAAAATTCATATAGCCTAAAAAGCATGGAGGACTACATAAGTCCGTCCAATATATTAACACATACAACTAAATATGAATTAAATAATAAAAAATCAATTTAAATTACATTATCTCAAAAATGACTAAGTTTAAAGAAGTTTAAACAAAAAATAAAAACAACTAATCATCAGCTTAATTCATGGGATTCAGAGGAAAACTTTAAGTACCACTTGAATTTTTTTTTTGCATTTTTTTTTTCAAACTTAAGCCCCTTTAATTTCAATTACCTACGTACTCAATTCAATTTAGTTCAGTCACTCACTTATTCGTTTATTCATTCACATGTTTGCATTGCAAAAGCTCTTTGGTTAAGCATTCAACGTTTGAAAATGAAAAAAACCCCAAAAAAGATATCTACCAAAAAAACTCCCATTGAACATTTTGCTGCAGGTGCACCAACGCCAGAAAAAAGGCGTTCACTTTCTTTATAAATCAACTGGAATTCAATAAAAACTAGAGTCTAAATAACGCTTTTCATGTTGGGCAACAAAAAAAAACAAATTCAAACAGAATTAAAATTAAAATTGTTATTGTTGTGCCTTTTTCCGTTTAAGGCTAAAAGAAATTAACCAAAACAATAGTGCCAAAATTATTTAGCAAATTGTTTTGAAAACTGTAACAAGGAAGTTCAGTTTAAATAATAATGGAAATTAACACTCAACGAAATTGTTTAAATATATAAATTATATATTAGCGCTTAAGGTCTTATTTTTTTTTATATAAAAAACTTTTTTTTTCGGCACTTCTTGAGTGCCTTCTTCCGCGGTCAAGAATGAAAGATTATCAATAACAATTTTAATTAATTTTCATGTTGTAAAATTCCTTTCTTCATAAAAATAATTTAATCAAAATTAAATTTAATGAACTTAAGCCTAATTGGAATTGTTAAAAATTTGGATTAAAAACCATAAATAGTTCAACAAAATAACCACAATACTAATTATTTTTTAAAAAATTTTAACAAAACGTATATTTTAAATGTACCTTGTACAGTGCCCATGTTCTGTAACTCCTGCGTCGAGAAACTTTTCGATCGAAATGTAAAAAATGAAACAAAAATGCCATAAATTGAAACAAACAACTGCCTTTCTTAACTGCGTCTGAAACATGTTTGGAGAGTAATAGCAGTCACGTAAGGAAACTAACCGCCAATTTACAGAAAGAGTGTGTCTGTAAAATTTTTGTGAAAAAGTTCTCGCTTTGAACTGTTTAATAAACTCACGAATAAAAATGGGGTGAGAAAAAAATTTCAACACAATTATATATAAAATATGCAAAATGCAATGAATAATACCAGGGAAAAAATAAATATTTCTTTTGCCTTTAACATTTTGTAAAAATATACGAATGTTTTTATAGCCATTTTGGCAACAACAAACATTAAATTCGCACTTAACATTATTTGGTATAGCCGACGGTTGTTTTTCGCCGCCGTCGTTGAAAAGTTTTTAATTTTAGTAAATTTTGGTCGGCGTCAACGGTATTTGTGATTGGCGTTCTCACCGTCTACAATTTTACATCGGCTTTAAGTGAAATATTATGAGATTTATAACTTTTGATAGTTTTCGACATGAGTTAGAGACGCGCGTTTTTTCACTTTTCGAAAAACGATGGAATATTTTGTTTCACATCTCTTTCGATGCGGGAAGTTATCACCAAAGTTACAAAACATGGATACAGTTCGCAATTTTAAAGATATTTTGATGAAATATGGTATATACCTTTCAATTGTCATAAGGAAGAAGCCAATTGAAAATCGGAAGAATCGGTCAATAATTTCACATAGCCTCCCTATGCAAACTTCTTTCGCATTAGATATCGTAGAATGTTGGTATTAAGATCAAATTTGGCTCAAGAATATTTTATTGCAACATATGTAAATCGTGTAAGAAAGTTTTTTAGAAATCGGTCCATATTCCGCTATAGCTTCCATGATAATGCCACTCCCGAAAAAAGCTTCAAATGCCATAACTTTCTTAAAAATGTTGGTATTGATATACAATTCGGTAACGACAACTTTTATGAAAGCTACTAACTCATTGCCCGAAGGTCCCGAATTTACCATATGTCCCATATAAACCCCATTTTTAAAATCGAGTAAAGACAAAAAAAATCTCTTTTGAATGTGTTTATCTAGAAAGTATTTAACACAAAGAACTCTTATATGAATCTTAACTTCTTAGCATAAGTTTGTTCTGGTGGGTCCATGATTGCACATGGGTCCCTAATACGGTCTACTCTCGAAAATTTGTCTCAAAATAGTGCAGTGTACAGTATCTAATGGTCAGGCTTGACCGACTATAATTTCTTACTTATTTATGATGCGTTACTCGTTTAAATGCACTAACAGACAAGCCATTTATGAAATGCATATTAGCGACAATAACTGTAAATATGATTTATAATGTATTTAAGATTCAATTGGTGGATTACAAAAAATCTGTGTTTTGCATTGTTTAGTACAGTGTTCGAAAATAATAAGGACATTATTTAGCGTTCAACACACACATACAGTTAAACTTTCTACTTGTTTAGGGTTTGTGTATACGAACACAACCCTTTTTACAGTTCGTAACTATTTTCAAGAAGGAGCCAAACATTATATAGTGTTCCGTTCTTTGTTAAAAACAGAATAACCCAGCAAAAACTTTACTTACAATCCTACTTTTAATGACTTCAAGAATTCATTACTTTGTAGCTTTATTCGCCACTTTTTGGATTATTAGTTATATATTAAATAATAACTTTATTATTATATCTTAAATATACAGAAACATTTATATTTTCATTATGACAATAAAAATGACATTATAGTCATAAAACATAGTTTTTTAATGCAAAAACTACACTGCCCCGGTAGACTAGCTGGTAGAGAGCTAGTCTATGAGCACCGAGGTTGCGGGATCAAATCCCGCCAGAGACAGAAAAAAAAAATAAAAAATAAAATAAAGTAAAATAGAATAAGAAAAAATAAAAATAAAATAATTAAAAAAAAAAACAAAAAAAAAAATTAAAAAAAATAAAAAAATTTTTACTTTATTGACTTTGTGTAACTATATATTTTTATAAAAATTTTAAGTATAAAAAAAACATATTATTTTTTAGATTATAATAGGCTAAATTATAAGGGATTACTTTTGGGACATCTCGAACAAAAATAAGTACTTCTTCTAGTAGAAAAATAAGTAGTCTGTTCGTCAAGTTCTCATTATTTTTCTGCTTATTTTGTAAGCAAAGTTTTTGCTGGGAATTAAGTAGGTCCATAACAAAACGCAACAATTCCACTTTTAAAATTCAATGTTTTTTTAGTGAATGGAATTAAATGTTCTTATCTTCTTGTTGAGTTGGATACGAACAGTATTATTTTTGTGTTCGAAAGATGACAAACAGGGAAACGTTATTTTTTGAATGATTAACTACACTAACACTATTAGAGTTTGTGCTTTCCTCAAATCAACCGAACCGAACACTAAGGAGCTTTAGTGTTTATTTTCGAACACTTGCTTTGGACCTTTTTAAACTTCACTCACCGTCTACACGAGCGAAAATTTTGCCCGTTTTAAAGTAAAGGGGCTTAATCTAGTCTAGGGCTAAGTTGCCGCAACTGTTGGTTTTCCGTCTTTTTAGTCATCTTAAGCATTTTTTTAAGTGTAAAGACCCATTTAAATCCTTCTTTGTATGTAACTAAAAACAAACTTTTTACTTTCCTTTAAAAGTACCGAGTATTTAAT
Organism: Pollenia griseotomentosa; assembly: GCA_963931875.1. Taxonomy (NCBI): domain Eukaryota; kingdom Metazoa; phylum Arthropoda; class Insecta; order Diptera; family Polleniidae; genus Pollenia; species Pollenia griseotomentosa. Next base: position 30,065,241 of record OZ007560.1, read on the forward strand.
CTTTCTACAAAAAATATGTGTTTAAAAATAACAACTATTGTCTTAAAAACATTTGACTTCGTAATTTATGTTGGATACGCTTTTTTCTTGAACAAAAACTTTTGATTCTTTATGATAATTCCTGACCAAAAAAAAAAAAAAAAAAAAAACTACCTTGAGTCCAGCAACTTTGTTTTGTATTTAAAATTTGTATTCGAAAAACAAGTGAAGGTCTTTTTCCATTAAAAAAAAATGTAATACAATGATTATTTGTTTTTTGTTTCTTATTATTGTCTTCAATTATTTATGGCTCATGCTCTTTTTATGACTTTGAACTTCCAACGATTCAAGTGCTACTCGTAAGTCATGTCTCCAGCGATTGTTGGTAACGGGAGCAGCGTATGCCGCATGCGCCTTTTTAACTGGCAACAAATAATTTGTAAGTTGTGGCCGACCACTTTTAATGGAAACATTAAGTTTTAACTGGTTTTTTTATTTGGCTCTGTTTATGAGGCAATTTCTAAGAAACGGATTATTATGAATACGTATTATGATTAAGTGCAAGTGGAGTGTGCTGTAATACTATTTTAGACTGATTTTGTTTTGTTGTTGTAGTGTTATGTTTTCAATTTTGTAATTTGGGTGAAAGAAGGAAGGAACTAACTCTTATTTTTTTTTATTAATTTTAACAGTGTGAAAAAATTGAAGTGTTTGAAAATGTGTCAACTGTTAAAGCGTTTTGTCAGATTTAGAAAGTCAGGGAATGATAAGTTGTTTGCTGGTAAAAAACTAAAAAAGGGATTAGCTTAACATTTAAGCAGGATGTTGGGTTGTATTTATATTAAAAATATTGATGTTTTTGATTGAAGAAACCTTAAAAGTCCTTAAAGTTAAGGAAATTCTTTTAAAAATTTTAAATTCATAAGATTACATTTTCTTAGCGTCACATATTTGTTTTAATATGTAATCCTTCAATCGATAACACTGTACAATATTACTTTAAATGTAAATGTCAAGGGGTCGAATTTCGGTTACCGGGCGAACATAGTTTAATTTAAACAAGTAAAAGTCCTACATTCGGCTATGCCGGATCTTATATACCATTCACCTTGATGCGATAAGAACAGAAAGTTTTATAAATACCGTTCTTATGATATAAATAATTACATTTTGTGCCACTTTCACTTTGTTAATACTGTCCACATTTTAATAAAAATTAATAACGAAGATGATTGCACCTAATTTGTAAATATGGCCCTTGCCGTTCTCCAGGTATACACAAATCTATAATATCTTTGCACTTCTCTAATCCCGCGCATTTTTTTACTAAGTTTATTTTTTTTATAACCCCGATTTGTTTACCAAATTTAAAGGAAAGAATGTGAAATACTTAAGTTTAAGGCTTATGTTAGAAAGCCTGTTACAAGTTCTTTCTAAATCGTTTTGGTTTGTTGGGGATCAAAGGAACCTTCTCACTAAATTTCATTAAAATCGAAAGGGGTCGAGTCCCACTCTTGGTCGATTTGACATGGAATTACCCATATACATATACAGTACAGTAGGTTTTAAGATTAATATTGTAGAAATCACAAACGTAATGAAGAGAACGGGTGAAGAGGAAAAAAACTTTTCGAGATAGAAATTTAAAAAATTTAAAATGAATAATCGATATTTTTAACAGTGCAGTAGCTATTTGCAAATAATCCGTTCATTGTGCTTATATTTACTTCCAGTGTTCGAAAATAAATTGAACATTAATAACTACACTCACAATATTATTACAGTAACGGACTGTAGTTTATTTAAGAAATATTCCGTTCAGTCATTTTTAAATAAATAAACATTTAAAATTCCAAGCAAATTTATTTTTAACTGATTCTAACAGTTATTCAAAAAACTAAGTGCATATTAATACGGATTTTCAGTTGCAGTTAATATTGTCCGTTGATTGAGTAAAATTCTTCTTTATGTTAAAGTAAATAAAAATGTAATTTAAAGCAACGAAAAGTTCATTTAATTTCTACTGTCAAAAATTCAACCGCAAATTCCGTAAAAACAAATCAATATTCAGTTATCTTATATAAATTAATTGTCAAATAATTAACTACATATTCCGTAAAAACAAATAAATATGCAGTTATTTTATAAAATTTTACTGTCAAAAATTCAACACCATACTCAGTAAAACCAATTAACTATTCAGTTATTTTATAAAATTTTACTGTCAAAAATTCAACACCATATTCAGTAAAAACAATTAAATATTCAGTTATTTTATATAATTTTACTACCAAAAATTAATTTTTACTTATCTATAAAAAATGAATTGCTTGTTTTGTGTAAGCAATTCCCATTTTCTATTTTTTAAAATAATTTAGTTAAATACATCAAATTTTAAAAGTAAAATAATTGCGAAGCCATATCGGTCATGCTGCTGGTGTCTTATAATTGAGAGTTCTTCTGTAAACAACGTGGTCAGTGCAACAAACGTGTGTAACTGGGTAAGTAAATAAAAATATTCTCCCTCTCTCGCTTATAAGAAAAACAAGCGGACAGGTGTCTGTCTGGTATTTTTTAGAAATTCGGCTCTTTTGTGGAGTAAACGAAAATTTAATAAAATAACTGAATATTTAATCGTTTTTACTGAATATGGTGTTGAATTTTTGACAGTAAAATTTTACAAAATAACTGAATACAGTAGTTTTGACTTAGCTGCCTTTTATTTACGTGCACTTTTGACTTAACTGCACAAAATTGATCATTTTTGGCATTATTCTTTATAATCCCATACAAATTCCTTTTTTAAGTGCACTTTCATTACCTGCACATTTAAGATAAGTGCCCAAAATTGTTGGCATTTTAAAATTATTTTCATACAAAAAATTCAACTTAGCTGCACTTTGACTTAACTGCCCAAAATACATATTGTCTGTAATTATTCTTCAAAATCCTTGTTTACGTGCATTTTGTATACCTGCACATTTTTCATAATTTTGGGCAGCTTTAAAATATTTTCATATAAAACATCAAAGTTAGCTGCACACATGACAAAATGTGGTGGCCACTTTTTCACATAAATATCCAATTTTAGGTGTTTATAAAAACAAAAATCGCAAACAAGTCAAGTTGGTATCATTATAATTCATTTATTTTGTTTGCATATATTTACATTTATGCATATTGGTTGTGGTTACAGCAACTTTACCACGATTATATGAAAGGAATAGCAAATCTTAGGTCTGGAACAGAATAAAGTAGCTGTAGTAGTTTTTGAAGCTGACGAATGCTCTGTAGCGCAACAAAGTTCAAAATTTCGAATTTTGCGCTTCAACGGCAACGACTACCACAACTACGTATTCTGTTGACACTACTTTGAAACTGCCGTTTTTAACTTTTGACAGCTTGCATGGCTATTCTTAACGTTGTACTACAGCGAATTTTCTGTCCCACACTTTATTGTTAACAATTTGGTTATCTCGTTCTTTATAAAAATGCATAACAAATGACTAGAGGTTGTTTGAACGTCATTGTTATTATCAATTTATTAATAAAAACGTTGATACTCCTTTTTCAAACACTTTACTTTAGCTTCACTTTTATGCAGGTAACCACAATTGCGTACCTGCACATTAAGGCAGCTAAATACATTTAAGATAGCTGCTTTTTTGATTTACCTGCACAAAAAATCGTGCAAAGGAGATTGTGCAGCTAAGTCAAAATTACTGTATTTATTTGATTTTACGGAATATGGTGTTGAATTTTTGACAGTAAAAATTAAATGAACTTTTTGTTAAAAATAAATGAAAAATAGGTAGACCGGTTTTTAATTGAACTTTCATTTATTTTATATTACAATTTCAGTTAATTTTACGTACAGAATATTGTGAGTGTATTTTCAAGAAATTAAGTGCCCGTTTATATTGTGGGATTTTTTGCTGCTATTCTTACTTTATTGGCGAGAGGGAAGAGAGAGGAATTAAATAGGGTACACAAGCTCATTCGTTCTCTCATTTGACGAAAAATGTATTTACGTCTGGTCGCGCAGATGACACAAAAGAACTTTAAAGAAGAACCGACAAAAGTTGCAGCGACAAAAATCGTATTATGTAAATTGGCACTAACAAGTATTATCAAGTGTTCTGTCGTTATAAAACACTCCAATTGTAGTGGTTCTGTAGACAAACGTTATATTTTAACGTTCTGTAGTGTGTTTTTCACATTGATGAAGTAATGAGCAAACAAAAAATTTGAGCTACGCTTCTCCTTAGTATTGTTGTTGTTGCTTGGCAATTGTTTTGCGTATGCGTACTTTTTTTGTTTTTGTTAAGAACACATATTGCACTTAATCAACAGATAGGTACATGGTGAAATAAACAGGTGGCAGCGCTACGCCATATGACGATTTTTTGCTCTTGCATTGTTTGTCTAGGTTTATGTCAAAGTTTTGTTTATGTTTACAAAAAGTCCACGTTTTGTGCTGTGATTTTTGTGTTTTATTAAAGTTTTTGATAATTTTGATAAGATATTGACCATAATTAAATAAAAATTGGCTAAAAATTTATTTATTTCATCATGTTCAGCGGCAGGCTTTGATTTTTGTTTAATGTATTTTTTGACGTAAACGGTGATGTAATTTCCATTTTTGTTGTAATGTTGTATTTGTTGCCGTAACGATGCCACCTGCTTATTCCACCATGGATGGGTATTAAATTTAAAATACGCAATTGTTTTGCGTATTGCGTACTTTTTTTGTTTTTGTTCAGAACACATATTGCACTTAATAAAGAGATGGGTATTAAATTTAAAAAAATTTCAGTAGATAAAAAACCATTTTTAATTTCACATTAAAGGAATAAGAAAAAATATTTTTAAATCAACAGTTTCATTACCAAAAAGTAAAAAATAAGGCACGATATTTCTACATCGGTTATCTATTAATATTACGAGTCGATTTTTACCAAAAAGTGATAAAAAAATTTTTTGAGTTAATACCATCTTCTTGATAAAGTGCGATATGTATTTTGATTTTGTAAAATTTTTTTGTTGTCTTTACCCGCCAAAAGGGCACAGAGCACTTCTCAAAGGAACAAACATTAATGTGCTGAATAATATTAACAACTGTGATCAAAAAAGGACAAAATTTCTGTGATAATTTTTAAGTTTACATACATTTATTTCAATATTCTAAGTACTGTGATATAATTTATAGATGATGTAAACTGATGAAAAAGATTATTATTTTAATAAAAACTTAATCCCTGAAGAAGTTGGAAAGAATACCAACGAAACGTCGGACTTTATTGAGAATGAAATAAAAAATCTTTTATTTACATTAAATTAATGATCTTGAAAGCCCACATATGGGAAACTATATAAATAATTAAGTACAAACACAACGAAGTTTGTGGTTCATTACGAAAAATAGAATGGAATGAAATGTTCTCATTGTTATGTTGAGTTAGTTTAGTACAGTATTCTTATTGTATATGAAGATCACCAATAAAGAAACGTTTTTAGGGTATTTGCTAAACATAAGCGTTTCTGTTTTCCATATCTTTACCGTACAGAACACTAAAGAACATTATATAATGTTTATTTTCGAACTCTGTTAATTATATTCAAAACGAATTTAAACATAATACGTAAAAAAGAACCCTTATTTTAATAAATATTATTTAGATTATAATAATAATAATAAATATTAAACTGAAATCATCATGCAATTAAAATGTACAAAGCAAATCATTAAATTTCGAAACATTTATTCTGCAAAATAGATGATCCCTAAAATACGTATGTATATGTAGTGCTACCTAAGTATTCGTGAAATTCAAAGTATGAACGAACTTTTATTTATATTAAAAAAAAGTAACTTCATTATCTTAAACCAACATTTATTATTTGCCACAAATTTCATTTAACACTTTCATATACCTGTAATTTTCAAAAAAGAAAAAAAAATTGTATGCTCAAAAAATATCATACAAAAGTCAATTGCTGTTACTCACTAACTTACTGACATTTATAGGCTTTAATTTGAGGATATTTGATTCATTTGCATACCCTATATTAGGTCATGTACAGATGGGTTCAATTTTCCTGCCATTAGGCCCACATCCAACGTGCTTTTATAACTGATTAACAAAACCTATTAAAAGGGCGCCCTTGTATATGGACATATAGAAATGTTTGGATAATTTAACGCCTGCTTACGAAAATATGATTGCAACAAAAGCTGCTTTCTGCCAGCAAGCAAAACTCCCCTAGACAAAATTCTTCTCCTGACCCATTTTTTTAAAGCTCTCATTTTCTAAAATTTGGCTGTAAACTACAGCCTGTGCCTGTGAGCAGGCTAGGGTTAAGAAGGTCTCGAGAGCCCACGTAAGAAAGAAAGACACAACTTCATTTTAGTAGTTTTAAGCAGGTAAGGAAAAAATTCCAGACGCAATCACAATTCGAGTCAATTCTCTCGTTTTAATAAAATAAACTAAAACTCTGGAGAAAAAATTTTAAAACGAGAGAATTGACTTGAATTGTGCTCGCAAGTAGAATTTTTTCCTAACCTGCTCAAAACTACTAAAACAGCGGCGATGTGCTGGAAATTTGTCAATTTGAGGCGCCAAACAGGTTTTGGAAATTGAATAGAACTATAACCCCTTATGCAGTGCAAAATCAAGAAATGGGAGCTTCCTAAGGGATCATACGTTTATACTAGGGGTACTAGTGCTAGTGCGTTAAAATGTATCGCTTCAGTAAAACGAGGTTTGACGAAGGAAAAACTTCTATAAATGAAAATTGTTTAATGCCACCCGGTTAAAAAGTTCTCTAAAGTAACCACGATTTTCACGGTATAAGAAAACCAAACGGTTAGAACACAAGTTTCATAATTTAAAGGGTTTTTCTCATCAATAAAACGCTTTATGTCGCAAATGTCGTTTAAATAATTAAAAACGATCAAGTAAAAACGTACTAGATTGATATTTGTCCTTTGTACACCCAATGACCAGGCAAAAGTCGGAAATTGGAGGAAATGCCTTAATACTCTCTCGAGAATTTAATTTGGGTACACACGTGTTTAGCAAGAAAGAATACGACCGTACTCGCCTGCTGACTGTCCGACTGAATTAAAAAAGATCGCTATTATAATGTTTAGGTCGACCTTAAATCGAAAGATTTTTCCATCGCGGCTTTTCTCAAGAAGTTACTGGCAAAGGGTTCCCCACCGGGGCTACATTCTAAGGATATTTCAACATTTATCGTAACATCCTACGGGGAAAGCAGTTGCTGGCATTCATTAAAAATCCAAAGTTGCACTCACACTTGGGGGCGGTTGGTACACGTATTGTTTGCCACCCAGTGGTTAATATCCTTCATGTAGAAGGCCCCATGGCAAGTATCCATGTAAATCTTTTCTACAACTTAAATTACGATATTTTACCATTTGGTGCTACGTTCGCTGGGTAAAACAGGTGCAGCCAATACCTAGTATGCGACAAAGTTCAAAATAAACAGATATTTTGCGATCGTAGGTGACAGCAGCTCCTAGCTGGTATTACGTGAGCCAGTAGCCCCCGGAACCTCGGTTCCAGACAGACTATTTGTGAGGAACATGTTGAGATTACGTGGTGGTTTTGGTTAAAATGCAAAATTTCGGAAAGAGAAATCTTCAAAAGCAAGCTTTACGGGCTGATTTTCACAATAAGGAGAAGTTCCCTGATCGATGTTGCTATTTATCAGATGCTGCTTGAGACGAACTATACACTAAAACTGCCACCTACTTGTGTTGGTTGCGCTCACACTTCGGGGCATTGGTGTACGCACTTTTCTCACCCCGGCCAAAGCGAACCGTGTAAATCTTATCCGACCTATGCCAAAGGGTTCCTCTATTATCGCCTTTAACCGGCTCAAAAATTAATAGTTTCTATTATACGACTGGATGTCTAACTCCATGTCTGCCTGGTTTCCTTTCTATTGAATGCTGTTTTTAAACGTTTTTCTTTTCTCTTAGTGTGTGTGAGAGCATCTTAAATTTTTTTACTGCTTACAAAACTTGGCTCTCATTGAATAAAGGAATGAATTGTACGATAATTTTGGTAAACTTACATCCGTTCATCCCATGGCGCCAAACTCCTAAAACTTGGCGAAGAAACACATCTAATTCTTGTAAAAGTAATAGAAATGCATTTGAAAGAAAAATGAGAGCGTTTTTGCCACAGCTACATTAAAACAAAAAACACGCCGCATACAATCTTTCAACGAACTTAACACAGCAATGGATATTTTGTTATGCTTCATTTGTTTTGCTGCTACATTTTGGCTTTGAAGCAGCAGAAAAAAAGGCAAAAACGCAAAAACAATAAATGAATTGATGGAAATGCATTGAAATGTTTTTCTCCTTAAAATAAATATTTCCAAATGATATAAAATCAAATGCAAAATATACATTAACCAGCATTTACTTCGGAACCACAAAAGGGATAAAGTTACAGTTTTCAATAAATTTCCAAGTTTTTAAAATCAAAGTGTTAAACGAAATCAAATAAAATGGGATTGGGAAATTGGGTAAGAAAGGGAAAACAATTTTTTTTTTAAGTGAAAAGTGTTTAATATTTAAAAAAAAAGGAAAAATATCATAACAAAATAAATATTTTGTAACATATTGTTTAATATTGAAAAAAGTAAACGAACATAAATCTTTATATCATACGACTAGTCATGCACATCGTCATCATCATCATCATAATACAATATATAAGTTTACGTGTTTCAGATGCATCTATTGATTGCATGACATTTTTACTCTCAAAATTATCAACATCATCATCAATGCCATCACCACTGGTGTTGATGGAGTCTTCGTTTCAGTGACTGAGTCAATGTATGAAAGAAAAAGTAAGCGAGTGAGTGAATGAGTGGAACAAATCACAAACCACATAAGCTCCAAACTTAAATCAATCAACTAAGCAAACATAAGCCCACATAAACTTTGGCTTTAAGCAGATGACGATGGGCTCACAACTGACAGCAGTTACCAGTTGATAATCGACAATAACTCCAGTAGGAGATCCCCAACATTAGGAGTTTGTGGGTTTAGCTACGAGTCTGATGCTCATGAATACAATAAACAAACACATGTACTAGTTTGGGCTGTGGAGTTGAAAATATTAAAAGTAGAAATGGCTAAATGGTATTGGAAAGTAGAGAGAACATAAAGCAAGTATTTAAGGCGTTAGTAGAAAAGATTCCTAAGTAAAGATAGAACATGTTTAGAAAAGCAATGAGTTTTCGTTAACACAATGAAAAAGTTTAAATAATAAAAAAATATTTTTAGGGTAATAGTACATCAAAAAGTGCCATGAAATCTTACATATATTTTAGGAAAAACAAGTAAGAATGCTATTTCGTCTGTGATAAATCATTACAAGATACCCTGGACATTAATAGATAAGCTGGAGAAATAAAAAAACAACTGAACATTAAAAAACTACTGTGTTAATTTTATGTCATATCAAATCGAAATCAACGACGTAAATTTGGTATTTTCTAAGAATCTCAGTGAAACTTCGCTTACATTTTCAAAATGAATAGCTTCTTTCACTCATTATTTAGTAGCTTTCTTCTACAACTACTTTTTTCTGGATGTTTGTAGGTAAAAAAATAATCGGGCATGTTCTACAAATCGAAATGAACTGGATTTAAAATCGCCACAAATGTTGAAAACGATCCTGTAAAGAAAGTTTATAAAAATATTCCCTTTTATGTACGTCATACTTTGAGTACCAATTATCTTTACAAGAGCCATTGTTAAAATTAGGAAAAACCACAGTAATTTTTGTAAATAATTGAGTTGGAAATCTCGTTCGATTTCAATTCCCCTTCATTTCGATTTCTAGAACATGCTCGAATGACTTATTTTTGAATGCGTTTATTTTAGGAAATCCCGTGTAAAGTTCATTGGTTCTTTCAGTAGAATTGTGCTTTTATGTTTTTCTGATTATTCAACACATTATTTTGTAGACGAAATTTTACTGGGATGTTGTGTTGATGTCGACTGTTTATCGAAAATTTGACAAAAAAAACCCCCATCTCCAATTTTTTTCTGTGCTGTTTTTTTATATTAAAATATATATAATTAAAATGTTTGTTTTTGGAAAACTTAAAGAAAAAAAACCAAATATGAAGTATTCATCCCGACGGCTTTAGTAATTCAAGCGTTACTTCTTAATAGGCATGTTTTTTAGGTATTTGAAAGACAGATGTTTGTTAAACTTTTGTCACTAACCTTTTTTAAGTCATCGCAAACATTTCTGTCGATTAAAACGTTATCAATTTCATTCGTCGTCGACTTAGAAGCGCCGTATAAAATAGCAAGTGACTTTCAATAGTAATCGTTTGTTGTCAAAAACGACTAAGATAATATAATTTGTAAATTTGGGTTGGGGTCATATGCCCGAAACTTATCAAAATCTCAAAATACCGAGTTTAAAAATCTAGAATTTCAAAACCTTAAGTTTAACGTCCCGCATAATTGTACAGTTTTTGTTTTACAAGTCGTACAATAAATAACATGGTTGGACCTTCGGCTGGTCACGAGGATTTTTTTCTCATTTTATTACAAACAACAGCTTCGGCAAGAATTTTCTCGCCTTTGGCAGGGTTGTGGGTCATCAAGAAATAGTTCTTACTCCGACTTCTTATCTAACCTTGATGCTAAATGAATATGAGACTGGCCTTTGTTTTACTTTTAACCTTTTTTTAATGCAGTACTTTTAAATGGTTAACTATAGCAAGAAATTATTCTGTAAAAATTTTAAATCGATATTTTAATTCTAATAGTTATTTACATATGAGTGGGTAAAATGTAAAACTCGTTCTTTATTCGAATTATGTCGAGTTTTTTTAACTTTTTTGATTGAACTTAAAGCTTCGTTCACAATCAGAGAAACAATTTCGATTTTTCTTCTATCTTTTTTCTTCCTAAAGTTTTTCATATATTTTCCTTTCATTTTAAGAACAAAAATGTAACTAAAATTTTTTTAAAAATGTAACTAAAGTTGAGTCAACTTGAACTTCAGCAACAATTTGTATGAAATTGCTTCTGACGTATAAAATAATTTTATTAAGTTTTGAATGAAAATTTTGACAAACTGTTGTAAAAATTAATAATAAATGCATGATATTGTTGTGGCTAAAATTTGCAAACGGTTTCTTAATGCAAAATGTGTGTGGTTGCAAAAGAAATTGTTGCTCTATTATGAACACCAAATGAAAATGTTTTTTTGATTGTGAACGAAGCTTAAGTATATTTTGAAAGTTATATTAATTTGTTAAAATTATGCAAACAGTGCTAAAAAATGCAACAATAGTTCTGTAATTCCAATTCACATCTTTTTCAAATTACGTTTTTTATAATGTTTGAATCAGACTTTTTTTCTATCGATGGTGAATTCCCATAGGTCCTATCCAAATGTAGTTTTCGGGATAGAAAAGTTGAACACAACACCAAGTGTAACTTGCTGAGAGGTAAAGTGTACTAATGGGCGTTTTCCCATTACGCGATTATCTTTTTTCGCAACGAAAAACTGCACATGAAAGAAGTTTGGTTTTCTCAATGTCTCATTTGCTTCTATTCTGTCGCAAAGCAAACCGCCACTCATCTGCCAATTATTTAATTGACGTTTTTTTGTCGTACAGACAAATTCAATCAGCTGACTTCCAGCTTTTACATCTATTTTTAGAGGTGTTGCCAACTGAAAAGAATTTTTTTTGTCGGTATATTGAGAAACCCAAAATCGTTAACGGAAAGCTTATCGGTCTAATAAATTTATGTTGAAATTAAGTAACAGCCAGTTTGTCGATTCATTGAGAAAATGGCCATTAGTTTTGTTTACCACTGAATTTGTAGACAATAAGGAGAATGTGCTTAGATGCAAAGGACATCAAGAGTATTTTTTTGTAAACTGTGAAGTGAGGTCTTTTGTTTTTAATATAGATAAATTAAAACACTGCCATTTTAGTTTTATTTTATTTATTTACTCAAATATTTGACCATTCTCAGGAAAATTTAATATTTTTTTTAAACATGCAGATTCGCCTTCAGTTGTTTCTTGTATAATTTTTATAACACATTTTTTAACAGAACAGTACCAATAACATCATGAAGAAAAAGAACACCAAGTCCAATTTAAAAAGATATGGTAGGCTACTTTATATGACGTAATTTTATTAAGGATATCATCGACATAAGAACACATATTAGAGCCATATAAAATAGTCGGACAAAGGCAAATTTTTAATACAGAAAAAGAACATTTGTGTTTTTAAAATTATTTTTGCGGTCTGCTGTAAAGTCTTTAAAATGAGACTTGGTGTAGTTTATCTCCTAACTGCAGAGGTAAAAAAACAATTTATACTCGCCACGGTTTTTTTCCATTCCATAATCAATATTATTATTGTCCAAGACCGAAAAATAAAGTTGCAAGTCTTTATTTTCTCTCCGATTAGTAAAAGTATTCTCAGATAATTTTCGGAGCTAAAGCAGGTTTCCAGTCATATATATGAACATCGCTACAAAAATATTGTTCAATATACGATTTATAAAAAACAAATATGTCAACGCAAAATTTTTTACAAATATGCATTTTTAAATTCTCGAATTCGATTCTTTTTCATTCTTCATCTTCATCTTTCATCTTGGCGCACTTCCAACAGGAAGGTTAAAAGAGTGATCCAGAGAGTTTTTTTTTTAAAGAAAACGCAAAGAGATGGTTTTGAAAATGCCTGCTAAGTGGAAAGAACCAGTGTGGCTATCAACTGCAATTTTAGGTCAACACTTTTCAAAACCTTTCAAGCAGACCCTCTTAAAATATTTTTATTTTAAAAAATCATCAATTTATTTTGAAAACATCAACTCCAACTTCACAGCCCTGCTCTTTGGTATAAGAATTCGTCATTTTGATGCTATCCCAAGAAATTTTTGTCTAAAATATTATAAAATTTATATACAATTTTTTGGGGTAATTTTTAATTTCTTAAAATTTGCATTTTATATCAGTTAATGAAAACGAAAAAATTAAAAAAGCTCAAAAAACCAAAAAATGCCCTAAAATTGCAGGTTGTGGTGTCTCATGTAAAATTTTGGGGCCATTCTTCATTTTCTTTTTAGGGCTATATTTCTTGAGGTCATTTTGCGCTCGGCCACTGGAAAAGGGATTTCGTTTTGATCAAAAAGCAATCGGTTCAATAATAGCCAAAAGTCAAGAAATAATAAGATTCTACGTTGACAATTTGAGAATCTGTGAAGGAAATAGCATAATTCCAATAACAAAGAACAAAAGAGCTTTTGAGGCCTTTGGTGATATTAAATTGGGGTTTCAAATTGTTATAAAAGGCATACATATAAAGTTTAAGGAAAGTATTATGACGTAATATCTTTTACAAATATTAAGTCTAAAATAACTTTGAAACTTTTCAAATACGTAACAAAGCAGCAAAATACTTAAATTGGATGTATGCAATAATTTAAAAAATTACAAAACAATTCAGATGTCATATACAAAACTTTTGTCAAAGTTACTTCCCAAAAGTTTTCAGCCAGTATATTTGTTCACTTTTGCAAATCATAATATGAAACCATACATTTTTATTAAACAGCAACATTACAATCGTCATCATCATAATTATAACACATAATCATCTTTCCATTTTTTTTCTCCTTTTCCTTTCTTTTTTAAAAACAATCCTAATGCATCAGCAAATGCTGCACTTGGTGGCAACGTTGTTAATTGTCTATGAATTATCATTAACAACAGTATCGTCACGATGTGTAATGGCTGTTGCTGTTGATGCGAGTTCATCGTCAGCAACATCATTATCGTTGCTATTAAAAGGAACGGAAATGGATGTTAACAGCTTTACCCACATAAATAAACCTTCAGTGATAACTGAAATGGTTAATCGATTGCCACGTCATACAGTTCAAGGTCTGCAACAGCAACAGCTAAAGGTGCAGCAACATTCGCAGCAAATTAAAGATCCATCATCTCTAGAAAATTCCAAAATAAAAAGAAGTTTTTCTACCGGTGCTGGCTGGGCATCAACTTCGTTTAATGGACTTGCAGCGCACATGGGTTCATCACAACAGCACAACATTAGAAGCAGTAGTAGTAGCAGTGGAAGTAGTTATGATGCCGGCCAGCAACCAACGAATCAACAATATCAACAGTATACAGAGGCAAAACCTATTTATGAAGAACAACAAGAAAACGATTATGCAGGCGGTGCAGGAGGCAGTGGGCCATCGTATGGCCAATATTCTAGTACGGGTGTTGCTAATGCTCCAGCTTTGCACGCGGCTATCTATAATTTACAAACTGCAGGAACACATAATGCAGCTGTGGGTACAAGTAGTAACAGTAATGGCGGAAGTGATGGTTTCCTGCCATCGTGGAACTTTGGTAAACTTTCAACATCATTTATTGCTTCACAAGCTGCAGCAACACCTTATGGCAGTAGTGGTAGTGGCAGTCATAGTTCGAGCTCAAGCAGTAGTAACGACAAAATCTCTGAAGGCAATTTTCTGCATCATTACGATTCGGCTTCCGCTTTTAATGAATACACACCCCAGCATGAGTATCAGCCATACCAGCAACAACTTCAATTGCAACACCAGCAACTACAACAAAATCATGAAAACTTTTACAACAGTGTTGAACATACGGAAGCAGACACCTCCTCATCTTCATATGCCGATGAACATGAACATGATGGTAACAGCCACTTTTCCAACTATCAACAGCATGATTTTGAACAACAGCATCAGCAGGAGAAACAACCTGACGTCATCAACTATGTTCCATATCCAGTTGTCAAGAAACAACATGTGCCAGTACGTGAACCTGTTCAAATTCCCGTCTCTCATGCAGTCATTATACCGGTTAGTAAACCCGTTCCCATTCACATACCAGTCACCCAAAATGTCCAGGTGCCTGTAGAACAGGAATTGAAAATACCTGTTGAACGTGTTGTTCCTTATCCAGTGGAGAAACACATACCCGTGCCAGTGGAGAAACGTGTACCATATCCGGTGGTGAAGTATGTGCCCGTAAAGATACCACGTCCCTTCCCTGTTAAAGTTCCAGTTTTTAAAACAGTTTTACACAAAGTCAAGGGGTGGTGGTAAGAATATCGGACGTCCTATTAAATGCAGTTGGCAGAATTTGCAGTATTTGTAGATTTAAGAGAAAAAAAAAAAAAAAATAAAACTATTGTTATTTTTAAAGGAGTTTTGTTCCATTTTCCAATCTTTTGTTTTGCTTTTTGTTATTTTAATTGTTTAAGTGTTTAAGGATTTTTAAGGCTCTGTAATTCTAAATAAATATAATTTTCTATATATTACTGTATGATGAAACTCTTTTCGGTTGTCTAGTAATAAAATAACCTAGCAAAATGCGTTTTGGGTTTAAAATTCATAACCTCGTGGGCTTTAGGCGTGACCAATCCAGGGATCATTATACTCCGCGACATCTATTGGTTTCCATTATATCAAAATATCATGAAAAATTTGCTGCAAAGGCAAGAGGATCATGCTGCTCAAAACGCTTACGCATTGCCCCCAAGGGCGGACGGGTATACCTATTTATATGACATAAGCCCTAATGTGAACAAAACTCTCTGGTTATTTTTCAAAGAAGAATGACATTAATGGGTGTTTAGGGTTTGTTCCTTTTTTGGCAAAGGAAAATAACTGGATGAAAATAATTGCATACACATAAGGTGATCACCAACACGAATATGTGCAGTGCACAAAATAAAAACACAGTTCAACAGCCAATACGTCTAGGAATAAAATCAGCCACTAGGCCAACATCAAGATTCACCTTCCCAAGACTAGGTTATAGAGTGCTTTAAATACATGAACTCCAAAGCAGTGTTCGAAACACTAAATACCGCTCCTTAGGTTTCGCTTCGGTAGATTTATGGAAAACACAAACGCTAAAAGTGTTTGTGCAGAAAATCATTAAAAAATAACGTCATCTTTCGAACACAAAAATAATACCGTTTTCACCCAACTCAACAAAAGATGACAACATTAAATTACGTTTGGTTTTTTTTTAAACCACAAACTTCATTGTGTTCGGTTCAGCTGATTAATGTTCGTTCGTGTCTGTTGTGTTTAGCGCCCTTTTGATTGGTAAAAAACCCAAATATTATTTACAAAAACAAAACACGCATACGAAAAAAAAAAACATAAAGCCAGCAAATAATTGTACCCAAACAAAACATATACACAATACAGACACAAGCTGTTCGTGCTGCGTTCGTTGCTATAATTTTTTGGTTTTTCATTACTTTATCAATGTAAAAAAAAAAAAAAACATTATATATGATTTTTTTATGAATTAAGTTTTTCGGGCTGGCAGCACTGGTTGGTAATTGTGTCCAAACTACATCTGTGAAAGTGAAAAGTGTTCAGTATACTCTGCCGTTTCATCATAGAGAAACTCACAAACGAGAAACTACTACAACTACTGCAAATCGTTATTATCAAAATTCAGCTCGATGGAAATCCACTGTTTAATCGAAAAATTGTGTTCAGCGATGAGGCTCATTTCTGGCTAAATGGATACGTAAACAAGCAAAACTGCCGCATCTGGGGTGAAGAACAGCCACATGCCGTACAAGAGTTACCGATGCATCCCGAAAAAACGACAGTTTGGTGTGGTTTATGAGCTGGTGGCATCATCGCTCCATTTTTCTTCAAAGACAACTGTGGAAGAAACGTTACCGTCAACGGCGAACGATATCGAGCCATGATACGCGACTTTTTTTTTTGCCCAATTGGCTGAGTTGGGCTTGGTTGATATGTGGTTTCAACAAGACGGTGACACATGCCACACAGCTCGTGAAACAATGGACATATTGAAGGATGAATCTGGTGAGCAGTTTATCTCTCGAGATGGCCCTGTGAGTTGGCCTCTTGACTATTTCTTGTGGGGTTATGTGAAGTTATTGGTCTATGTGCACAATCCAAACACGATTCAAGCTGTAGAGTATAACCAGGGCTGGGCAGTATTTGAAATACATGTATTTGAAATACGTATTTAAAATACAAATACGTATTTTGTATTTGTATTTTAAATACATGACGTGCAAGTATTTTGTATTTTGTATTTTAAATACATATCCAGCAAGTATTTTGTATTTTGTATTTTAAATACATACAATATATATAAGTAGTTTGTATTTTGTATTTTAAATACAGAAACAAATGGGAGTATTTTGTATTTTAAAAACATAGTTTACAAAATATATTCTGTCAGTTTATTGATGGTTGATTGCATTTTAATCTACCAAAATATAAAAAAATATTGTGTCACTTTTCATCTTCGTGAAAAATGTTTCCGCACCGAAAGCGTATATAATCTTCAACATTAAACCATTTTTCATAAGTCTAATGCAAAATCAAAAGGGTTTACATTTCCAAAAATAAAATTTACACATAATATGGAGTTTTAGGAATCGCTTACGGTGCGGAAACTTTGTTCACCGAATCAACTTAAAAAACAGTTTTTTATTATCAGAACAAAATTCCCCACATGGCGCTGGAGTGGTATTTTGCACTCAAAAAAAAGTTATAGCCTTAATGTACATGACGTGGAAGTATTTTGTATTTGAAATACGTTCAATAAATGGGAGTATTTTGTATTTTAAATACATAGAGGATGTGTAAGTATTTTGTATTTTGTATTTTAAATACATAACCTGAAAGTATTTTGTATTTTAAATACATGACCAGCAACTATTTTGTATTTTGTATTTTAAATACCGCAAACCATGTATTTTGCCCAACACTGAGTATAACATATACATAATATAATTCGGGATAAATCACGTTTTTTATGATTACTTTAAGTACGAATCGTACTCAAAAATTCAAGTAGGAATAACGCTAAAACGTACTCAAAACAATTCTAAATGGGATTACTTGATATAAGTATAAAATTCTTAAATCAATGAAAAAAAAGATTAAACTTTTCGTTGTGTTTAACCCTCCGGCTTAGGCATGTTCTGATTTTCTATACACATTGAAAAAAGGTCTGGCCAGACTCATGTGTACCAAGAAGGGTTAAAAAGTAAATTTGAACTCTTGCTTCTCATTTAGTCTATATTTTTGGTTAAATATGTACATAAGATTCATAAGTAAAAACCATATCGGGCATGATGTTGGTGTTTTTTCATTCTGTAATGTGTAGTACGGGTAAGTAAATAAATCATAATAACTTTTTCTTTCTAATTTCTTTTTTGGTTTTTATCAAGCACGAATTCAGGACAGGGCTGTCAGACTTGGGATTTATCCCCAAAGTTGGGGATTTCATGTGAGCATTTGGGGATTGGGGATTTTTTGGGGGATTTAAAAAATATTTCGGGGATTTATTGGGGATTTTACACTTTTTTATTATTTACGCTTATTTTTCTTTGTTTCGTAGGTATATAAAATATGAAAAAAATAAGCAAAACTTTTATCTTACTCTTATATAGCGTAAAGGGTCCTAATTAAGATTACCATTTTTGTTAAGTGTGTAAAAGGTACTTTATAAACTTCTTATTTTTCTTGAGTGAGTGTTAAAAAAAAAAAACAATTTAAAATTTGAATTTAAAACCGTTAACAACACCAAAAATTTTTCATTTTTTGAAGGCAAATATGTATGTATGTCTTCCCCAAAAATAAGTAAATATAAAAAACAATATAATAAAGATTGGGAAAAAAAAGCTAGGCTCTTGGTTAGTAGTTATGATGCATCGAAGTACTAAATACATGACGGATATATGTATTTTTATTGTTGATTATAAGGATGGCTTAAGCCCTTATGACACTACATTTTTAATGCATTGTTCAAGTTTTGGTGAACAGTACAAATATAATGTAATACAAAAATTTACCAAGTGCAAAGAGTTAAGCTGTATTAAGATAAATGGCAAACTGTCTAAAATTTTACTAAAGTTATCTTTAAAAAATGAAGTTATGTCAAAAAAAAATGTAAAATTGTTTAACTTAAAATTGACATTTCAAGCTTGAAATATTAAAAGTGTTGCTGAATCAGCGGTTTATGGGCAAATTCAGCGATTTACCACTTTTTCTTTTTAGGTTTCTCATAAACAAAAAGTTGGCAACATTTAATAAAATAAACAAAACAGGGATGGCTAAGTTGTTTCAATTGTACTTTTTTGTTGATACTTTTTAAACAAAGATTTATAATACCTTTTTGTGGTGTTTTTTATGAACATAAATAAAATTAATTTCAACTAAAAAAATCTTTTAGTACAATAAGGGTAAAAAAGTACAATTTTTAAAGGTTATTGGTACAACTTTAAAAATTCTCAACGCCATCCCTGAAACAAAACCATAACAAGAGAAAAAAAAACTAAAATTTACATTTTTTTTATAGTTTGCTCTTTCTAACATTTACTGTTTCTTTCTATCAATTCTATATCAATTAATGAATAAAAAATGTAGTGTCATAAGGGCTTTAACCGATTGAACAAGCTCAAAATTCTTATAAATTGGCTCATTCGTCTTCAATAACAGCATATTGTTCTGCTTGTTATTCCACACTGGAATCGCATAAAAAGGATTTAAAAAAACCTGCCGAAGCCAGTCGCTAAAAACAAAATAAAATAATTTTCTTAACTAAAAATTTTTATTTGGGGACTTTTGGGGATTTCTTATTTACATTTTTCTAACAATTTTTAAAAACATTTACAATTTGGTCAAAAAAAAATAAAAAAACTTAACTTAACTTTTTAAGGTTTTGTTTTTTGAGGATTTGGGATTTTGGGGATATTTATCTAATTTCTTGGGGACAAGGCAAAAAAGTACATGGCAGCCCTGATTCAGGATAAAATCAACCTTATAATACTTGAATCAAGCGCATTTTGAGATTGATTCAATCTTAGTTTTACTTAAATCATTCTCATTTTCGGATTATTTCAAGTACGAAATCGTGAATGAATATGGATAATTTAAGTATTTTGCGATTAAAAAACCGTACTTGAATCAATCTTTCTGTACTTGATTCAAGAAAATCCGTACTAACCGTACTATTAATTCCGCTTCGGATTGATTTGAGTACGGATGGATTGATTTTTCTTTTGAGTGTGTGACAGGCCTGATTATGTTTGTCTACAGAATCACTATAATTTTTCTGCTTTTTAACGAAGAACAGAACACTATATAATGTTCGGCTCTTTCTTGAAAATAGTTACGAATGGTATTAAGATATCGTTCCTGGGTGTGTGAGCCGAACGCTAAATAATGTTCGGTTTATTTTCGTACACTACACGCAAAGAAAAAACATGAAGAAACATGATTGTAGTCACCATAGTACGATTATTATTGAATCATATTATGACCAAATATATTCGTAGTATTACATCATAATATTTTTCCCCTAATCATATTCTTATCCTGTTAATCCTAATTAGTTAAGAAGTAATCATATTATTATCATCTTAGTCATAATAAGCTAAGAAGTCATCATAGTATGATACAGCACAACTTTCACAACAATAAAAAAAATTAAATTTTTTGCATCGATTTTTTATTTTGTGCCATAATTTTTTTTAATGTAAATAAAAATTCTTTATTTTTTTAATTTCTTAAAACTTGTTTTTTAATTTTTTTTTTTTTTCAATTGTTTAACCACTTACTAACTAAAAAATAATTCTATAGGCATCAGTGTTGCCAAAACTTGATGACCAAAAATGGCTAAATTTACGGAAAAAAGTGGCTAAAAAATGGCTAAAAATGTGCTAAAAAATGGCTAAAAGCTTTTTTAAATTAAAACACATTAAAATTCAATAACAAAACAGAAATAATTCATTTAAAGTTGTTTACGATGAAATTGTAAGTTAAGATCAATTTCTTAAATAAGAATAAACGTAAATTAATATTTTGATAAATATTAAAAAAATTAAATAATCTCAAAAGATTTTGCTATTCGTGCTTAATTCCCAGTTTTTATTATTGATAAAAACACTTGAAATTTATTGTTGATGGGATAAGCTATTCCTATGCGCATTTCACTGGTTGCTTAGACCAGATCATCAGGAAACTTCATCCATAACGTTTTAGAAAAACTAAAGATATTAAACCAAATAAAACTGTTAAGCGTATAAGACTTATAGCAACAGTTCCACTTGTAACAATTTCAAAGCTTAAACAAAACACATCAACAATAAACAGTGGGTTTATCTCATCTTTTTAAATTAAAATTTTGTATTCCCAAAAATTGAAATTACTTTTTGATAATTAAATAATCGATAAAATCAATGTCGTTATTGTTCATCTCATAGGAATCACTCGTGCCTATTAGTTTTAAATTACTTGAGGAAAATCATAATCACGACAACATTAACCCAACCTTTTGAGTCCAGATCTACAATACAAAACAATTAAAAAAGTATAGTCGGTCAACCCCGACTAGAAGATACCCTACACCATATTATAACCTATGTACCAAATTTCATTAAATTATCAGCAAATTTGCGACCTGCACTATGCGCACAAGGTGTACATGGACAGCCAACCAGCCAGCCGGACAAACATCGTTAATTCGACTCAGAAAGTGATTCTGAGCCAATCGGTATACGTAAAGGTTGGCTAAGTATCAATATTTTAAGGTGTTACAAACATAATCATAAACGCATAGTACGCTCTCCACTATTGTGGTGTTGGTAAAAACATTTTATTGTTACGGTAAAAATATTTACCTAATTAACGATGTTTATTTGGCAAAATACCCTCTCTACTTCAGCATTAGACCATGGAAGTGAGAGTGCATCTCTTTATTGAAATACTTGCAACCAGCGTTATTTGTGTTGATCCATTTATAAATTTAACATTGGAATACTGTCCTTTTATTTTGAAAGATGTTTCATGATTTTAGTTTATAGCGATTTTCCATATTTGTAAAAGTTGTGATTTAAATTAAGGGCGTTTAAATTGTTAAAAATGTTTGTTTTACTTTTATAAATTTTTATAATAAAATAAAAATTATTCTTTTAAAAGAAAAACGACAAATAAAATTTTATGGCTAAACAATTTTAAAAATGGCTAATGGCTAAACTCATTTTTTAATGGCTAAACCGGGTGAAAAATGGCTAAATCTAGCCACTAAATGGCTAAATTGGCAACACTGATAGGAATATAACAAACGACACAACTGATTTAAAATTATTTTACAAATGGCGATAACAAAATATTATTAGAGTAAATATATTTTGTTTGCATCTTAAACATATTATGAGTACACGTATAGAAGGTTATCATGTTATGGCTATTAAATATCATGAAATGACTGTGAGTAATATACATAATATGCTTTCAAAGTTATCATTATTTAGTTGTTAGAAAAATTATTGTTTTTCAGTCAACAATACTCAAATTTTTAATTTCGATAAACATTGAAATGTTTACAGTAACTATAATATTGCTGATATGAAATAAAAACAAGTTAGAGTGCTATATTCGGCTTTCGGCACAGCCTTTGATACCCTCCACCGATCTATATCTATATGACCTAACTATAGGATCTACATGATATCTATTTATTATTTATTTTATTTATGATGTATTTATTTTAAATTATTGACCGACAGTCAGAAAGTTTTTTGCTTTTTTTTTGCAATTTTAACTAGCTTAAGTAAAATATCATGATTCGTAACAATTTAAGCCGATCTTAAATGATTTTCAGGAGGGGGATTTATATTGGAGTCATGGTAAGTTATGAACCAATCATCCCAAAATTCCGCAGAGGTATTTCTGGTATTAAAAAACATATACAATACAGTGGTGAAATTAGTTTAAGCATTTACAGTGAATTTCAGAAGGCTGCAAAATATGGGATCTAAGGTAAATTAAGGACCGTATATCACAAAATTGCATGACATTTGTTCTGGCCATACGAAACTAAAAGTTGGAAAAAATTTTACCACAATAAATATATCTGCTACGGCTTAAGCTGTATTTAATTAATTTACCAGAGTGGGCTTTATATGGGGCCTATAGTAAATTATCGACCCATCATCACGAAATTTATTATTTTTATTTCTAGTCCTATAAAACTGTGAAGTGTTCAAATTTATTCTCATAGCATTATTTATTACGGTTTTAGGCGTACTAACCCTCAAATCACCCTCAAAAAAACTTACGTTAGTTACCCTCGTGTGTGGTTTTTCACACATATGCAATGTCTGTCTACTTTACTGTGGCGCCATAGTACGTTTGTTATCAAAGTCATGATTTATGTAACATTAATGATGTATTTATCCCGTTGGTAATCAACAACAAACCATACAACACACCTTCTGTATTGACGAAAGCGATTCCATTGGAAAAGGTCCGAATTCAGTAATATCAATGGTTGATTACTACCTACGAGAAGTGCATTCAACTAAAAAATTAGCGATATTCGCTGATAACTGTGTTTCACAAAATAAAAACAATGCGATTATACGATATTTACAACACTTTGTCGATACTTCCAGATGTGAGTCAGTTGAATTGAACTTTTTGTTAAGCGGACATACAAAGTTTTCACCTGATCGTTTACTCGGAGTTTTCAAATCAAAATATGCCCAAACTAATGTCGACTGCTTCATGGATGTAGTTGATTGTGTTAGAAAATCATCTCGTAATGGATTTAATGTTCCTGTACCTATTCGACTTCCAAACTCAAGTGAGCCTGTTGTTGAGTGGAGAAAATGGGACGAATACTTCTCCACTAAATATAAAACTTTAATTGGAATATCGAAGTATCATCACTTTGTATTTATTGCTCAGTCACCAGTGCAATGTTAACTGTGAATTCAGCCATCATAAATGAAAACGTACATCTGAGTAACAATACCAGTTTCGATGACAAACCAATTATTATTCCGTCACCAGGGTTATCGATGAAGCGTCAATGGTACTTGTATAAGGAGATCCGGGGATTATGTTTTGACGATTCAAAAAAAGATTCGGTTGTCCCTCTTCCTTTGGTCTCTGGAAATGGAAACGAAGAGGAAGATTCGGTGGAAGTGGAAGTGCACAATCCTCAAGAAGTGGAGGCAGCAGACGTTTAGAAGAAATCGAAAAAACAAATAAAGGACCGGTACCATCAAGTTCTAAGGAACCAATTCGCAAGAACCGTCGCACAGTAGCGCCCGTAGAGCAAACGAGGTTGTAAAAATCAAAATTTTCATAAGCGCCGACGAAGTTTTGAATAAGCCCATGTTATAGGAAACTTTTCAGCGATTTCAAATCTGCCACTCTTAATAATATCACATTTTTAGTTTAGAAGATATAGCCGTTCAAAGTTGACCGACTTTCGGTTTTCAAAAAAACACACAATTTTTACTCAATTTGTTGCGATTTCAGGTGTAATATCACGAAAAATAGGTAAAGAATCGCCTTATTTTTTGTTTGTATTGATTGATGTATTTATTAAATGTATAATGATAAAAAAAAAATTAACTGTTTGCTTTGTGTTTCTCCTGGTAAATCACTATTTAAAAACTATCCGTTTTTTCACTATTTTTCAACTTTGACGAAAAATAAAAAAAATCTATATTTTTCTATATTTGCCATATTTGCAAAACCTGTTCATTGATTATTTCTTTACATAATTCAAAAATTGTATCTGCCCGTACGTGCCCGTTTGGCTTCTAGGGGTAAAAAAGGTTAAAAAGTTGCAGAAATTGTATGGCGTCCATCCCTTATATGTTTTGACTGACAGTAGTTTGAAAAAAGTACTCATTGAAATTAGCTGGTACGTACCTCACTTAAACAATACTTTGGCGTATAAATGGTCAACAATATTGACTTATGGTCCCTACAGGTAGGCACAAATCTTATTTGGACACGTGCATAATATCAAAATTGCATTATTCAGCCTAAATCCATATGTATGCAGGGAACAGGTAAATTTTTAAGCATGGTAGCATAAGCCTATATATTGCAAAATAAGCATAATGCCTGGATTAGTCTACGACTGAAAGTTGGCGCAACAATTACTGAAACCATTAAACAATTTAAGTACTGAAAACATGGCGTTGAACAATTTTAAATTATTTGAACTGTTTAGAAAGTCAACCACACCAAATTTTTCACGGAAGCTGCTTTAGAAGAACTTGATAGCTTATACGGAAATATTGAGAGAAGCGAAATTATAAAAAATAATTTTTATCTGATATATGCAAATATTAAGGCAAAATGGGTGAAATCTAATCGAACCATTCAGAACTTCAACTCCAAATACGAGGACTGGCTTAATGAAGACACCATCCTGGATATATTGGCAGTAGATAAACCCACCACATCAACCAGAGGAGCAAAAGGAAGGCCAAAAAAAGTATTGAGGAGTGTTCAATTTTCACAAGGAAGAGGAAACTTGCCGATGCCACCAATGACTTGACCACGAAGTTTAGAAATGGTTAGTCTTTTAGATATACCTTCTCTTACGAATTGTGATGAATATTTTACAGAAAATTTAAAAAATAAATTTTAAAAAAAAATAATTTTTTTTTTTAATTTGTTGGGTTATAATTTAATACATAAAACCCTAAAGAAAAAAAATAAAAACAATCTAAAAATGTAAAAATAATTTTTTTTAGTTTCCATAAAATTGATTTTTCTACTAATTTTAACTTTGATAACCTATAATTAGGCCCCTACAAAGCGTAGCACCCTTTCCAAACGCTCATTTCATAGGCTGAACAGTTATCTATCATATGCTGTTTAAACTGTTCAATTATCTTATTCGGTTCAAAAGATATGATTTTTGCAACAAAAAAACTCAAATGGCGCCACTGTGCGTCGATTAAAATGATTTTTCTATTTTTTTAAATTGTTCATTAGGAAAAAAATAAATAAATAAATGAAAATAAATAAATTTTACCGTTGGGTCCCTTTCTATTTGCGCTTAGAATAGTCGACTTCAATTTCATAATACGCGCATATCTCTGGGAGGGAACACTTTTGGGGCATGGGATCGGTCTCATTCGATGCTCAGATGTTGTCCACATCAAAAAAAAGTGAAAATTGATTTTTTTTACCCTTAGGTCCCTTTCACTATGCGCTGTCACATATCATTTTGAATTTAATAAAAACCACTTGTAGAAAAATTTAAACACTTTTTTATGTGTAATTATTGCATTTTGCAGTGTAGTTATTGAGTTTTGGAATGCTTTATAATAAAGGTAATATAGATTTCAATGTGTAGAATAGGATTCAATAAAAAAATAAAAAAACTTGAAAAATTTTATTATTGTGTTTTGTTATGGACCTCCTCACATGTCTTCTTATGTAAAAAAATATATACATATATAAAATTACTAGAAAGCTATGTATGTCCAAACTCTTTAATCAAGATAATAAGTTAAGTTATAACAAACACGGTTTTTATGTCGCATTAATAAAGTCATAAAAAAAGTATAATATATTTTGTAAGGTTTTTTCCTTTTTGAGCGAATAAAACACTTAATTACATCAATTAAAAATACCACAAACGCCTTCACCGTAGTCTGGTGAATAAGAAATTATTCGAACAAAATGTTTGGCGGACTGTAGGATAAAAAATTATAACAATAAAAAAAGGCTGTAACACTATCATAAAAAAAACAGAAAACGGCAATAAAAACGACACCAGGAATGTGCAAAACTAGTAAGTAGCAACAAATCGTAAAATAATAAAACACAATAAAAAACAACACAAAAAACCTTCAATTAGAAACAAAACAAAGTTATTATAAAAATCAAATTAAACAGAAACAAAAAATACAGACACACCCATCTATTTAATGAAAAAAAAAAAAATAATAATAATAAATAAAAATAAAGAAGCCCATTTATGCATGGAATTTCTATGACAACAACAAATTTACGATAAAATCTTAAAAAGGATACATACTGGGACATAATAGGCCATATCTCCTGTTTCAGCAGTTCCTAGTTTACACACATAAAAACATGATTAATCTAAAGTTATGTGCTTATCAATCAGTTGGTCTTTCGCCGCACAAAACTGCTAATGCAATAGATATTAGTTTAGGTAAACTGACAAACTAACAGTGACACTTTATTTTTACTCAAAAGTATAATAAATGGATTGGACGGCAAATACTGGACATTTGTATTTGATTATGAACTAATCAATATGAAAGCGGTTTTCGAACTGCTGGGTTACTCCATGTTTATCTGCGTCAACAATACAACTGTTAATTTTTATGTGATAATTGTATTTGAATTCATTTATTTGCTGGTCTGGTATGATTTTGTTGTCATAAAGGTTAAAGAAATTAACAAAAACATGACATTTTACATGTTGTCAAACAATTAAACAAAACAACAGCACTTACACATTGAAACAAAACCCCACCCATTCTCGGGCGTCTACGGTATATTTTTGGCATGAAACGATACAAATACATTGAGAGGAAATACTAACCGGAGATGGAAAACACAATTGATAAGCCGTGAGCAGAGTGCTTTGCCGAACTAGAAAACCCATAATGTGGCCTAGAAGAGTAAAAGATAAACATACTTTTAGTATTGTTTTAGTGCTGGTAACATTGGCCATGTATGATTGATGGCAATATAAAATTACCAGCAGGATAAGTCCACTGGGAGCAACTTCTTCTTGACATTACACCTTGTGCTGTTGCAATCCAACAAACTTCAATTATTTGTGGATGTAAGATGACTTTATTTTTGTATTCTTACTTTTTTTGTACTAATTGAATTTTTTGTTTTTATAGTAGAATTAAATTTGAAATAAAAAGATATAATAAAAAGTAAGTTTCGTAACAATTTCTGCTAAAAACGTTCGATTTTCGAAATACCGATAATTTTTTTTTAATAAATATCGATTCTCTTTAAAAATATCGATACATTTTTTAAACCTTCCCATCTCTACACCTGTAGTGCGATTCACTAACTTTTAACGATCCGACAATTGTTATATTTGTCGACATAAATATTCGCTTGCAGTAACGATAGTGTGATTCAGTAACTTATTTTTAACGATTGTTTACAGCTGTTTTTTTGTAACATCTCTGTCTACAAAATTTAAAAAAAAAAACGAAAAGCACAAAAGAGAATAAAATAAAAACAAATGAAATTGTTATTAATCCACCGTGTTACTCATGTTTTTTAATCAAAATGCATTGAAAAAGGGCTGGCCAGACTCATGAGTAAGACGAAGGGTTAATTTGTGATTTTTATATTTTTTTTTTGTTAACTTTACATTTAGAATTTTGTTTTTGTACTTAATTTGCTTTTTTTTTTGTAAATTTTAAATTTAGGATTTTGTTTTTGTTCATACATTTACATATGAATATATCTTTGTATGTATGTAAGCAATTTTAAACATAAAATACATTTTAGCGATTAAATAAACACAACCTAATTATTGTCGCTAAAATAACGACAAAACAATTGTTTAAGTTAACAGCTGACTTTAAACGACAGCGAATATCGTTAAAAATGTTACTGAATACCATATTCGATAAAATTTCGTTATATTTATTTTATCGATACGATTATCGTTAAAAAAGTTAGTGAATCGCGCTACTGACACCGCCAGTGAAGGCATTTAAGCTGTGTTCACATTGTGTGTATTTGTCATATGGAATGTCACTTTTCTACACACATGTAATTTCATGTGTATGTCAAAATTTATCTTTTACATATGGTTTGTAATTTACACGTTCACATGTTGGTATGTAAAGTACACTTGACATAACCTATCAAAAAAAAAAAAAAACAATCTTAAAACAGCTGAGTGTATAAAAATTTAATTTGTGGTAAAAAAAATTTATTTTAATATGGAACGAAAGGTTGATCAAATAGTCATCATCTGCTCCGGCCCCACTTTTTTTTCTTTTGCTTTTGCAATTTCTCGGCTATATTGACCGCGCAAGTATGTTATTTTATTCTGGAAATATATTGCATTACATTTATTACAAACAACAATTGCCCAATGCCTTACCTTAACTTCATTAGGCCCAATAGATGAATTGAAAATTTTTAACTTGTCAGCCATATCATTGAGCGCTGCGTACCTGGCATGCTTATTGTGGTAGAACTTATTCCGCGGGTTATACAAGCATTCCTTCTCTTGCCACATATCTATTAACTGTAGTACCGATTCTTTACACCAGTCCAACTGGAAAAACATAACAATAAATATGGAAATTGTCATAAAAAAAATACATATGTACTTACTTTTGTTAATTCCTTTTCAATTTTTTATTATTTTTTATTTACTATTATAATTATTTAGAATTAAGCACGACAAACAAAATCTTGTAAATTGATTATAATTTTTATTTATTAAAATTTCAATTCATTTTTGCCGCCACAAAATTTTGTTAATAAAAAACAGCTGATGTCAGATGGTTTGTCACTTGAAAATAGAACTCGTTCTAAATAAAAAATGTCATGTGTACTGCACACAGAGAAATAACACATGATATTGTTTGGAGGGGTTCAGACGATATGTACAAATTTAACATGTGAAATGTGAACACAGCTTTAATTTATATACTGCTAAGAGCACCGTTGTTTTGAAACGTAATGCCAGGTACCTACGGTAGTCTTGAACGTATATGTAGTAAAGGAATTGGTTTTACTTTATTTGTTGGTTAACCAATTTGAGTAAATTACAAAGAGGTTCTTAGTAAAAGCTTCGTTAAAATTGAGTTAGTCAATTTTCAAAGTTAAATGTAACAGCCGTACCTAAGCAAAAGCGCCACGCGTTTTCAAGCTGTCAAAATTGCCCAAATAGTTTGTATGAAGCATACCTAAATAGCGCGGTTTCAACGTTTTGCAACTGGAAATTCCGATTTTGACAGCACGGGTTATAGTGAAGTTGGCCGCTATTGCGGTTTTATTTCCATTTTTTATTTCTGTTATGTGGGTTTTATTTCACAATAATGTTAAAGCTAAGCTAAGCGGAAGAAAAAGTTTCACCTTCCGCTCTTGTTTGGGTACGGCTGTTGGAATAATACAATTTTTTTTTAGTCATTTATTGTAGTGTTTAACCCAAGTGGATTTCGTATTCATCTTATGCTAAGTTCACACTTAGGTTTTTAAACGCGTTTAAGCAAATTGTTGATTTAGCTAATCAAAGCCGTTCACATTACATTTGAGATGATTAAGATGACAGATGATTAAGAAAAAAACACAACAAACAAATTTATATGTCTTTAAAGTATTAAAAATGGATAAAAACACTTTTATAAAATTATCAGAAGATTATTTTTATCATTTTAATGAAGAAATTGTGAAAATTTATGAATTATTTAAGGAAAAAAATAAAAACATTAAGCAGAAATCGAGGCCGGTTGTACACGATCATGTTGGCGATTCTACATTTGAGGTATGTTCAATAGATTCTATGTGATTTATGAAGTGATTTAGTTGTAATCATGTTAGTTTGAAGTGATTAACAAATCACTTCAATGTATGGGTAATCATCTCGATTTTGAAGTGATTAGAGCTTAATCACGTTCGAACCGCTTAAACGCGTTTAAGAAGCCAAATGTGAACATACTATTATACTGCACCACATGTTGGCCCAGATAAGATCTACCAATATTAAGCACGTATAAATTTTTTGTTTGTAATATAATGGTTTTTTGTTTTCGCAGGTTAAAATTGAATTCTTGGAAATTTATAATAAAAGAATACAGAACACAACAACTCGTTAAAATTATTATATTCTTGTCGACGTTCAATACATGAAGCAGCGAAAATATTGCCAATATTTTAATTGAATTGAAGAGGTGCTCATTGAAATACTAGCACTGGACGTAAAGTGGAAGCTGTGTGGAAGAAAGCTGAAAACTATCCATCTGTTTCAACTAGCTGTCATTTCGGCCATCTGGGTATTTCCAGAACAAGCACAAAGATTTTAAAAGTTGGATCTTATGAGCATCCATACAATATTCAAATTGTGCCATACCACTAACAACGGCTACAATGGTTCATTGATATATTTCATTTGGGCCACATCGTTATTCTTGGCGCTTTTCTCTAGGGCATATAGGTGCAGCCAATTCTTTAAGCTTGCCCCTTCAAAAATCACGAGGTTTCCACTTAAATCACGGGAGGAAGATCTTACAAATGCCGGCTAATTTTTTCTTGTAATCTATGGTGGAGTTAGTTCTGCTAGTTTCCCTGCCTGCTGTTGCTATTCAGCAAAAGTTACTTTTGCATAAAAGGTTAGAAAGCTCACTTGCTTGCTTTAATGCCATACTTACGTACTTAAATTCTCTTCTTTATGTTGTAAGTTGTCTTGTAGTATTCTTTGAGGAAAACACATTAAGTATTTTGCTTAGTGGAAGAATAAGGCAAAATTTTGAAGCATATGTACCCTTTTAAAGTTCTCAATTACCATCCCTGGCTTCAGGAGAAAAGTTAAAATTTCATACATACCAGAATATAACATTTAGTTTATTACAGTTGTAAACTTATTCTTTTTATTTAAGTTTAATTCAGTGCTGCCATATGGGCTTCATAAGAAACTAGAAATATTGGAAAAAAAAACTTTTTCTCACCTGAAAACTTTTTTTTTTATATTTTAACAAATTTTTAGTTTTGTTGCTGTTTTTTGAGTTGATGAAAATATGACAAGCAGTGAGGACGTATCAACTTTTTTGTAGTTTTTAAATCCCCTGAGGATGACCATCGATGTATGGTCGAAACATCGGATGAAAAATAAAAAACAAAATTAAATATACAAACATTTTTGGATTTTTTATTTATAATTTTTATATGACCTTAAGCCAAACAAAAAACCACAAGATAGATAATTGACACAGGTCAAAAATAAATATTGAACAAATTTTTAGTTTTCATTATCAAAGTTATTTTTTGGGAAACAAAATTTATTATTAATAAGTAGGGATGCGATTTCCATGCAAATGCATGTTTTTTTGTCGATGGTCTAAGAACGGTGTCGACCAATTATTTTTCCGAATCATTAAATTTGCGTTAAAATGGCATCGATTTGTTTTTGCATATTGTTGCATATTTTTGCATATTTAGGTTTTTAATGCATATTTTTGCATATTTTGACATTTTTGAGGAATTTTTTAATTTCCATACATTAAAAATTTCTTAAAAAAGTTTTTAAATACACAAAAAAAACTTTCCAAAAAAATTTTTAAATAATAAATAAATTCTTTTGGAGCTTTAAACACAAGATTTTCAAGATTTCGACAAAAGATGCTTCTATTTAAAACCGATTCAGCACCTTACACCGTTAAGGCTTCCAATGGGTTACAAATTACTTGCTTGGCACATTGGTTATACCGGGTGCAGAGAATTTAGAAGCCAATTCGATAATATTGCTATTTTAAATGCAGAGAATTTAGAAGCCAATTCGATAATATTGCTATTTTAAATGAAATGTATCCCTTGATTCACCTTCCACCGCAGCCATTACTAGCAAAATGGGGGCCTGGCTAAATGCTTCAGAACTCTATTAAAATAACTTCGAGTAATTTAAGAATGTTTGAAGAGCTTGTTGATGCTGATGATTGTGCAATTAAAAAAAGGAAAAGAAATATTAAATTGAAATAACATCAGAAGTCAATTAGCATTTGTATTTTCCAATTACGGATATATTGGTGAAACAATAACTAATTAGAAAGTTCACTTAATACTCAAGTAAAAAAAAAAATACAAAACGTTTTGCAAAAACAAATTAAGGATTTCAAAAAATAAAATAAATTTCAAATATTTTTGAACAAAGTTTTGGAAACAAAGTGAGATTTGCAAACAAAATTTTCCAACATGCATTGGCATTCTTCAAGTACAAGACGAAGTTTTAAGCTTCGTACAGACGATGGTCAGATCTTACAATATTGGAAAGCAGCGTTCCTTAAATTGCATTAAAATTGGATAAAATGTTTTACAACTGTGTGAACATTGTAAGCTCATTTGTATTTGCAGAAGTGCAAAATTAATGTATCTGCCAATCGCACCATTGTCAGAAAAATATTGCTTTTGGCAACGCCTGCTTACAATATTGAAAGATCTGACCATCGTCTGTACGAAGCTTTACTTTTAATTAAACAGTACTTATTTATTTAAACAAACAAAAATTAAAATTAGTTCGGTATTTAAGTTTTTAAAGATATTTGAATAACAAAATACTGAATTTTATATATTTTTGTTTTTATAAAAATTAAAAAACGATTTATTATGGAATTTTTTAAAGTTTTTAGTGCATATTTTTTATCTTTTTAGTGCATATATTGGATTTTTTAGTGCATTTTTTATGCGCATATTTTCGATTTTTTAGTGCATGAAAATCTCATCCCTATTAATAAGATTTCTCCAAAATTTTTATTATTGATAAATACACTGAAACATATTATTGAGGAAAAGCTAGTTTCTACGTGAAATGTGCATAGCTTTCCCTAAATTTGATAATAAATTTGCATGTGCCCGCGAAAAAAAACTGAACTGGTAAATTTTTTTTATGTTGATTTTCTTACGAAAACAATAAAATGAAGCAGTTTGTTTTTTCTTTTTACCCACTTACAACTACAATTCGAGTCGGAAAAAATCCAACCAATTGCAGGGAAATGTTAGAAAAGATAAACTCACTGTTTATTGTTGTAGTTTTGTCTAAGCTTTGATATCGTTTGCAAGTAAGACCTTGAACGTTTGTAATTCTCATTCGATTCACAATTGTATTTGCAAAATATCCTTAGCTTTAATGAAAGGATACATGATTGATTAATGAGTTTATTTTAAGTTGCTTTTAAAAACGTGTTTTTGAAAACTTTTCAATTCTGTAGAATCAAAAACAGATCCGAGTTTGGTGTTCATTGAATAAAAAATCATTGGTTAAGGTTAAGAAATAGATTCACTTTTTCGACAATATGCTTGAAATGTTGCATGCAGCAATACTATTTTGAAGAAACAGAATTTAACATTTTTACAAGACTACTGATGGAAATGTTAAGCTTTAATATTTTTAATTGTGTCTAAAACGAGTAAGTATAAGCTACTAAATAAATGACTTGTTCTCGATGTAATCATTATATGTTGAATTAAAAATAATTTGCCATATCCACTTAGGACTATCTATAACAGCGTACAATAATATTTCCTAATGTAAAAAAAACTAACGATCTTGTGCATCAGGATTTTCAAATTTTGTTTGAAAGGAAAAAACTTATTAAAAAAAACTTTCTCAAATATAAAATATACATAAAACAAAGTAATCTGCACATATGGCAGCACCGGCTTCATTTAAAGAGGAAGCCACAAAATTATTGCATGTTCAACATGATTGTAAATGTGGTAATTGTATGCATATACATATGTTTGTATTTGTGTAAGAACGACAAAATTTGTATACTTACACCACCATAGTGGAGGGGATATTATGCGTTTGTGTTGATATGTGTAACACCTAAAAATCTTAGCCTTAGACTTTTTAGTATACCGATCAACTCAGATTCACTTCCTAAATCGATACAAAGATGTCAGGCCATCTGGCGGGCAGGCTCGCTATCCATATAAATCTTGTGCGCAAAGTTCAGGTCGCAAAAACGAAACTGGTTGGATGAAAACTACTTATTACGACAAGACACTTATTATTGTTCTCCTAAGCACCTCACTAACTATCGACTTGCCGGTCGGCAGGTTTATAACGTAATCCATTTATTTATTGTGAAATAACTGTATTGCCAAATCAACAGTTTCACATATTAGAAATTTTGAAAATAAAAATCGTCAAAACATGTAAATTAAGCCATAAAAATACAACTCTTTGCTAAAAAAAGGCAGTACACAAAAAACAAAGCAGTAAACAAAAAGTATAGAATAGAATTTTGTAAAAAATATTTTAAAAAACTATTACGCAATTCACAAAGTGTTTTATTGTGAAATTTTAGTTGTATTTGCTATATTTCTATGAAAGTGTCATTCATAAAAATATAAAATTATTCACTTTGTGAATTGCCTTTATATAATTTTATTAGTGGTTTTAAAAACATAAAAAAAAACAAGTTGGAGTGCTATATTCAGCTGTGCCGAACCTTTGATACCCTCCACCTCAGTTCGAATGTTTTAGGAAAGATTCTATATGATGTCTATTTATTATTAATTTATCTTTATAAAACAAACATCAGTATTAAAATTAGTTGTGGTTTAGACATATATTAAATTATTGACCGACAATCAGAAAGTTTTATGCTTTTTTTTAAGCAATTTTACCTAGCTTGAGTAAAATATCATGATTTGTAACAGTTCAAGCCGAACTTAAATGATTTTCAGGAGTGGGATTAATATTGGAGCCATGGTATGTTGTGGACCACTCATCCCAAAATTCCGCAGAGTGATTTCTGGTATTAAAAAACATTAATTTCAATACCGCGGTGGAATTAGTTTTTTGCATGACATTTCTTCCGGTCATATGAAACTAAGTTGGAAGAAATTTCACCACAATAAATATATCTGCTGCGGTTTAAGGCGTATTTAATTAATTTACCAGAGTGGGCTTTATATGGGGCCTATAGTTAATTGTTGACCGATCATCACGAAATTTATAGGTGTGATTTCTAGTCCTATAAAACTATGAAGTATTTAATTTTATTCTCATAGCATTATTTATTACGGGTTTAGGTGTACTAAACTGTTTTCCGGGAGTAGGATTTAAATGGGGCCTAGGGTAAGTTATGGTCCGATCTTCACGAAATTTTACAGTGCGATTTCCATTCGAATAAAACAAACTTCTGCAAATCTTATATCATTCCGTACATTCCACCATTTATGTAAGTTTTTGTAACATAATTATACATTTTTTAGAGTGGTGGTTCCCAATTTTAATTCATAACTCTGATCCTACTGAACCGATTTTGCTGGATTTGAATCCCAAACTGCTTAGGATAACTACAAGCATTTTGACACCAAGTTTGTTTATTTCTTTTGAGTTTTCCTAAAGTAAGCGTGTTTCAAACAGACGGACAGACAAACGGACAATGCTAAATCGACTTAGAATTACTCAAGGAGCCAGAATGTATATACTTTAGTCTTACTCCTTCAATATTTTCCAGGAATATTTGCTATGCACTATCAGAATTGTTCGTTTAATATGAAAATTTATAAAATAAATGTTACTCACCAAGAGAAATAAATTCCCAGATTCTATTTTAAGCAAGTAAGAAAGTATAGTCGGTCAAGCCCGACCATATGATACCTAGCACCACAGTACTTAAAAACACATCATGCTTATGTGTCCATATAAATATGGATTTCTCTATGTTTAAAAACTTCATTAAAATCGGTTTGAAAGTTTGTGAGAGGCAGAAATTGCCCCTACATCCCCTTGTGGTCCTATTTTTGAAAAACTGTATAGCTTATGTGTCCATATAGATATGGATCTACCTATGTTTTAAATTTCATTAAAATCAGTTTGAGAGGCAAAAATTGCCCCTTTCTCCCCTTGTGGTCCTATATTTTTTAAAACTGTATAGCTTATGTGTCCATATAGATATGGATCTATCCATGTTTTAAATTTCATTAAAATCGGTTTGATAGTTTCTGAGAGGAAGAAATTTTCCCCTATCTTCCCTCGTGGTCCTACGATTTTCAATAGGCTTGGTCCTTGTGCCAATAAGAACCTATGACCCAAATTTTATCAAGTTATCTCCAAAGTTGCGACCTGTACTTTGCGCACAAGGTTACATGGACAGCCAGCCAGCCAGCCAGCCTGCCAGCCAGGACGGACGGACATCGTTAGTTCGACTCAGAAAGTGATTCTGAGTAGATCGGTATACTTTAAGGTAGGTCTAGGACCACTATTTTAAGGCGTTACACACATCAGCACAAATGCATAATACCCTCTCCACTATTGTGGTGTGGGTATAAAAACTATTACGCAATTCACAAAGTGTTCTATAGTGACATATTGGTTGTATATGATATATTTTTATGAATGTGACGTTCATAAAAATATTCACTTTGTGAATTGCCTATATATAATTTTATTAGTGGTTTTAAAAACATATAATTACAAAAATATATATTTAGTGTTGATTTGTAAAGTAATAATTTTTTTTAGGGCCATTATTACAACTTAGCGTTAGTTAAAGGTAGGATTTTGTCGGACGTAAAACATGTTATTTATTATTTCAACTTAACTTTAACCTACCCAGTAGGATAAACTTGTCTTAAACATATTGCTTATGTAATTTTAAATCAAAGTTGTAATAGTGAAACAATTTTTATAAGTGGGACAAAATCCTACCTTTAACTATCGGCAAGTTATAATAATGACCATAAATATTCCAATAAAGTGGCTCTTTCGACAAGCACAACACAATTGCCTGGTTTTGATATTTATGGTCGCATAATATTTCTTAGTGGGGCGCAAATTTGTATTATGTTATCGTTCGCTTGCATTGTCGATCGACTTGACGTCGTTAGTGGTGGGGGCGAACTATAAAGAAACACATCGTGGGCCTGGCTGTCAACTGCAATCGCAAGGATACTACCAAATTTTATCGAAATCGGTCCATACCTTACCATAGATTCCATACAAATATCACTCCTGAAAACAGGTTTAAATGCGATATTACAAAACAAAAAAAGTAGCTATGATAGTTCTTGTTCCGATTACTAAAGTTAAAAGGGAATGGCTGACTTCCAAAACGTACTAATACAAAGTTCGTACACAATTTTACTACTGTATTTCAACCATGTTCACGTACAAAGTACCGAAACAATGCAACTATGTGTTTTGTTTATTAAAACGTTTTGAAATGTAAGTGATGCAATGCATAATACTTTTAAAATAAATCTGTATTGCTTGCAAATAAAATGTTAAATGTCACAAAGCATCAACTTTAAAACCGATGCTCTGATTGTTTTTTTGATGCGTTACTAATACTTAGCAGTGACGTTTTGGAAGGGTTTGCATTGTATATATATTGTACTGCGGCGTTATGAAACATTATACTTCGTTCTAATACAAAGCAATTGACGTTTTGGAAGTCAGCCAATATATGCAAATTCATAACGACACGTTTCCGCGCGTTTTATCTATTTCCGAACAAAAGCAATAATGTCGACAGAAGAGCAGCACATAAATGTTTATGCTCAAGCTACAGCAAAATAAATTTTTGAAATTCGTTGCATATGGTTCTGTTTGATGCAAACAAATTTATTGATTTATAGGTATCCTGTATTGCCCATTCGAGGGTCTTTAAAAAATTGCAGAGATATTTATTTATTACGCACTTCACCACAGGTGCAAATAGTGCATTAAAGATTGTCATTCCGTTTTTAACTTCTACATTATTTTCTTATTTGTGCATGTTGAGATAAGAAGAACCTACACTCACAATATTATTACAGTTACGGACTGTAGTTTATTTAAGAAATATTCCGTTCAGTCATTTTTAAATAAATAAACATTTCTAACAGTTATTCAAAAAACTAAGTGCATATTAATACGGATTTTCAGTTGCAGTTAATATTGTCCGTTGATTGAGTTAAATTCTTCTTTATGTTAAAGTAAATAAAAATGTAATTTAAAGCAACGAAAAGTTCATTTAATTTTTACTGTCAAAAATTCAACCGCGAATTCCGTAAAAACAAATCAATATTCAGTTATCTTATATAAATTAACTGTCAAAAAATTAACTACATATTCCGTAAAAACAAATAAATATGCAGTTATTTTATAAAATTTTACTGTCAAAAATTCAACACCATATTCAGTAAAAACAATTAAATATTCAGTTATTTTATATAATTTTACTACCAAAAATTAATTTTTACTTATCTATAAAAAATGAATTGCTTGTTTTGTGTAAGCAATTCCCATTTTCTATTTGTTAAAATAATTTAGTTAAATACATCAAATTTTAAAAGTAAAATAATTGTGAAGCCATATCGGTCATGCTGCTGGTGTCTTATAATTGAGAGATCTTCTGTAAACAACGTGGTCAGTACAACAAAAGTAAAACAAACGTGTGTAACTGGGTAAGTAAATAAAAATATCCTCCCTCTCTGGCTTATAAGAAAAACAATCGGACAGGTGTCTGTCTGGTATTTTTTAGAAATTCGGCTCTTTTGTGGAGTAAACGAAAATTTAATAAGATAACTGAATATTTAATTGTTTTTACTGAATATGGGGTCAATTTTTTGACAGTAAAATTTTAATAAATAACTGAATATTTAATCGTTTTTACTGAATATGATGTTGAATTTTTGACAGTAAAATTTTACAAAATAACTGAATATTTATTTGATTTTACGGAATAATGTGTTGAATTTTTGACAGTAAAAATTAAATGAACTTTTTGTTAAAAATAAATGAAAAATAGGTAGGTAGACCGGATTTTAATTGAACTTTCATTTATTTTATATTACAATTTCAGTTAATTTTACGTACAGAATATTGTGAGTGTAGATATAATGGGGAATAGGCTGTTATAATAATAATAATATCACATACATATAGTCTGGAATAGGTTGCTATAGGAATTCAGACAGATCAGTTTATGAATGGCTGAGATATGAGCAAAAACTATGACTGCTTCTTATTTTTACTCATAAATATCTAATTTATATCTATAAACATTTACATTTCAGTCTTCATATGAGGAGCCGCAGAACAAAACGTACTTTTTCACACATTTAAAATTTTTGGGAAATTGTTAATTTATTTCGACCCCTTAAAAAACTGCATGAACCTGGAAATAGAAACAAGTTTTTTGCTTACCAAAAGATGAATCAAACTGCCGTAAGTCAACACATTAAATGTCAAGGATGTTTAATACCAAACCAATTTTATAACGAAAAAAGTACGTTTTGTTAAAAAAAAAATGAAAAAAGTACGTTTTATATATATTTAAATTTTCTACAGATTCTTGTAATTCTTCCATGTTTTAATTATACTATTGTATTAATTATTTTTTTCATAACACTCATTCATCAAACAAGAGTTAAATTATTGCAAATATTGGTGGCTATTCTTGAAAACTCGTCGAACAAATACAAATTTACATTAAAACAAAAGCAAAGTTTAAAAAATAGTTTTTGTTTATCATAATTTTCTAAAATTAAATAAACGTGAACATTTTGACGCATTTCCCTCTCTTTAAAAATCGGTAAATTGTATAATAAACACAAAAACAATTTCTTAAAGTTTGTTTTTGCTGTAATGAAAATTTTCACTTTTTCGACGCGTTTCTAAGATTAGCCACCATTATTTAACAGTTAATTTTAGCGAAAATGTAATGACATATACATAAAAAAGTCCCTGCAAAATTTCAAGAAAATCGGTTGATTAGTTAAGAAGATATAGAGAGGGGGTGCTTTAACCCTTCTTGCCATACTTCACGCCCTATTGTCTTTCAGATGTTACAGTGTCTGCGAGTCAAATTTCAAGAAAACCGGTTAATTTGTTAATAAGATATAGGGAGAGGGAGTTTTTATTCTTCTTGCCATATTTAACGCCCCCTAGCGATATGAAATATATCTTACGACCTATTCTCATACCTAACTAATACACAAGTACAAATAATACACAATATGTGTAAATAAACGCAGGTTAGCAATACAAGTCGGTATAACTTCTGCAAATGCTTTTATTTCTCGGCAAAATTGTGTGCTCGTATTCGGCATAAAAGTTTGTTTTCCCGCGTCCAGTATTGCCCATTGGTCGCAAATAGGGTTCAATCTCAGATATTTTTCTATAAATGCTGTAGGTTATCGAATGGTCGGTCTTGACCGGCTTTAATTTGTTACTTTTATTGTAATTGCTTCAACCAAAATGAGTAGGAATTGACAAATGATCATTTGTAAATGGTTAATGGTATCGTATTTTATATAATCTTAAATAAATTCGAAAAATTTTTAAAGAATACAAGAAAGTGGTTATTATAAAAGGATAACTTCCACCGGGGATAGGTATGATCTTAAAAATTAAATTTTTTTTCCAAAAATTTAATTTTGAATTTTATTCTTTACACGATTCGGATCACTGTAAAAATAAAAAATCAAACGTTACAAATGTACATTATAAATGTCTCTTGTTAATTTTGCATGCGTTAAAAACCATGTGTTTTCCGTGTAATTTACATATGTACCAACTAATATAATATAAATAGTTTTCACCTTCATTCCAAATGGCCAGCGACTTAACCACTCACTGAGCATTTGTTTTCCTTTTCACATTAGTTATATTTTTTCTAACTCCATCACAAGTGGTGCGCTAAACACGCATATTTAATTAGGCAAAATATGTAAAACAAAAAAACCTAAAACATGAGGCGGCATTAACATGAGCTGCCAACAAACAGAAAAACGCCAACATTAAGAGGAAGTTGATTTTGTATCAGACGTATACACGAAAAAAAAATTAAACTATTTTGTACGGAGAATAAACTTCAACTATAGTTAAGTAAATGAAACATTTAATGGTAAACCAAAAAAAATAAAATGAGGAGTTCCATTACAAAGTGCAATAATTTTACACGAATTTTTTTCGTTTTGGATAAATTAATTTATAACCCTAATAAACAGCCAAAAAGAACTCCTCTTGCAATTCATCATTTTTGTACAATTTTTCATGCTGATCACATATTAATAAAACAATTTTGGAGACCCCAGTAGCCTCTTTTATAATGAGCTGGCGGGGGTTCCGGGTTCAAATCCCGCCAAAAATTTTGTTTTGTTTCACTACAACGGGCCGAAGCTGAGAGTTTTATTCTGTTAGGACAAGCACTCATGGGATAACCCCTACTCATGCATTGCATTGTGTTTTAACTAGGAAAATAGGTTCTGGGAAGGAGGATAGAGGAAGTAGTGTTTGTGAACATTCGACTTGAACTTATTCATGTTGTAAGTGAGAGGGAAGACTTCAGCAGGAAGATTATTTCACAAGCGAACAGTCCGGCCCAAAAACGAATTCTCCCTGAAATGCGTTGTACGATTCACCGGCCAATTGACCACAAAAGGATGGGCTCTTGAGGAAAAACGTGTGTTACAAACAAACGTACGGGTTTCGGGAACCAGATCCCTTATTTCATCAGAACACATCCCGTTGTAGTAACGATAAAACAGGCACATTGCGACGGTGATCAAGGGAGTCAATTGAATTGGATACTCTACGGTCACCAATCAGAACCGTTGCCCTCTCCTGCACATGGTCGGAAGCTCCAAAATAGACTATGAAGCACTGGCCCACATATGAGAGTTGTATTCCATACGCGGTCGGTATACATGGTTGGATTAAATAGTAAGGAGATCGGATGGAGTGTAAGTATATCTTACACAGTTTTAAAAAACCGATGCATTTAAATGCTTATTTCGATACCTTGAATTTATCTTCATGCCCAGAACATGAACAGATTCTGATTCCTCAATAATAATACCACCCATATATACAGATAAGTCACCTTGATACGTCGCGCGTTTATGAGTCAGCAAGCAACATTTGGATTTTCGGGCATTAAAATTGACTTTATACGCAAGATCCCATTCCGAGATTATGTCAAGGTCTCGACCAAGCTTATCATTCATATTCTGCCTCATAACACCAACATAATCAAACGAATAAGAATGTTAAAGGTTGCTGTCATGTGCAAAAGTTTGGAAGTTTGAAACAGGAGGTTATTTGAAAAAATATGAAATATAGTAGAAGATAGAACGGAGCCTTGCGTTACCCCGGAATGAATCTTAAACTCGTTTGACGAAACCGAATATAATTTGTAATTTAATTTTTAACAAAAAATAAATAAATAAAATTAAACATTTTTTTAAATAGCTTGGCTAGATTTTGAGAACTGGTTGAGGCATTCACAATTACTCCAACAAATGCAAAGATTAATATTGATTCGCAGGATATTAAAATAGTTGTCAGTGAACATACGAATATTGGAAAATCTGCGGGATATAACTCGATATAACCATCTATGAATAAGAATTTATCTAATGTGGCCATAAATGTAGCTTATAAATTAATGCGATTATCAACAAGTTGGAAAATTTCAAGGATTATACCAAAGTCAGGCAAGAATTTGACCCTACCAATGTCTTAAAGACATGTTGGCTTACTTCCTTGCCTATCGAAGATAGTCGAAAAGGTACTTCAATAAAATATTATCCCTTATATAATTGAGCGGAATGTTCCACGCCATTGTGCTTTGGAACTAAATTCAATATAGTTCTCTACTTTTATGTAACGAACTACAATTCAAAAAGTCAATCATGAATTTGTCTCCCACATTTATTTGATTAATTTCAATAACATATTATTTGATCATGATTTAAGTAAATATATTTTTGATTAATGTTTTTAATTTATTACTAAATTATATTACTTTGTTTATTAAAAGTTGTTGATTTTTGTAACCAGTTTTAAGGTTTAACATCATAACATTTTTCTAATACTTACACAGAAAGAAAAACTTTCGGAATAAATTTAGTTTTTTATTCATACTTTAACACTTAAACGTACTGAAAGCAATACTAAATGGGAATACTTTCGAAAATTAATCCCGGAATTTCTTAAAATAATTACAAAATTCTTAAACCAAGAAAAAAAAATAAACTTTTCTTTGGTAGTGCCAATCTGAGAGTAAAATTACAAATTAAGCGTTTTAGTCTTATTAAACTTATAAATGTTTGTTGCAGACACTACAACAACACCACACAAGTAGTTAAAAAACGATTTACTTGTTGTTTGTAGAAACAACAAAACAAGACGAAAACACATTATTTTCATGTTTAAAAAGTCAAATTGAGAACTTTTGCTTCTCATTAAATCTTTAATAATAATCAATCTTAGTTTAGTTTTACTTAAATCAATCTTATTTTGGGATTATTTCAAGTACGAATTCGAAATTGAATATGGATAAGTTAAGTATTTCGTGATTGAAAATCCGAGCTTCAATCAATCTTTCCGTACTTGATTCAAAAAAATCTATTCTCACAGTACTATTAATACCGCTTCGGATTGATTTTTCTTTTTAA
The DNA here is from genome assembly GCA_963931875.1 of Pollenia griseotomentosa. Taxonomy (NCBI): domain Eukaryota; kingdom Metazoa; phylum Arthropoda; class Insecta; order Diptera; family Polleniidae; genus Pollenia; species Pollenia griseotomentosa. The sequence goes on from OZ007560.1 coordinate 30,109,270, forward strand.
TATAGGCCTGTACTGCAATACGAGTCCTATGTTTGAAGCGATTAATACATTTAAGTATTTAATTACTGCGAAATAACTCAACTTTATCACATTTTTTTTAACAATTACTACAATTATAACAGTACACTAAGAGAAAAATGACGATCTAGATTTAAGAACAAAATTCTTGAATTAAGATTGCAGAAATCTCCAGATTTCAATCTTGAAGTTTGGTCAGTAAGATTGACATTCTCAAATTTAAGCATAAATTCTAAATTTTTAGAATGAATTCTAAAAATCAAGAACGTAATCTTAATTTTAAGATCTTTTTTAAGAAGACTTATTTAGAAAAAAAAGTAGAAAAGAAATATTAAAATATTGTGAAAGGCAATTAAAAATAGAAAATCAGAACACAGATGAAATGGTGTTTATAACCATACCAATGAGTGACTATTTATAACCGCTGGCCAATGGACAATATGATAAAATCAGCATGCCGTAAGAAATTTCATCGGAGTTTTTAGACAACGCATTAATAAAAAACTTTCTTCAAGAGTTTCAAATGGAGTCTGTTTTCAAGTATCTCAAGGGTAAGTACTACATCCTATTTATATGTGCAAATAAAAAAATTGTTTAAATTCATAGATTATTTCATCACCTGTTATTTGACATTAAATTTATTTGTTTCAGACTCAAAAGTGACTTTTTAAAGTTTGCAGTACATGAAGAAGGAAGTCATAAGAAAAGCGATTCCTCCTCTGGAGCTAAGAATGAAGTTCCAGAGATTCCAAGTAAAAGGGTTATCCATTTTGCGGTTTCAAAAATAAACGTAAATAAAACACATATAAGATATTTTTTTTTCATGATATTTCTTTTTTATTATAAAGTTTAAACGTTGACATTATGTGTGAAACACTATATCATTAAAATGACCACCACGCGAAGTGTTGCAAGCATACTACAAAAATGGTGATTCTGGCACAGCCACATATCGTGCTTTAAGAGGAGATTATGGTTTACATAATCGTCCAATTACGCAAGTAATTGCCAAAATTGTGAAGAACTTTGAAGAGGCTGGAGCGGTTACAGATATTTTAAGGCCAGTGCATCATGGTTTCGCTCGTTCCGCTGAAAATGTCGCTGCTGTAAGTGAAAGTGTTGCCGAAGACCCGAATGTGTCGATACCTCGTCGTTCTCAGGAATTAGGACTGTCTTACGGCACATTATGGCGTATTTTGCATTTGTACCTATACCTACATCCACATAAAGTCCAGCTCACACAACAACTGAAGCCAGCTGACCATTCACAATGTCATAGATACGTGGAATGGGTGCTTGAACAACAGGCGGTGGACGCCGATTTTTCGAACAAAATTTTCTTCAGCGATGAAGCACATTTCTCACTCGGTGGGTATGTTAATAAACAAAATTGTGGTATTTGGGGTTCTGAGAATCCTCAAGTAATTGAAGAGAGGCCATTACATCCACAAAAAGTCACTGTTTGGTGTGCTCTTTGGTCCAAAGGTGTGATTGGACCTTTCTTCTTCGAAAACGACGATGGAACGACTGTCACCGTCAATTCGGAGCGTTATGTTCGTATGATAACCGCCTTTTTTTGCCTGCTATTGAAGAATACGACTTGGAGAATAAGAGGTTTCAACAAGACGGTGCCACATGCCACACAACTCGAGCGAATATGGCTTTATTGCAAGACATTTCCTGGCCGTGTAATTTCTCGTCGTGGCGACATCAACTGGCCACCAAGATCATGCGATTTGACACCATTCGACTTTTTTTGTGGGGCTATGCGAAAGACCGTGTTTATGCAGATACCCCTTTAAATCTTGAGCACTTGAGAACCAACATTCGTCAAGTTATGGCTGACATACCGCCCAATATGTGTCAGAAAGTGGTCCAAAATTAGATCAAAAGAATCAATGCTTGCAACACTTCGCGTGGTGGTCATTTAAATGATATAGTGTTTCACACATAATGTTAACGTTCAAACTTTATAATTAAAAAAGAAATATCATGAAAACATATATTTTATATGTGTTTTATTTACGTTTACTTTTGAAACCAGCAACATGGATAACCCGTTATAAGTATTTATGTACTTGTAAGTATAACATTATCATTGCGATCTCTTTTTTTTTAAACATATGCTATTATTAAAATAAATAAAAACCTTGAAAGAAGAATTTCATTAAGAATTAATGCTTGAATTAAGATTTTTAATAAGAACAACATCTTTAATTCAATATTAAAATGAGAGTTTATTCAAGAAAATTACGATTTTGTTCTTGAATTAAGAATTTTCGCATTTAACAGATAATTAAGATTGAAATGATTGGATTTTGAACGTAAAATTTTTTCCCTTAGTGTATGCTTAATTTACTTTACCTAAAAAAAAAACAAAAAAAAAAAAAATATATACTTAAAAAATTCAAAAATTCTAGCAATTGAATTATTGAATTTAATTATGGAACTCCTCAAATACATACACTAAAAAACACACACACCTTCGCCGACACCAATTAGTACAAAAACACACCCATAAAAAGTTAAGGCGAACTGTACACCTTGAAATGGTTTGTTTTTGTAACGGTACTAATTTTTAATACAACTGGCGACAAAGAAATTCTCTTGTGATGTGTCATAAAAATCCCGATTAGAATTATTACTACCAATTAAAATGGAAGCGCGTTTAATGGAAATTAGATAAGAATTAAAAGTTTATGCATTATTTTGAGATAAGATCAGGAAAATAAGTATTTAAATAGATAATCAGAATAATAAAAACAGGAAAAATAGATGAACAAAACTTGAAGCTTTTGGAGTTTAAAATACATCCTGCAACAGGTTTCCAATACTATGTGCAGAGCTGTTTAAATTAATATACGTTCTAGAAATCTATAAATCAAACATACACAAACAGTACCTCAATTCTGTAACTTTTTTATTTTAACTACCGATATCGTTAAGTAACGAGAAATCTCGGTCACCTTAACGAATTTGTTATTCTCTATTTTAAGTTAACAAATGTATTCGATAAGAAAAAATAACGACAAATATCGGTAAAAATGTAAGAACGTCAAAGTTAAAATTTTTAAAATTAATAAAATATATAAAATAAATTTGCTTGTAAAAAATTTATTTTTACAAAACATGAATGAAAAAGTGTAAATATTGATTATATTTCTAAACAAATATGTTGGTTTAAAATCTTTTTATACATAGGGAAAAAGTTCGAGGTGCCTTAACCACTCCAGCACAACATTCTGCTCTTACTTTTTATACCCACACTACTGTATCTGAAGAGGATATTATGTGTTTGTGCAAATGTGTGTAACACATTTAAATATAGATTCTGAACCCACCTTTTAGTATAACGATTGACTCAAAATCAATTTCAGAATCCATCTAACGAGGTCCGTCCTTCTATCAGGCTGGCTGGTTGTCTGTCCAAGATAACTTTGTGCGCAAATTACAGGTCGAATTTCGGAAATAATTTTATAAAATTTGGCACATATGATTTTATTGCCACAAGGTCGAAGTCTTTTAAAAAGCGGAGAAGCGGATATTTATTTTTCATTACCCACATGCAAACTTCTTTCCGGAATAGGGTTTTTTTTGCCTATTAACCATCTTGTTTTATAGACATTTTGGTTTAATGAGGTCCAAAAATATTTTGTTGCAACCTACATAAATCAGCAATATTAGAATCCGTCCATATTTGACCACAGCTCCCATACGAATACACTTAAAATAAGTTACCTTAATAATAGCTTCTATGTTATCTCATTGTAGTTATATTTAGTAGTAGATATTTAGATAATATTTGGCACAAAAATCTCTTATACTACATTTACATTAGGCCGAAATCTTGTAGATTTGATTTAAAATCTTCTTCGAAATCTAGTGCGTTTACATTGTACTTTTTGACATTAGCGAGATTTTGTTTTTATAACACAACAGCTGACTTAAAGTTTTTTCGTTACACACACAAACACAAAAAGAAACATACATTAAAAAATTTGCATTACCTTTTTTTTAATAATCAACGATATTTATTTTATCAATATTATTCGTGTTTTTAATTTTTTTACAATTTTTATAAAAATTTTTAATATTTTTTTTAACAATTTTTGTTTTGTTTTTTTTTTTTAAATGTCATTTTTTCTTGTGCAGGGAAATATTTTTTAGTGCTATATTGTAAAAACCATAGTTGCATCATTAAGTACTACTAGATTTTGAGTAGATTTCGTCGAAATCTTGTCACGAAGTAGATTTTGTTTTGTATGGGAAATCTAGTCAAAAACAACTAGATTTGGCTCGAAATCTCGTAAGTACTAGATTTTGCGTAGGTGTAAATGTAGTATTATGTGAATCTTAACCTCACAACATACTCTTTTTGCGGACACATGATCGCCCAAATACTGTTATGTAGGGTCGGGCTTTGTCGACTATACTTTTTTCCTTTTTTTGTGTAAAAAATTGGCTTCTTTACTCTATATTTTTAATCTTTCAACAGTATATTTATTATCGTTATTATTTAACAAGAACTTTTTTTGTATCGTTAGCTACCGACATTGTTTGCCGATAAAAATTGTTAAAATTTCATTACAGAATAGTTCTTAACGACAATTATCGTTAGCTAACGAATTTTTTGTCGTTAAAAAGTTACAGAATTTCAGTACAGATGACCTGTGTTTAAACTCTTAAGCCTGTTACTCTATTCAAATTTGGGAAACCCAAATTGTTTTGGGATCACTAGAAACAATTTACAAAAAACTCATTTTGTTTTAATAAGTAGTTTTAAGTCAGCGAACAGACAGACTGATTAACAGATATACATATGTACATACATATTCAACTCATACATGCCACCCCAAATCAAAAAGGCCGTAAGCAAAAAATAATTCAAACTCGACATTTTGATGATGTAATTACGATGTACAGGCTGGCACTAGGTCACGTTATGGCCATAGCAGGACGAGCTGTGTAAGCTGTTGCTAAATTTTATTGGAACTACAATTCTGAATTGTTTTCTAACTCGGGCCTTGAAAATTTTGTACTCATTTCCCGGCATTGAATGCAATTTAACTTGTTCGTCGTTTTCAAAAAAAAAACATGATCTAATGATCTTGTCTGATGTTATTTCACACCATACTGTGCATGTATGTGGGTAAATTTTTTGTTCAAAAATTAGTTTTGATTTTGGGTGCCCCATATTGTTATTGAGGTGACCACTGAGGTGAAAACGAACCTCATCGCACATTATTCAATATGATTTTTGTGTCTGAATAATGGAATGCTGACTTCAAAAATTAAATTAAACAACTTTCACCGATTCGCCGATTTAATCATAACTTTCATTATGCTAACGGCCTCTTCGCTTTTAGGTGACGATATACATTCTCAATATTAATTTTTAAAAATATTTCTTGGGGCTACATATAGAATGACAAACCTAACATATCCTCATTTACCACTCATTGTAATTTAAACTAAATAATTGTAGTTGTAAGCAACACCTTTTCTTTGTCATTGTGTGTAAAATTTAAGTGTAACACTTGTTAACATGTGAAAGCTTCATACAATCAATGCCAACGCGTCTAGTCTAACTTTAGCAGCTTTTAATGTTTTTATTCTTTTTCTAGCATGAAAAGTTTTGTTATTTTTTCCCAGATACTTTTTGTAAATAGTGCGTTAGTTTTTTTGCTTCTTCTAACAAGCAGGATTTATTTCGTAAGAAATGGAAATCAAAACTTGTACACATGACTTGAATATCCTGAAAGATAAAAAAACTACACAGAAAGAAAAACACTCGGGATAAATTAAGTTTCTTATACTTACTTTAAGCACGAGTCGTACTTAAAAATGTTAGTACGCATAACACTAAAACGTACTTAAAACAATCCTAAATGGGATTACTTTCGAAAACCAGTCCCGGAACTTCTTAAAATAAGTATGAAATTCTTAAGCCAAAAAAACGACTTGCTTAGAAACGAAAACAACACGAGAACAACAAGAAAAACATACATTATGTTCATGACTAAAAAGTAAAATAGAAAGCAAAAGTTCCCATTTAGTTTATATGTATTTAGCTAAACTAAAATTTTTAAAGTAAAACCCATGTCGGTCATGGTGCTGGTGTTTTATAATTGAAATTCTGTAAGATATTAAACGGGTAAGTAAATAAATCTTATTAATATTCTCCTTCTGTCTCTGGTTCCCTGGGGTAAGTGTTTAAGTTTAGATTATTTCAAGTACGAATTCTGGATTAAATGCACTTTATAATAGTTGAATCAAGCGCATTTGGTCAATCAATCTTTGTTTTACTTAAATCAATCTAATTTTCGGAATATTTCAAGTACGAATTCTGGATTAAATATAGATAAGTTAAGTATTTCGCACTTGAATGTTCCGTACTTAAATCAATCTTTTTGTATTTAATGCAAGAAAATCCGTACTTACAGTACTATTAATAGCGCTTCGGAATGATGTAAGCACGGATGGATTGATTTTTCTTTTGAGTGTACTATTTATTTATGTACAACGTAGTACATATTTATGTAGTACATATTTATGTACATAAAAAGAAAAAAAGCGTTCTGAGTTAAAGTTTTTTCTCTTTACTTTTGTACGAGTCGTACTCAAAAATTTAAGTGCGATAAAAGTTTGTTGTATAGAAACAACAATAACTCTAAAAGAATAAAACTTTAGATTATTTTCATGTTTAAAGAGTAAAATAAGAAAAAAAAATTCCCATATTCTATTTGTTAAAATATTAAGTTAAATACATAAGATTTTCAAAGTTGAAAAATTACGAAAACAATATTTGGTGTCTTTTAATTGAAAATTCTTCTGTAAACAAACGGCGGAATACAACAACAGTGGAATAAACATATGTAACGGTTAAGTAAAATTATATTATTCTCTCTGGTTCTGTGGGGTAAGTGTTTAGGTTAGAATCAATTTAATCTTACACTCGAATTATTTCAAGTACGAATCGATATTAAACCGTCTTTGAAATTCTTGAATCAGAATTGAAATTAAATCAATGTTATAATACTTGAACCAAGCGCATTTTGAGATTGATTCAATCTTAGTTTTACTTAAAACAAAATCGCATTTTCACATTATTTCAAGTACGAATTCGGTATAAAATATCGATAAGTTAAGTATTTCGCACTTTAACCCTAGTCGAACGGAAGAATTTTACAACGTTAAAAGACTGTACAGGTACAATTGTACCTATATATGATATTCACCAATTGTGGCAGAGCCAAATCTGCGAGCTGCTTCCAAAGTACCTTATGGTAGACGTGGAGCCTCTCCAGTCGTTGGCAGTTGTTATTTTTGCCAAAGTGAGAAACGTAAACAACGTAAGACTAGAAAGTCATGTGTGATTTGCGTGAAACCTGTTTGCGATGAACACTCAATTCAAAATACAACATGCATATCATGCACATAAATTCAATAAAAATTATTCTAATTTCTCATATAAATTCAAGTGTACATGTATATTGAAGTGTATTTACATAAAATAAATATATTGAAATTAATTTTAATTCGTTTTCTATGCTTATTTTCATATAAGATATATGAAGGTACAATTGTACCTTGTCAGCCTTTTAAGGGTGTCAAATCAATTTGGCCTTATAAAATAGGTAAGACATTGACTAATTTTCCTGAAATTTTAAAAATTTGAATCGTAATCAAAAGTTTGAAGATGTCACAGAACTTCAGATATCTCTTATTTGTAGAAAAGAAGTTTTTGCAATTTAAAAACGGAAAAGGTACAATTGTACCTGTTCCGTCCGACTAGGGTTAATATCCGCACTTGGATCAAGTATTCTGTAATTGATTAAAGGAAATCCATTCTTACCGTACTATTGACACTGCTTCGACTTGATTGAAGTACGGATGGATTGATTTGTTTTTCAGTGTTTAGATTTCTTATTATATGTATAGCTAGGTTAAATTCATTAAATATCGTACAAACAGGGAAAATATTTAAATATGAACCTTAATATTTTAGAATTTTATGTGCTGTTTCTAAATAACAGGCAAGTGATTGTGTAGTAAAATTTATGTAATGAATGAGCAATTGTATGTAGATTGTGGAAACATAACCGGATCCTAAATATTTTTGACATTCGTTACCTCACTTTAAAACGCTAGGATTTCTATTTATATCGTTAGAAAAAATTTTTACTTTTATTCAGTTTTACATTTAAAACAAAAGATATCTTCCATTTAAATAAAAGAGCATTTTGTTCAGGAAAATCCGCATATGAAAATTTGGGTGCACAGCGCAAAACAGTTTTTTTCTAGCGATATTGTGATAAAGGATCATCGGAAAAAATTAATTTCCTTTACATTGGTGGCGATAGCTCTTTTATATTCGAATTTGCAAATTTGCGTATGCGATTTTATACTGAAATCAATTATTGGGCTTTAAAAATCGATTTTTTATTTTAATAAAAATTTTGGTAATTTTAATCTTAATTAAATCGACAAATTATTGGCATGCACAATAAAACTTAAGACTTTGTTGTGCGTACATACGTGTGTAGGTGGTATTTTTATGGAAATTTCTAGCTTTAAAGTTGTAGTTTTATGTATTTACCTATTAGTACCCTTGGTATATTTTCAACTTTAATATAGGGGATCTTGTTCATCAGAAATAAAAGTCATTAATGGACAGTGAATAAAACAGTCCAAACATATCGTACCGAACAAAACACTGAAAGTCCGCTTTGTGAAAATCCACATATTTTAGAAACACAACAGGTGAATTAAACCATGGCTTTCCTGTGGAAATACGCTAATATTCAAACAGACCAGTGTGTGAATGATATTTAAATCTAGTTGTAAGCAGAGTGAAAAACAAAAAGTATGTAATTTATCCTAACAAATACGAAGTTACAAGGAAATAAATCTGCAACTTTCCGACATCAATGATATGCAAACGTTTGTTTGCATCTATCAGCGCCGGGGTTGCGGGTTCGATTACCGCCAAAGACTCTGGTTTCTTTCCTGCAGACAAGCGCAATGCTTCGAGGGGATTAGCTTAGGGAATTAAAAAAAAACCTAACTTGATAGTAACTTAGCAAAGAAACAGTCGCCATCGATCAGGAACTATTGTCATAATCCTTTGAAATACTATCCATACATTCAGGCTTGTCACAGAAATCAATTCTGATCAAAAGTGATTTCGTTTTATGTGAAGCAAGATACGAAATCACTTTCGATCGGAATTGATTTATGTGAGAGGTCTGATTGACTACACAAGAACACAATTTTAATGTGAACTGTACATACATATCGCACTTGTTCCTCTAAAGGGCATCTCGAAATTTACACATTTTCACTTTTTGCGGGAAAATTATAAACAGTAGTCATATCTACCCACTGTAAAAACCTTAGTTCAATTTCTCTAGTAGTTTGCCAAAAAAATGCTTTTGTGATATAAGGAATACGTCTGCAAATTAATCTTAAACGATTTTGAAATCGATTTTAAAATCGATTTTGAGGTTCGATTAATCGATTTCAAAAATCGAAATAAAAAAAGTCGATCGAAAAATCGAAAATCGATTTTGGAATCCATTTACCATTCCCTAATTTCAATACTGGATTCAAATGGGCCCAAATAGCATACATGATGTATGAGTTATATTTTCTAATTGTTAATCATAAATGTTAAAGTAGTTTGTTTTGCCAAAAAAGCTTTTGCTGGATATGTGTGCTACATAAGAAATGAAAATAAATATGAAGTTCCTGTTCCGTTTGTAACAATTCGTAAATATTTAGACAACAAATGTCTTTCGATGTTGTTACAGATCAAGGGTGTTAAAAACTGCTAAAATATAAAGATAAATTATATTTCACTCATTGCTGCTGCTTCCGCTATTAATAATGAATGACTTTCTTAATTATATCCAATTCAATTATAATGTGTTTGCCTACAACTATATATATTGTTTAGACAACCTTGTATATTTTTTCGTAATATTTGCATATTTACAATTAACACCAAATTAAGGGAATTCACATGGTGTCTTATGCCCAATTTTCAGGATAGTAATTAAATCTAAATTAAGTTAATTTTCATAAAAACTTAAATCGTATTTAAATACAGATTGATTTTTTGAGTTTTATTTTAAAAGTCTTATTTAAATAAGATTAAAGTATAGTAGCACTACTCAATACAAAAAATATCATAAAAAAGTATAGTTATTTACAAAATTGTCTCAAAAAACAGCTGATTGTTATTGCTTTGCCTTTGTATTGTCGTGATATTGATGCCACCTTGCTAAAATATTACAAGAGAAACTTAAGTTGAAATTAAGTGTACCACATCGGTGAATTAAGTTTGATTTAAATATTTAGTGAAGAAGAGAATTTTGTATTTAAAACGATTTTAAACATAAATGTGTTTTAATATCAATCCTGAAAATTGGCCATTAGAGTCATAAGTCGTAAACTCATGTTTGAATAAATAGCACATATCCTGGTTCCGCTAAAGCGAGTCAACTCAAAATTTACAAATTTTCAAAAGAGGCAAAAAACTTTTTTTCTGAAATATTTTTGGTTTTGTATTTATTTCAGGAATTATCGAATAATAACAAGTTTTTTGAGTTTTTCCTCTTTATGTGAAATTTGTTCATTTATATAGTGGTGTAATTTCATAATTATAGAAATAAAACGAAATAAAACAGCACAATAAACGAACCTAAAACAGTTAAAAGAGGCAACATAAAATAAAACATCATCAAAGTAAACCGTTGTGACTTAAGCACTAGCACAATTAAAAATAGTTCTCTTAAGTTGACCCTGGAGAAGCTACTTTTATATCACGAAGTGGGATACAACTGTATTTTTTAGCGAAAGAGTAGAGAAAATGATCTTAGATTCCTACAGTGGGTAGATCTGACCACTATACATCGGTTTCTTGTAAAAAGTGAAAATTCAAAAATTTTATCAAAGTTATTTACGGGAATACAAAATTTATCATTAATACGATTTCTGTATGACGTGCTAAATTCCCAATTTTCCATATTTGATAAATACACTGAAATATTTGATAAATACTAGCTTCTATGCGCATTTCACTGGTTGGTTAGGCCAGCTCATCAGGAAACCTTTTCCTAAGATTTTAGAAAAGCTAAAAATATTATACGAATAAAACCCTAAAGCGAATAAGAATTTTAAACACTCAAAGTCTTACTCGTAAGTAACAATATCAAAGCTTAAACAAAACACCAACAATAAACAGTGAGTTTATCTTTTCTTTTGAGTTGACTCCCTTTAGATGAACTAATGCAAAATGTTAGTTGCATTTTCTAAATCCAAAGTCATAAAAACATAAAATAAATAAAAATTGCAAATGAAAGCTCCATAACATAAAGGAACAATTCCACTTTTACAATTTTTGGATAAATGATCAAACAAATTAATTTAAGCCAGTACGCTGTACGTATGTCTGTGAAATTATTGCGTTTTGATCCGTTTCAAAGTAAATAAATTCGTTAAAACAATGACTATAAGGATTTTAGTATGTACAATATAATTTAGTAAAAAAAGCATTAAACTTAAAAAGTGGAAGTGTTTCGTTTTGTTATGGACCTCCTCAAATAATGCCGCCAGGAGCGAAAAAGACAAAACTTTACGGCTTTGTGGGAAAAGTTTGTATCCGACATCCCCATACTGCTAGCGCCTGTTGAACCTTTCCATGATTTGTTGTATTTCACACGAATGTTCCGTACTTTTAAGTCCACTCAATAGCAACACCTTTTTCCGCCGCCAGGCGACTATAATATGATTTTGCCGTTGATCCCTAATGATTTTATAAAATTAATGCTTTGAAGATGTATTTTGTTGATCCCTGTACATGAACAAAACTCTACATCCAGATTTTCCATTAAAAAGTAAACAAGCTCATTTGCACCAGCCGCAGACCACTTCCTGGTGGGATTTTTTTTAACTCGGAAAAATTGTAATTATTGTCCTTAAGTTTTTAAAAAAATTTAAAAGTTTGGCATTTTTTGTGCCAGAGTTCTGATGCTTTTCAACGAAATAGAAATAAAGAAACAAGAGTTGATAGCACTTGTAATGATCAGCATAAAGTGTATCACAATAATGTGTATTTGGGATAAACTGTGTGTGATTATTTTCTTAACCCTTACGTGTGCGGCAAAAAAAATACCTTATATTCCGCGGCAAGGTACCCGGGTACCCATATGGAAGATACGTAGAAAATAAGCATTTTCGCACTAAATATCTAGTTAAAACGCTGTAAAATATTAATGGGCTTGGTAAAAGATAACTAATTACCTACTTAGATCGCACTACAGCCTGTTGTTGGTCTTTTGCTTTTGTACCTGCTTTTGTACTTTACCTCCACTTTACCTCCAGTTTTATTCACAAGTGATTTTTAGGTGTTTCATGTTTACGCTTTCCTTATATAGATTCGCGAATGTCTCGAGTATCCAATTTCATTCTTCTAAAGTGTCCCAGCAAGTGCAATCGTTGTATCTTTATGCGTCTCACTTAGTTCACAGTGGTGTATTTAAGGTACCCGTGTACTTTGTTACAGACATAATTGGTAAATGAGTTTTTCGCGCGGAACACTCGCAATTTTAAATGAAATCATAATCATTTCTGTGGGATTTCAGAATTTTTTTTATATATTTTAATATTAAAAAAAATCGAAGTGAACTAATGAAGCAGAGGCCGTAGTGAAATTTAGCTTAAGCCTGGAACCTTAAATACCACGACTTTTCTTAAAACCCAGAAAAAAGCTCGGATGTCTCTTAAAACCAATTACACTGTTTAACAATGCGAAATTAAGCTAGACTATTGGAAGAGCAAATCTGCCAAAAGGTTTTGAAAAGTTAGCTCGGGTTCCTGAAATATCGGCCCCTAAAGTTTTTGAATTTTTTGAAAAGGCGTTTGTTATAAGTCAAAGAAATATACTAAATGTACTTCTGAGCTAAAATACTATTTCAGATGTATTCAGTTGAATTATATGGCTATTCTTTGCTTAGAATACATTAACCCTCTTTAGCTCAGAAGTACATTTGGTATATTTTTTTGACTTTTGAAGAAATTAAAAAATTTCAAACCAGTTTTACATACATTGCAAGATTTTTTGGTCTTAAAAGACTCCTAGTAAAATTTGATGCAGAAAATATTCGTAGAACATTTTAACCCTCTAAAGGGCCGTTTTAGTATACTTTTGTGGGGAAGTTAAAAAAAGGACAAAAATTACCGCTTAACATGAGTGTTAGAGGGTTAATATATTCTAAGCAAAGAATCGCCATACAATTCTACTGAAGACATCTGAAATAGTATTTTAGCTCATACATTTTTCAAAAAATTCCAAACTTTAGAAACCCTTGTGATTAAATGCAACATTATCTTTTATTTAAGAGAAAATTAACTTTCAATTCTTAAATATCTAAGGCTGGGTTTTTGAGATCTCAGTTAAACTAGATTTAGTTAATCTGAAAACAGATTTGTGCCGCCATTACCAAGTTTGTATACAAAAGTTGACGGAATAGCATAGTTTTGCTTAAAATGTTGGTCTTTAATGAAATAACAAAAAAATCACATTTCGCCAGAAAAATCCGATTTTCAGACAACGCTAAAATAAGTTTAAACTGAATCCACATCTCAAAAACCCGGCCAAAGAAAGTTGAAATAATGAACTAAATTCCATTTTTTGCTTTTGCTAAAGTAGTGTCCATATTTGGTAAAGAAAATGGAACAGTTTTTCATTTCAAAACAATAATTTTAGTAAAGTGGAAAGTTTTTGTCTAAAAATAGTCCTAATCTAATTTTCCTGTGTTTGTGTTGTATTGTAATAACCCAGCCGGAAAAAGAAGGAGTAGGAAGGCCTTCTAGAAGGCCTCTGTACCCCTTCTTTTGGATGTACAAGGCCTTCTTGCTCCATTCCATACTCATATCTTTTTTACACACGTTGTCATTGCGGAGAAGGCCTTCCGCTCTCGCTTCTTCAGCAGGTACATAAGAAGGGTAACGGGACCAAAAAAAATTGATTTTGCTTTTGCTTGTGCAAAAAAACAATACAAAAAATGTTACTCCCTTCTCATAGAAGTGAGTGTGGAAGGTGTATCTTATCTTTTATACGAAAGAGCCGAGGCCTTCTATGAGGCCTTCTTTAGCAGTTAGATAAGACTAGTAATTGAATCAAAAAATCTTTTAAGCAGGCCTTTAAAAAGGCCTGAAGTAAGAAGGTCTTCTGAGTTTTCCCGCTGGGAAGTCATGTTAATGTGTGCATGTGTGTCGGCTTAACACATACACAACGCACAGTTGTGTATGTGTTCATTTGTGTTACTTATTAAAATGTAAATCCTCTACACTTATCTTAATTAACAATTCATAATAATTAAAAAAAACACACGCAAATTAAGTTTGTTTGTTTGTGTTTTCTTTTTTTAGGGGTTCTTGTAATATTTTTATTTTGTTGTTACACTTTAAAAAGAATTGGTAAATGTTAAATATACACATTATAAATTCTAATAATTAACCCATTAGGAGACGAGAAATATTAAATCGGAACGTAGGAAAAAATGTTAAAGTTTTTAAGAAGTCACAAAATGGATATATATAAAGGAAACTGCGAAACGAAATAAAAGATAGATTTGGCAAAAAATATACCACAAATGACTCGCCAACTTTAAGGTAAAGTATTATATCGATTTGGCGCAGTATTAACCCCAATTGTTTCTCCAGCTTGTTAAGTTTAACTTCTAATGCACGTTTTTTTTGTGAGACATTCGCATCTTGGCTGGTAAAATGAAAGATTGATTTATACCTACACCAACAAAGTAGAGGGGTATAATGCGTTTGTGTTTATGTGTGTTATACAGGGACCGTAACAATTATTCCTTTTTTCATAAAAGTCAGATGAAAACAGTTTTTTTTGATTTTTATTTTTTTGAACAAAAATAACTGTTAATTTTTGATTTTTATTTTTTCGAACAAAAATAACAGTTATTTTTTGATTTTTATTTTTTCAATCAAAAATAACAGTTATTTTTGATTATTATTTTTTCGAGCAAAAATAAAAGTTATTCTTTAAAGAAATGTACGTGTTATAATAATTTTGTTGACTTTAAATGTATATTTTAATGTGTAGTCATCATTGGGAGTTCTTATGCGCATTAAAATAAATATTTAGTCAACAAAATTATTATTACACGTACATTTCTTTAAAGAATAACTTTTATTTTTGCTCGAAAAAATAAAAATCAAAAAATAACTGTTATTTTTGTTCATAAAAATAAAAATCAAAAATAAACTGTTATTTTTGTCAAAAAAAAAAAAAAAATCAAAGATTAACTGTTAATTTTGATCGAAACAATAAAAATAAAAATTATAAAAATCAATATATTTTATCATAGACAAGTTTATAAGGCTCAATATGGTATACTTGAATCAGTTTTTCGACATTTACTTCTTGATGCTTTTTTTGTTTTAAAATTTCAATATAACTGTTATTTTCGGTCCCTGGTGTTATACCTTAAAAAATTGTTTCTGGATTCAACTTTTAGTGAACTGGTTGACTCAGAATAACTTTTTGAATCCACCTGAAAATGTCCGCCCGTCTGTCTAGCAGGCGGGTTGGCTGTCAATGTAAATTTTCTGCGCGAAAAACAGGTCGCAATTTAGGACATAATTTGATTTATTATAGTTCAAGAGCAAATACTTTTAAAAATGGTGAAAATTGGTTTATAATTCTATAAATCCCTCATACAAGCTTCTTTCTGGAATATAGAGGGTAAGTGTGTTTAAGAAAATGTTTAGGACGAAAAAAAATGGAGGCAGGTCATACATTTTATCTCGCTAGGGGCGACTCTTAAGGTAGAAGTACATAACACACGCTCTGTAGAATTCTGTCAAAAAAAGTTAAACTAGTGTATTTTCATAGATCAAGCTCGCAAAATATTTTGACGCGTTTGCGCCGGAAAGTTGGTTAACTTTGAACTTTTTAACGCGATGTGTGTTTTTGACAAGTAATCAGCTGACAATTAAAAGAATAATTTATTAAAATTGTGAATCATGTAAGAAAAACTTATTGAAGAGCTTAAAAAACATAAAATTTTTATATAAAAAGAATAAATTTAATAAAATAAAAAAAATCTTGATATACTTTCGAATCCATTTTTAATGTACAAATAAGTAAACAAACAAAAAACAGCTGACGGGAACGGCTTTTGTAACGCGCGTTGTGTAACTTGCAATTTTTCATGCGCTACAGTTTTTAAACGCACGACACACGTCGACGAATTAACGCATGTTATGTACCTTTAGGCAGTTATGGGACTTTTTCTGCAATATATATTAATTATATTTTTCATATATATTTCTAAATCGACTGCGCAGATAAAAATAAAGTTTAGCCTTTCTTAAAGGTAATTTTATTGCTGAATTTGTTTGTTTTTTTTTTTGTTAATTCAATAAACTAAATTGTATTTGAGTTACGCGAATATATGTTGTGCAACCTCCTACAAATTCGGAAAACGGTACATCCGAAAACAAAATATAACCAAAATAAAAAGGTTAGTACCACTGAAATCAGCATACTCGAATTTGGTTTACCCGCCGGCCGCTCCGCCTGACAGAAAAAAAAGTGTCAAATTCGAGCACAGTGTTATTAAAGGGTTAAAAACTATACCAAAACCAACCTTAAACTTATACCCATATACGAAAAGAATACATAGCACTTGTCTTGTAACAGTAGTAAAAGTTTGTAAAACACAAAAATTTAGATAAGATAAAATGTTAACTTAATTACAACACACATTAAATTAACTCAACAGAGTTAATATTTCATAAGCACATAAAGTTCCCTGAAGGCATTGTTTAATGAATTAGTAATTCCCGAGATGTTCATTTCTGGGAAAGACAAACAAAAATTTTTAAATTTAAAAAGATAAATGAGAATAAAACGAAGCCATGTTTTTGTAGTGTAAACTTATTGATTCAACGGCTAATTTCACCAAGTTCAGTTGAAACTAACTATTACTTAAACTTCGAGTTAATAATATGTTTTTGACAGTTATAACTGACAGTCAATTATAACTGAACTTGATGAAAAGGACCGTAAATACATTAAAATAAAGTGAGGCTTACACAAATGAATCAGGTATATCTTTTGGTTTTAAAACACAGTGCAACACGAAAAAAATAACCATATACGGACAACTCTACGTGATAAAAGACAAAAAAAAGACCCTTGTCTGCCAGTTTTGCCCAAAGTCATGCACTTTTTTTATGGGCCCCCAAAGATTTGGGGCCTCGGTGTCATTTTTGCAAAAAAGTGATAATTTTCTCAAGCTCATAACTTGCAAGCCGTTCGGAATTTTGTTTTACCCTCTGGTATATTTTTGTAGTTGATTGTTTCCTTGAATTTTGAACGGTTTGCAAGCTATCGACCTGAACAGGGGAAAAAAGGTAAAAAATCTAATTTTTTAAAGTTTTTTGTGATTCTGATCTTGAAGATGAAGTTTTTTTGATTTTATATGTTCACAATTTTTGTTCTTTATGACAAGAGCTGCAACTTTGTCTCAGAGGGTAAATTCCAAACGGTTTGCAAGATATGAGCCTGAGAAAATGATCACTTTTTTGCAAAAATAACTCCGAGGCCCAAAATTTGTGGGGGCCCATAAAAAAAGTGCATTACTTTGGGCAAAACTGGGAGACACGGGTATTTTTTTTTTTTGTCTTTTATCACGTAGAGTTGTCCGTATATGGTTATTTTTCCATGACTTTTTTTTTTCGTTTTCGTTTTTTATTTTAACGATGCTAAGAAATTAAAATTTCAAAAAATTTAATTTGAAATTCCCGGAAAAAATTCCCCGGGAATTATTAAAAAAAAATGTCCCGGGATTCCCGGGAATTCTTTCCCGCGTAGAAACTCTAATATTGACTCATCTGCTCTTTCATTAATTTCTTACACACTATAATTTTCAGTAGTAATTACAGCTACATTATCATTTTCAATAGTTGATGGTGCTGCACCAAAGTCTTTCGTTCCAATAATTCCATTCACGGATACATTTGTAGCATTGATGGGATCTGACAATTCTTAAATTGCACCGTCTCAATGGCAACTCTGTACCAAATTGACATAAATTGTACCAAAATTTCTCTTAAAATGAAAAAAGCGTACATACCCAGCAAAAACTTTACTTACAATCCTACTTTTAATGACTTCAAGAATTCATTACTTTGTAGCTTTATTCGCCACTTTTTGGATTATTAGTTATATATTAAATAATAACTTTATTATTATATCTTAAATATACAGAAAAATTTATATTTTCATTATGACAATAAAAATGTCATTATAGTCATAAAACATAGTTTTTTAATGCAAAAACTACACTGCCCCGGTAGACTAGCTGGTAGAGAGCTAGTCTGCCAGCACCGAGGTTGCGGGATCAAATCTCGCCAGAGACAGAAAAAAAAAATAAAAAATAAAATAAAGTAAAATAAAATAGAATAAGAAAAAATAAAAATAAAATAATTAAAAAAAAAACAAAAAAAAAAAAAATTAAAAAAAAATAAAAAAATTTTTACTTTATTGACTTTGTGTAACTATATATTTTTATAAAAATTTTAAGTATAAAAAAAACATATTATTTTTTAGATTATAATAGGCTAAATTATAAGGGATTACTTTTGGGACATCTCGAACAAAAATAAGTACTTCTTCTAGTAGAAAAATAAGTAGTCTGTTCGTCAAGTTCTCATTATTTTTCTGCTTATTTTGTAAGCAAAGTTTTTGCTGGGTAGTAATTCATAACACTTTTTTGTCCAATAAAAATAAAAACAAAACAAATAAAAAAGTAAAGTCAATTAATCTCTTTTGTGAAAGGCAGAGAAAAGTGTAGACAGTGTCACCGAAACAATCGATAAAAGTTGCGAACTGGAGACACTTGACCCTAGGCTTAATCCACCTTAAAGAAATCATAAAACTTCGTGAGTATTTTTTTTTTAATTGTACCAAAAAAGTATGAAATGTACCAGTGTACCAATTAGGTTTCGATTGTACCAAATTTGGTACAATTGTACCACAAATCCCATCAGTGATTTGTAGCAGTAGCAGCTGGTGAAAACCATAAGGTCAGGTGTGGCCAGATTGTTGGCGGCGCTGGCATGCTGGCACAGGGCTCGCCGTATTGGGGTGGTTCTTGCCAACCAATCAGGCACTTGGCTGCTACAAAAAAATCATGCCAGCCAATTTGAAATATAACACACAGTGAATTTACTTGCCCTTTGATTTTAGGAACGTCATTGAAAAAGTCTTATTAAATTTTTTGCAAATTAGTTAAAGAACTGTTCGGTTAAAAGTCTTGAAGTCGAAATCGAGTAAAAATTAAATTAATAGGAATTTTTAGTTACGTTTTTGTTTTTAACCTTCGCCTACATCATTTACCGATGCTTACCCGGGTGATACTGCCACATTAGGGTGGTCGTTAACTGTATGGAGCATATTTTTTTCTATTTTTTTTTATGCTCTCACCCCCCAATTCGGTGGGTATTGATAAAAACCGTCCGCAAAGTTTGAGAAAAATCGTTAAGTCCGACTTTTATGCCTCATAGCTTGGAAAATATTAATTTTACATAAACATCGTTTGCAAAGAAGATGTTATTAGTGAAGTTTCCAACAACTTTTGTCTGAAGAAGTTTTCTCTAAATCTCAAAATGCGAATTTTTTCTTTAGAACAATTTTTCTTACACACGTCAATTCAACTTCAATATTTGCGTTTGTGTGCGTTTGCTTACAAAAAAAGTCAAACGCATATCATTTGTTTCTACCATACCTACCCGCTAGAATACTAAAAATATATTGAAGGAAAAGGCCTTTAACTGACAAAGAATCGCCCCAGGGATTCAAAATGTATTACGGACCTTCATTAGTTTTTTGTGCTTAACATTTTCTTAAAAAATACTTGCCATATATCTCCAACCCTTAGGGGGCTCCTTTACAAATATGGCGGTTTAATGAAAATCTTAAATTTGGCCCCTGCAGCGTCTGGGATGCCCCTAGATGAGTCAAATGTATGACCGATCCCACTTTATTTTTTAACCCCATCATTTGTTATTAACATACCTAACAGCTATCTCTATTCCTTAAGGGAGCTCACATACAAAATTTTCAATACAGACTAGGAATATAATAAAAAAAATATATGAATAAAATATATGACCGACCTCCATTAGTTTTTTGTTTTTGACATTTTCCAAAAACAAACTTGACCTTTATCCCCACTTTTTAGGGAGGCTCCCATACAAATATTGCATTTTATGAAATTCTTAAATTTAATGGAAATTTTTCGTCTTTTGTGAATAAAAGTAAAAGTTGTGAACAGATTTTAATCACTTATGGCTTTATTTTTTGTTTGCAAATAAAAAAATTATAAGCACAGCTGCATCTTCCATTTTTTTTTTATAATTTTTTAAAGAACAAACATTTTTCAAATTTTTCTAAAAAATGATTTATTTTTTGCTAAAAAAATTAAGTTTCTAAATTGAATGTGCATATAAGACCGTTAGACTTTTTTTAAAATATAATTTTTTTGCGGAATTTCGGTTTATTCAATAAACTAAACCGTTTTTGAGTAACGCGAATATATGTTGTGCAACCTCCTCCATTTTCAAAATAACGGTATATTTCCAAAACAAAAGCCAACCTAAGAAAACGGATACCACCTCTGGATTCAGCGTTCCCGAATTAGGTTAAAACACCAGGTGCCCGGCTGGTCTGTTTTTTTTTTTTTTTTTAAATAAATAATAAAAATGGTTTTTAACAAATTTAAAGATACGTGATTCATAGAGAATGCGTTTCTTTAATATATTAAAAATTTTATTTTTTATAGTGGCCTATTCGATATTTTTCAGTTTATTTTAATTAATAAGAAATTAATGAAAAACTTGTTGAGAACTATTCTACAAAATTAATATTTAATAAGTTATGAAACATAAAAACCAGACTTTATGTAAAATATAATTTTTCTCCAACTTTGGTTGGTGTGAGGGACGGCTTAGCCTTCGGCGATCGTCCTAAAATTTTTTTGCGTTGTTTTTTTTATCAATACCCACCAAATTGGCGGGTGAGACCTTAAGAAATCCAGCATTTAATTTTAACGGTCACCCTTTGGTACAAGTGCTGGTCCAAAAAAATTGGTTTTTTGTTTTTCTGTTACAGCAAATTTAAGTAAGTTACTAAAGACCCACCCGGGTGGGTATTGGTTAAAGTATGAACTTTCCAAGATGTGTTGTCACCGGAGTCGCCACAGTAAAAAAAAATGATTATTCACTTGCTCAACTGCTTTTAGTTTACTCGTATAACATGCTTTAATTAATAATTTTTATTTTTTAATAAATCAGAGAATGTTTCTTTATTAAAAATTTAAACTTTAAATAAAATATTATGAAATTGACTTTAACTTTTTAGTATTATTTTTTGCATATTTGTTGCTTATTTTATTTGTTTAAACTTATTTTGTGATGCAGTTGCGTTAAGTTTTTTCCAATTTTTTTTATTGTTTATTTCTTTTTTCATATCATGTTTATATTTTATTAAAAAACTTTCTAGTTGTTAGGAGTTTTTTTTCTCGGTTTTTAGAAAATTATAGTAGCAATAATACGAGCAGTAACCACACATAAGCTAGGAAGGAAGCAAATCATCTTTGACAAGCACTATGGCTTAAAAAATGATTAACGCAGAATAAAATGAAATTAATTAAAGATGATTGTTGGTACTTTTTTTTTAACAAATCACTAAATAAGCCAACAATTCTTTCTTTTATCAAATCGCTCTTTAAACTAGTGATGTAAAGATATGCCTTTTTTCCGATACGTTACTCAAAATGAAACATCGGCTATACCGATTCCAAAACCGATACGAATGTTAAATTTGAATTTAAGTTAAAATTAAAAAACTTTCGTAGAGTAATTTTATTACAGTGTAAGAGATTATTATTAAAAACTAATTTAATAAGAAAACAACGTGGTAAAATTAACAAAAATTAAATTATTTTTATACAAAAAACAGTGAAAGAGATTATTAATATTAATAATCAATAAGATTTTTGTTGGTTAAAAAAACAAACCATTCTCAACTTTTGCGGAGATAAATGATTTCGCAAATTCGTTTGAAGCAGACCTGCAGTGAAAAATAGTTTCCCAGATGCGACAGAATTCATATAAAAACTTAAGTATTTCTACAACATGTTCTTTAATTTTGGGTATATTTCATTGGGCCAGTTAACAAGAGGATCTGCGTATGTAAAAGCTCTAAGGTATCTCTTCTTTTTCTTTAGCTGAACTACAGCTTAGAATGGACAGAGGCTCGAACTTTTCTTATACGATTTTCACAAACGCTCCAAAGTCTAATTCTTGTAGGCTTATCAGAGCTTTTATTAGGTGACCGTGTCTTTTAACTCTTTTGGAATGCAGAGTCATATTAAGTAGCTCAGTAAGACGTTTTTTCCATCTATTGTCTTTGGAATTTTCCAGCTGGGCATTGAAGGTTAAGAATTGTAGATAAACAAAATGTTTAATTCTAATGAGCTGATGCTAATTAAGGCGCCAATTTTTGGGACTCTAAACTATTCCCCATTTTAGTTTATTCATTTAATTTTTTTTTCTAGTATTGTTCGAAGACTGTTAAGTAGCGGAATAGCGTCAGACATTGAAGCAGTGGATTTGTTTATGGATTTTGTGGCCTCTTCGAGGTAACCCAAAATTTGCAGCAAAATGATTTTGGTTCTCACAAAAGTTATTAAAAATCAGCAGGAAAATTTTAAGACGTACAAATATATACAAGATTTATCAACAAGAAAACATTATACTACTATCAAGCAAATCAAAACGGCTTAAGCTGCAGGTCCTAACCAAGAGTTCAATGCGTTGAATCGTTTATTATGCATCTGTCCAAGAAGTAGAAGTGTAAAATTGTAATGACAAGTTACAGAGCAAACGCGTTGAATGCATATATGTATCCTAAACATGAAGTAGGATTATTTTCTACTTTAGTTCTCGCCGCATGCGTCTTGAAAAAGGTCATGAATGTTACGCACGCACAGAACGCGTAGTGTGGACGTTCAGCTTAAGAATTAAAAGCAACAATTTATTATTTTGGAATCTCAAAGAAATTAATACTCAAGCTCGAGGTCCTAGGTTTTTTTTAATAAATGTTTTTTTATTTTATTTATTTAAATAACTCCAATATTTCGATATTCCTTGAATATCATCAATAGGGATAGTTAAATTTGAAAAAAATCACACAAAAATTCTTATTAGCTATGTAGTGTTTACTACCATCGTTATGATATTGGAAATATTGGAGTTATTTAAATAAATAAAATATTTTGTTTGTTATTGAGTATTTATTATTTTGTTTGATTTCATGCTCTGCTTTTTATAAATTAAATTAAATTTGATTGTGAACTTTTTGACTTGGTTAAGAAAATTAACAATTACTGAGTTGATTTATAATTTAAATGTTGAATAAAACAAAATGTACAAATGAAATGCAAAACAAATAAAATGTTTTATAAAAATATAAATAGTATTTAGTGGGGATTTTTGGGGAAGAAAAAAATATTTTTTATATTTAGGGATACAAATTTACAATTAGGGAATAAATGTTGAAAATCTTCTGACAACTCTGATCTACACTTTGACAGTTCATTAAATTCTCTTGTACTACGTTATTGTAGCAGAACAAGTTCTCTATAAAAAAAGAAACTATGCGCCACCAGGGATAAATAGCTAAGATGGATATAGCTCTTTGACAGGGTTCCCACTTTTATTTTTTACCTTATCCTCAATTTACGATTAAACATCCCCAAAAATCGCCAAAATAGGTATTTTCTTTTCCCCAAAAATCCCCACAGATTCTAAAAAATATAATAATATTATATCAAACGAAAAAATGCATACATTTTTTTCTTTAATTAAATTCATTTGTGTAACATTGTTAAAGCTAATCTACATACAACGGTTTATAAAAAGAGTTACAATGTTTATCATTTTAAAAACTTCTAGCTAATCAGCCAATTCAATTCTGTTTGTATTAAAATGTGTTAGCATTTGAGAAGATGGAATAAATTTGTCACAGCAAACTGATCTGGCTATTGCACAAATGGCGTTTATAATAATGTATTACCTTCAAAAATCCCCAGCGAAAAAGTGCCTTTTCTCCAAAAAATCGCCTGAGGGTTTTCACGAAATTTTTATCCCCATTTACAAAATAAAATCCCCAATTTGGGGATAAATCACCAAAACTGCGAACCCTGCTCTTCGACTACTTTCAATGTTTTTGAAAAAGATATAAAGAGACGAACGGTGTCTATTAGGTTCTTTTAATTTTTTGCTTTTGGCTTTTAGCAACTTATGAAATTCACTTTTCGGCAGCTCTGGTTTGCACAACTTCACAACTCTTATTGCCATCTCTAGCACTGTTGCAAACCAATCTTTGACTTATATTTCCAATTTAAAGTTTCAAGAACCCAAATATCCTAATTTTAAAGTTTTAAACCACAATTTTGTCCCAAAATTTAAAATTTTTGTATTAACTGTAATTTCTCTATTTTTGTCTTGAAAATAATGTTATCAACTTATATAGTTTTTAAAGTCTTGCCAAATTTGTAATTCTTGTACAATATTACAAATTTTTTCTGGGGGAAAAACTTTATAACGCCACGTTTTGAAAAAATTCCCGAATTCCTCTCGCTAGTTCGCATGAAAAGAAAAAGATTTCTCAAATACTTAATTTCTCTCTCGTATGTTTCATTTCACATGAACTTTTACGATTAAAAAGCTCTTAATTTTTTCCAATTCAATGTCAATGGGATCTTCAATCTTTTTACCGATAGAAAAACAGAGGTTTTTATATGTCTTTACAAGGAACAATATAAATAACATCTTACCTGGTACACAAGTTTAAAAAGGAAATGGTGCAATCGTTTAAAAAGCTTATTGATAAAAAATGCATTATAAAAATTTTTAACCTACTATGAATAATTAAGATTCATTTGAAATAAATATATAGTAACGTGCTTTCGGTTTAAATAATACTTGCATTTGTAGTAACGTTCTTTCCATTTTCGCTTATAAAATGTCTAATTTTTATTATCTGAGAGTAAAAATTGGAGAGGATAGGAATAATGTTGATATGCATCATAATCAATACAAAACCGATTTCGAAATTTTTGTTGGTAACGTGATTTTGAATTTCAGCTAACGATATATTTTTGTTTCTTATATGGATAAACTTGATCAGCTGGCCAAAATTAAAGCCAGTTACTTCCCTTAAACAACGTGATTATTATTTTTTAATAAACAATAAAATAAAATAACTTTAAAAAATCTTGCTAAATATGTAATTTTTACCCATAGTGCAGTATTTAGTTAATGTTAGTTTTGTATGGTTTTATTATTAAAGTTGTTGGAAAATAAACAAATATTTAGAAAACAGTAAAATAAAGCTTAGTTTTTCTTTTTAGCTTTAAAAGCAAAATGTTTAAAGAATTTAATGGTTAAACAACAAAAAACCAATGAGGTGTTAAAGTTTTAAAAGTGTGTTTTGCAAACAATTTAAATTTCAAAATAAAATAATTATATTGTAGAAAACAGAATAAACTTTATTGGTTTGAAGTACACGGATCAACACGAAAGTCTTCTGAAATAAATCAATCTACTAAAAAACGTGTAGTCCGGACTCCGGACACACCTGAACATTTGTTTTTTATTTTGGTTTATAGAAGATTTTAAGTCGTGAAAATGAATCTTAGGAGTTGGTCTTATACGGGAGATATTGCAAATAGAAAAGTTTTCAAAAAATGATGATAACAAAAATAAACTTGAACTTAAATAAAAATAACAAGAAACAAACTTTACATGTTTTAATAAAGTTTTAGTTATAGATAAAAAAATATCTTTAAATTATGCGTTTCTCATATCGCCCATATAATCGTCAACCATTTCAAATTCAAATATCGCCAAGTAGCCAAGTTTCCAAACGCAAATTGTCATCAACAAATGGGCGAGAAATCATCACATTTGATGGCTCTGGTCCCATACCGAAATAATCTTTAAGTGATAAAGGGGTTCTTGTATTCCCTTGTCCATTGTTTGATGAAAGAGAAGATTTCTCAAACTTAATTTACAGCCATCGCACCAATTTTTTAAAATTATACCATATTCTGTAACTCCCGAATAAAAAAGGGGTGAGAAAAAATTTTAACACTTAAAAATATATGGAGCAATTCCATATGAAAACGATCAAAATTGGCAAATTTTTGGACGACCCCTCTCCGATTTTAAAATAAATAGTCTCAATCGATTGCCCAGCAAAAAATAATGTACCTACATATTTTTTTTTTTTTTTATAGTGACTGGTTTAGTGGTGGTGTACACCACTGTCATGTGACAAAATTGAAGAATTCTTCATAAGGGACCTCATTGAAAGTTGTTTTAGAAAATAACTACTAAAGCGGTCGCAACGAGTGATAGCTCGTTGGAAAGGCTTTAATTGAAAAATAAAATTTTTCTAATTTTTCTTAGAAATTTACCTTTAAATTTTCCCATGAAAATTAAATTTTCCGATTTTCCACAGAAGCTCCTTAATTTTCCGGCTAATTTTTTTTTTTTGGATTCCTCATAATTTTTGCTTTAAGAATCAGCAATAAAAAAATGGGCCCCGACTCCTTGTTTGGACAGGAGAAGAGCATTTAAGAGACCACCTTGTTAAAAATACATTTTAAAAATTACACTGTGCATGAAATGACACTTTTTCGTAACAAGCCAGGCACATGGCGTTTTAACATAATTCGGGGACGCTGAATCCAGTGGTGCCCGCGGTTTTTTCAGATTGGCTCTGGTTTTCGAGATATACCGTTATTTCGAAAATGGAGGAGGTTGCTCAACATATATTCGCGTAACTCAAAAACGGTTTAGTTTATTGAAATTACTAAAAAAACCGAAATTCCGCAATAAAATTTCATTTCAGAAAAGTAAAATTCTTTTTCTAATATGAGTGGTCGTTATTGAAACATAATTTTTTTTTTGAAAAAAAAATTAGTTTTTTTATCAAAATTTCGAAATTTTTGTTTTTTAAAAATTCATAAAAAATAAGCCATAAATGATTAAAATCTGTTTGCAACTTTTGATTTTATTCACAAAAGTCGACAAATTTTTCATTAATTTAAGAATTTCCCTTAGGGGGAAATTTGTCGACTTTTGTGAATAAAATCAAAAGTTGCAAACAGATTTTAATCATTTATGGCTTATTTTGCTTGTAGCTTCGTTTTTTATAAGTCTGCAAAAAATTAGAAGCCTAGCTGCATTTCGAAATTTTGATAAAAAAACTAATTTTTTTTTCAAAAAAAAAATACCTTTCCAACGAGCTATCACTCGTTGCGATCGCTTTAGTAGTTATTTTTTAAAACAACTTTCAATGAGGTCCCTTATGAAGAATTCTTAAATTTTGTCACATGACAGTGGTGTACACCACCACTAAACCAGTCACTATAAAAAAAAAAAAAATGTAGGTACATTATTTTTTGCTGGGCAATCGATTGAGACTATTTATTTTAAAATCGGAGAGGGATCGTCCAAAAGGTGATCGCTTTCATATGGAATTGCTCTATGATAAATGCAAAAAATAATAACACGTAAAGCCTGGTACTCTGTTCAACATTTCAAGTGAAATGCTGTCAAAATGCATATGAAAAAAACTTGTGCGGAATATCTACGAAATAATGATGATGGAGTTGTACTCTGTTTATTTTGTGAAAAAGTTCCGAAATGTTTCTGGCAACATTTTTTTTACAACTGCGAAATAATGTAAGCTGCCTTTATTTCACGTGGAATTTTAAGCAAAAGAAAAAAATATGAACTTAATATTAAAAAAGAAATAAAAAATTAAAATAACACAATCGGTAACAGTTTTTTATCCATATTTACTTTTTTTTTACAACACTGTACTTAACTGTACTAGATATAATTATCACTTAACCTCCCCTAGCCCCACCTTTTTTTGTTATCGTCTCTTTAAATTTGGCTTACTTTAGGCTTTATTTATTTTTCAAGTAACTCACAATTACTTCACTTATCCAAAAAAATAACGCGCACCAAGTCACAATTATCATATGGAATGATTAATTACAAATACGGTTTAAACATAACGTGCTTATTTTCAAAGAATACTTTAAAGGAAAAATCATAGCTTACTTTTATTTCAAAGTACAAAAATCAATTTTGAAAACCTTAAATTTGTTAAAAAAAAAAATTATCTACTTTGCTCCAGTATTAACAGTAAAATAGTCATCCAAGAGCCAAATTAAGAAATGAGTTGTATGTTTTGAAGTGTTCGCTATTATCTGTCATCAAAATTTTATTAAAATTAAAAAAAAAAAACATTTTTGGCCGGAATTTCCCAATGTGCTGTGTAGCTATTTTAAGCGATCTAGCTTTGTTAACAAGGAAAATATTGCATTTTACGTGGTCATTTTGAATGAGAGGTAGGCGTGGTTGTTAGCAGATTTTGCTTATTTTTTCACCATTGGCTAATATTATCATAAAATGGCAATCAGCAAAAAATTGTGACTCTACAATTATTATTAGCTTTTGTGTTATATGGGAAGTAGGCGTGGTATAAAAATGATAATGAAATAACACATTTTAATATAAATTCAAAGACTTGCATATTTTTTGCAATTCATTAAAACATTTCAATATGTTTTACTCTTTAGCTAATTTAAGCAAAATGAACTTAAATTTTGTTGAATAAAATTTATTAATTTTTATTTCTACTAAAACTTGTTTAAAGACAAAGTATTTCTCCCCCCCCCCCCCCCCAACAACTCGTTAATGAATAATAAAAATTATTCACGTAATTCTTTCCAAATAAAACATCAACCAACTGCATTAAATTTTAATATTCGCGAGTCGTGTTAAATTAAAAAAAAAACCCACATGCACTCTCTGCCATATAAACAGACTCGTAAAAGTGAACAAAAATTTATTCGATTTTAAAAGAGTAACAACCCCAATTAAGTTAAATCAAATTAATGGAAAAATTTTATTATTGAGATGAATTACAGATAATAATATAAAAAAAAGAAACCAGCAACATTATTTTATAACCAGCCAGAACGTAAAAGCAGTATTTTAACATTTTATAAACACATACACACACACACAAGCTTCTTTACAAATACATTTAAACAAACCAAAAGCAACAGCGTTGCCTAAGAAGGAGACGAATTTTCAGCCAGACAGACAGATTGCCAGAACAGATAGTCTGTCAGTCATCAGACACTCATTCAATTCATTCATTTATTCTGATTCGAGTATTTATTCTGTGGGTAAAATTAATTTTTATTTTTGCCACAGAAAAAGTAGATCAAGTATGTTTTATTACGACTATTGTAAGTTAAGATTACATACGTATTCTTACGAGTGTAGAGTTAAATGAAGAGCAGTCCCTGCCCTTCATGCACCAAGTTTTTATTTCGATATACGTTTTGGTATAGTGTTCAATTGTTAAAAGTGTAAATTAACCAAAAATTAATTGTTATCGATACTTTTAAGCGAGTAACTTTAATTGCACAAAAAGATTCCGGAGAAGAAAATATAAAATTTGCAATATGCAAATATTATTCTTACACTGTCCGCACTAAGAGTAAAGTAAATGATTCCCTCTCAGTATTTTTTCTTCAGCCTTAATTTTTACTGAAATATACTAAAATATTAAAATATTGTTAAGAGCGCCTCAATTGTCATCAAAAACTAAGTCTATGTCTTGTTTCTTAAACAAAGTTCATGACGTACTGAAATTTTAATGGAGTACCTTCTCACGAAAACATTCGCGCATTCGCCAAAACATCTTGCTAGCATTTTAGGCCAATCGGGATCTGGTAGTATTTATCAAGAGGGAATAAATCCGTGTTATAGCTGGCATAGCTGGATTTGCATAAAGTATATTCCATTGATCTCTTTGCGAAAATTTTAACTAGGATCCCTGCTCTATCCCGAACTTTTCTGTGAATAAATTGACGTCCCGCAATTGTTATATTGAGCTTTTTTCAGAACCCTTTCAGTATCAAGATTTCAAGGCTGTTGTGAATTTCATATCGTTACAACGTTATTAGAGTTATGATTGCATATTGATTTTTTAGAACTCCCGAATTCTTATAAAACTACTACCAGATACTCTAGCCAACTCTAGTAAACCAGACATATCTGAGCGGAATCATCCCCTTTACGATAAAGATTTCTAGATAATTTGTAAAAAAAATAATTTGTTCAAGCTCGAAGTCTGTTTTTATTCTTAAAATTCTTTATTTACCAATCTTCAAAATTAAGTTAAGACCAAGGTTCGCAACCGTAACGAATTTCGGTATCGGTATTGAACTATTTGTTATTTCGGTATTAAACTATTTTTATTTTTCTCTAAAATATTTTTAAAATTTTATTGTCTTTGCAAAATTTATATTTTTGGAATATATAAACAAATTAAAATTTTCAATACTTTTGCTTATGGAAAATATAATGGTCGACATTCAAAATTAATTTCAGTATTGATATTAAACTATTTGTTTTCCGTATCAGTATCAAAACCGGTATCAATTCGGTATCGGTATTCGATTTGAAGCGGTATCGGTATTAAAAATGTTATTGGTTGCCAACCTTGGGCTAGAGGTATCATCGCCGGATAAGAGATCTAAACGAAATCGGCTTTAAGGGAAGATTTTCCAAATATTGTGAGAAAGTTTGACTAAGCACTGATAATATTAACAGAATGCTGCTGTATTTCAACAGTAGAGGGTATATAGGCTTCAGCTTCTTAGCATAGGGATCCTTTTTGCGAACGGTGGCGTTAGGCAAAATACTTTAAATAAAACGTTAGCTCATAATTGGTTTGGCGCATATGCCAAAAAGTCGTAGTGAAGAAAAATGACAATTAAGGTGTAAAATAAGTTTTCTAAAAATATACCTGATAACTATTTTGTTTGTATTTTCACCACTGCTTTTGGCATATTTTTTAAAGAAAAATGTAAATTTTTGTGACCGTTAATTGCATGGGGTCTTCAGCTGACAATTTTTTGTCATACCAAACGTCAAAGTCTATAAACTCTAAAATTTTTGTCAGCATTTTTTTATGGAGTTTAACGTTTATTATATGTTAACGAACTTTAAAGTAAATTGTATTTTATTGAAAGTGAAAATTTTTGTTTTGTGCCGCATGCGCCACTTTTCTAAATTAGTTTCTAAAAAGTAGCTTTTCATGCTACATACGTCTAATTATTGCTGTGTATTAAGTTGTTGACATTTTTGTTTGCGTTTGCCTTTACTACGTTTTTTCTTACGGTCATGAAGCAAAGCAAGATTGAAATTTATTGTTAACCTTTTTATATGAGGAATTTGCTGCATTCGCCAAACAGTGGCGTGTACAGCAAAACGATGCTAAATAAATTTTAAAATATTTGATATAAGGCAAAATAAATGTTAATATTTCAGAAACCATACAAAATTTCGGGATATATGTATTGGATTCAGAAAGAAGATATTCAAATTATATCGCTCCTTTATTGCATTAATGTCATATCTCAAAAAATCAAAAATTTTAAGTTACTTACCAATAAAAATTTTTATTATTTTGCGAAGCACTAAAAGTACATTTAAAAAAAATAAGCGCGCAATTATGCGCTACTCAATAAAGCATACTGAAATGCAGTAAAGTAAGTGAAACGACTGTCAACAACTTTTTTAAAAAAATAACATTTCATGTGCCACGGCATTCCCTTACTACGAAGCAGGTTTGTAAGGGAGAATACTAAAAAATAACTGTATTAAAACATTGAGTGTGTAAAGCTGATCGTTACATCCAACAATTTTTATGCGCTGAATACTGCGCTTTATGTGGCAAAAATTTATTGCTTCAAAATGGGAACTCGCCATATAAAATTCATGTCCTCCGTAAGCGCAATGGTAAGCGAAACTTTTATGTTTCTCCCTTACAAGCCAGCTTCGTTGGAAGCTCCTTTTTTTTTGGGTTCTTTATATGTAAAAAAATATCAGTATTATATCGCAGATTAAACCGAAGTTAGAGCAAAATATATTTTTGTGGCATTTTGACAAATCATCTTAAGTCGAGATAAGATAGCAAAAAAGTTTTTAAAAAAAACTCGGTGAAAAATTTGTTTTACCAAATAATAAAATAAACCAAAATTTCGTTTATAATAAAAAATTTAAAAAACGCAAACAAAAATGTTTTTTGAATGAAAATTCGTATGATTACCAATATTTTTTTCCACTTTTTAAATTTGACTTAAGATGTTTTTTTCAAAATGCCACAGATTTTAATTAATCTGTGTACAAGGGTAAATTTTAAAAACCTTTATCGCATTTTGCCAAGTTTGTTTTTTTTTGTGACATGACTAAATTGCATTAATGGAGTGATCTATACTTTATACCTAAGTAAATTTTTGTTAGAATGGCCGGTATGTGAAACCAATAATAAGCTGACGAAAAGTAATTTGGTGATTAAATTTTTCATTAAAAATTTTTCTTAAACAAAAGTACAGAATCAGTTTTCATTATTAAATCGCTATTACGAAACTCCATTTGGAAAAACTTGATGGCAGCAGTTATAAAACCCATAAATGTAAATTTTTTTAATAATCTCAAACTGCGCAAAGTTTTTCATGTGGTATCGCAAAGGTGGAAAAGACGTTAAAAAAAACGATAAATGAAGCATATTCTTGCTTTATTTAAAAAAAACCTTTTGAATAAGAATAAAAAAAGATCATATTGTACGTTAAATGATAAAAAATAAAATTTAAACAACCACATTCACAACACCAACAACAATTTCCTTTGAACAAGAAATAAAAGAAAAAAAAACAACTACGAGTATGCAAAGGAAAATTGTAGGGAGGACAGCAGCCACAACATCAACTTGAATCAACAATGTTGGCAATGAAGTACCATCATCAAATGTTATAACAACATTTCACTACAGATACAACAATAAAACTTACATTTACATATCGCTAATTTGCTGCAAGACCGGCATAACTTAAAAAAAATCCATTTCGAGATAAACGCATTTAAAGTTTTTGATTTGCTCTAACTACTTAGAAAAAAAGAAGACACATTCTCTTCAAACTGGGAAAGTAAAGGGTGGTTAAATTGTAAGGGCCGATGTTGAATGTGAACCACACCTAAACGCCAAGTTTTTTTCCGAATTTTATTTGACATTTCTCTATTTCAGACTTACTCAATTTGAACCATGGAGAGATACACAATCCAACAACGTGTTAAAGTTATCCAGACTTATTATGAAAATGGGCGTTCACATCAAAATGCATATGGTGCACTTCGTGATTTGTGATGAGGCATATTTGCACCTCAGTGGATTCGTCAATAAGCAGAATTGCCGCATTTGGGCGAATGAGAATCCAAGAGTGATTGTCGAAAAACCAATGCACCCACAAAGAGTGACTATTTGGTGCGGTTTATGGGCTGGCGGCATCATCGGGCCATATTTTTTCCAAAATGAGGCCGGTCAGGCAGTTACTGTGAATGGTGTTCGGTATCGTGAGATGATAACGAACTTTTTATGGCCCGAATTGGAAGATATGGATGTGGACAATATGTGGTTTCAGCAGGACGGTGCCACTTGCCACACAGCTAACGAAACAATGGCTCTTTTGCGCAACAAATTCAATGGCCGTGTTATCTCACGTAATGGCGATGTCAATTGGCCGCCAAGATCATGTGATTTGACACCGTTGGACTTTTTTCTTTGGGGTTATTTGAAAGAAAAGGTGTACGTCGATAAGCCAGCAACAATTCAAGAGCTAAAGGATGAAATAATTCGGTACATTAACGGCATAGAACCTCCATTATGCCTCAGGGTCATCGAAAATTTGGACCATCGGATGGAGGTGTGCCGCCGTGGTCGCGGCGTCCATTTGGCCGATATTTTGTTCCATACATAATTGAGTAATACCAATATATCATAATAAAATAAAATTACAATAATTTCCTAAATAGTTTGTGTTTTATTCAAAATCAACATCGGCCCTTGAAATTTAACCAACTTTTATAAAAGATATAAAGATGAATTTAATACACAATATTAAGAAGAACAAAGCGAACAATTCTGCATCTCTAACTCCAAAATTTAATTTTTTGAGTAATGCCCGTTTTGCAGCAAATGAGCGATATAATTATATAAACTTATGTATGAGTTTGTATACAAACGCACAAATGTATGCAACATTATCCTACACACTTACTTCAAGTAAATGAACACATAGTCGTTGGTTGCTTGTTGGCGCTTTATATGAATACCCTACAACAAGAATGTTAAGTTTTGTATAAAATTATAGATTTATTTGTATATTCTAAGAATTAAAGTGGGATCGAAAAGCAATATAGAAAATAAACTTAAAATGAAAAGTACTAAAACAAGTTTTAAATTTGATAAAAAAAATGTTATATAATTTTCAAGTTGACCTATTCTAAGCATTAAGTTTCTCAAAGACGGACTATAGAGACATCCGCATTTAAGTCTGCGGAGAACGAAATAAAACAAACCATAGCGAAACAACTTTACAAGTTGTATGTTTACGAGATTTGTTCAATGTTTGTGTACAAAGAAGTGTAAAAGTAATGGAATAAAAAAAATATATATATTAAAATAAAATACAATTTAGACATTACACAATATATAATCAAATAAAAAACCAACGTAAACAATTTAAACGATTTTTCTTTATGCATATTTCTTTCCATTCTCTCAAAGAAAAAAGAAATTTGTATGGTAAAAAAAAACAGGAAAATTAAATAAATAAAAAAAACAAAAAACACATCACTAACATTTAAATTCAAAAATCTTTATCACTCTTGATGATGGCTGGCAGAACGAAAAGAAGTAGTTGTTACTTTTATTGTTGCTTTAAATGTAGATATACACACACACTATTACGTATAGACATTTATCATGAAAATGCATCTACCACAAAACACATCCATACAAACATAAAACCAACAAAGATGGAAATGATGATGTCTCGTTTGGTATTCATGTGTTGTTGTTGCCTTTAAATGCATATCTCTAGGACTATGAGTGCTTGTGATTGTTTGAATGCCAGTGAGTCTGTATTAAAAGCGAAGGATATAAAATGCCTAGAAAATAACATTGTTTTAAAGTGCATTAAAAAATAAAACATTGCTACAAAAAAGTCTTTTTTCTTCCACAGTGGGTAGAACATTTTTAATAAAGTTCATAACACAAGAAATTAAACTTTAAAATTATTTTAAATTAAATTCAACAGCGTAAATCAAATTGACATCCAGCCTTCAAAATTCTTAAGTTTATTTCCATTTATTTTTAAAATTCCCCCACTGTTCCCTTTCAAGTTGGTTATAATTTATACTCTCTCGTCATTTACAGTATTTAATAGTGTCTCGTATTTAAGGGTTTTTACTCTCTTTTCAGTTTGACATATGAATGTCGTGGTTAACTTTTAGTAATTTATCATCAACATATTTCACTTTTATTCAGCAGCCGTTGCAAACGCTATATTAGAACAAAAACAAAATACAAACCGAAAATACACAAACTTACACAAACTCTTACAAAAGAGACATCGAAAGGAGCAACGCAAATATCAACAGCACTTGGTATAAATGCACATAAATTGTCTAAGAATACGAGAGTTATTTTACTATTCACTATTCATAAGCATGTTTACACTAATACGAATATAAACGAAACAACAACGACAACAACAAAAGCAGCAGCAGCAGCAAAAACAACGATGTCAACGACAACAATAAAGAATTGTTGTTTCCATCATGCCACAAAATAAATGAGACCAATTTAATTATGCAAAACTATATATTTTTTTTGGAACAAAAAAAAGAAACAAAATTACTCGGATGGTACCATGTTTTATGTTTTATGTCAGATATTTTATATGTGACTAAAATTATTATTAAGATTTATATTTAATTTAGAGTACAAGCGTTTGAACTCGGAATAAATTTAAATTTGGAATACAGTCAGTCATGGTTTGAATAGAAGTACGAACAGTGAAAGGTAAAGTATGAAGAATGAAAATTTCTTCGAAATCTGCAAAATACTGCGCATTATAGCCGTCTAAGCCACTGGAATAGGGTTGCCAGATTGGCTTGATTTGGCTTGATTGTCAAGCTTTTTCTATGCGTGCAAGAATCAAGTAAAATGTCAATTGTCAAGCTAAATCGGAAATCAGGAAAAAATTTTAATTTTTATTTGGCCTAAAGTAAAAATACATACATATATTTCTTTAAGAAAGGGGAAAAAGAAATGTCGGAAAGAACTAGGAGAATTTGTATCTCAAGGAGTTTTAGATTTTGAATTATTAAAAGAAGAAGGAGTCATGGGCACTCACGAAGCACTTTTTTCTATACAAATATTGATTCAGAAATGTACACAGAAAAAAATAAAAAATTGATTTCAATTAAAAAATTTGTGATATTAATTAAAAAATTAATTTTATTTGCACCAGTAAACAAATTAATAGTTTCAATTAAACCAGCTAAAACGTTTAATTCAATTGATTAAATTTTTAATACAAACTGATTATATTTTTGATTAATGCTTTAATTGGTGAACATTTTAGGATAATTTTTTCTGTGTACAGAAAGATGTTTTCTAATGCTTCATTGACTATCAAATTAACTAACCATATTTTTCAAACGAAAAAAGGACATTTACAAATGTAGTAAAAATGATAAATACACACAGAAAAAAGTCAAGTTAAAAACGTAGAAAACAAGGTTGATTTAAAAATTTTCGGTGGTGATTTTTGCTTCATACGTTTTTCATGTTAATTCAACCTGATTTTACAATAACTTGCGAACAACATTTTTTTCTATTAAAATAACTATAATTCATGTTAATTTAACATTGCAGTAAAGTTTGAGCCAAATGTAATTTATGTTGAAATAACAATCTGAAACACGTTGAATGAAAGTTATTTCAAGTTGAAACAACGTGAATTTCATGAAGAATCAAATTGGTTTGAATGTGATGTAACAGTGTGAAGAAGTTTCAGAGACAACATATGCATTTATTTAAGAATAATTCAAAACACTTACCCCTGTAACACATGTTTCACTTATTTTGTATTCTCCTTTGTTAACAGCAGCATCAACAGAATCGCCCGATATGGTTTTCGTCATCATTCTACTTTGAAAACTTGATGTAGGTACTATTTAACTTACTAATTTTAATTAAAAGAATACGGCAATTGTCTTTTTTATACCCTCCACCACAATTAGTTGTGAAGAGGGTATACTAAGTTTGTCATTCCGTGTGAAACTTTTTTATTATTCATCTCAGACACCATAAAGTATATATATTCTGGCTGCTTGAGTAATTCTAAGTCGATTTAGCCGTCTGTTGAAAACACGCTCACTTTCGAAAAACTCTAAAGAAATAAACAAACTAGGTGTCAAATTGCTTGTAGTTATCCTAAGGAGTTTGGGATTGAATTTCAGCAAAATCGGTTCAGTAGGACCAGAGCTATGAATCAAAATGTGGAACCACCACCTTCAAAAACTAGATAATTTTGTTACAAAAACTAACATAAATGATGCAAAAATGCACGGAATGACATAAGATTTTGCACAAGTCCGTTTTATTCGACTAGAAATTACACTGTAAAATTTCGCGAAGGTCGGTCCATAATTTACCCTAAGCCCCATATAAACACTACTCCCGGAAAACAGTTTAGTACGCATAAAACCGTAAAAAATAATGCAATCATAACAAATTTTGGCTCGTCACAATTTTATAGGACTATAAATGATACTGTGAAATTTCCCATATATGCCCTACTCCCGGAAAACAGTTTAGTCTCCTAAAACCATAATTAATAACAAATCGTCACAGTTTAAGATAATAATAATAAAAAGACATCATACAGATATTACTCCTTAAACATTCGAACTGTCGGTGGAGGGTATCAAAGATTCGGCACAGCCGAATATAGCACTCTAACTTGTTTTTTTAAGAAAATGTGAGGATTTTTGGGAATAAGAAAATAACTATTTTGGGATTTTTCATATAAAATAACTCCCAATTTTTTTTTGGCCCGTTTTTCATTTTTTTGGGAATTATTTCCATATATACTTATTTAATTGTCTATAAAAAATCAAAGACATCAGCTTTAAAATTGGTTGTGGCTTGGACCTATTTAAAATTATTGACCGACAATCTTGAGTAAAATATCTTGATTCGTAACAGTTTAGGCCGAACTTTCAGGAGGGGGATTTATATTGGAGCCATGGTAAGTTATGAACCAATCATCCCAAACTACAGAGTAATTTCTGGTATTAAAAACATAAATTTCAATCAATTTCAATACAGGGTTGCAATTATTTTTAGCGTTTTCAGTGAATTTCAGAAGGCTGCAAAATATGGAATCTAAGGTAAATTATTGACCGTAAATCACAAAATTGCATGACATTTTTTCTGGCCATATGAAACTAAGTTCGAAGAAATTTTACCACAATAAATATATCTGCTACAATTTAAGGCGTATTTAATTTATTTACCAGAGTGATCTTTATATGGGGCCTATAGTAAATTATGGACCGATCATCACGAAATTTATAAGTTTTATTTCTAGTCCTATAAAACTGTGAATTATTAAATTTTCATCTGATAGCATTATTTATAACGGTTTTAAGCGAACTTAAATGTTTTCCGTAAGTAGGGTTTATATGGGGTCTAGGGTAAATTATAGATTGATCTTAATGAAATTTCACAGTGTAATTTCTACTTCCAAAAAACTGTGACGTGCTTAATTTTGTTATGATAGCATTAATAATTACAATTTTAGGCGTACTAAACTGTTTTCCGGGAGTACGGTTTATATGTGGGAATAAAACGAACATTTGCAAAATCTCATATCATTCTGTGCATTGTTTCACCATTTATGTTAGTTGTTGTAACAAAATTATCTAGTTTTTCATTAGAACGAACACTAATACTATCAAAAATTAACTATGCTCTACCCTTTTACGGGTTTTCATCAAAATCATCACTGAATAAAGTAAAAACCAAATACAGATCCAATTGTAAACAGAAAATTGTTCAATAAAATCCAGGAAAAATATCAAAGATTTTCTTTCATCTACACAGATGCCTCTAAAACAAATGATTTAATATGCTTCAGTGTAACTTTGGGCCCTGGTTTAATATAATATTTATGTGCAAAAGAAATAATGGTGCGTACTTTTGGGGCGTGGCATAAAAGTGAGCAAATCAAAACCTAGACATACAAAATGTTAGAAGGGCTTTCTTGCCACTTGCAAAAATTTGGACAATAGGGGGGAAGGATCCGAGTTGTTATAAGTGGCGCCCAGAATTCAATGTCGGATTAAAAAGTCACCAAACACAAAAATGAAGCCATAGTGAGGCCATTAATAATGATATGCGATAAAATAGAATTGGACTTTTAGCGTCGGCGCTATATATAAAAAACAAAAAGTTCAATGTAAAGTAAAGAAAAGTGGGCCTCATTTTGGGGCGTGGCATAAAAGTGGGTACATTAAAAGCTAGAAGTACAAAGTTTTAGAAGGGCTTTCTTGCCACGTGCAAAAGATTGGACATTAGGTGTGGTACGTTCCGATATGGCATAGGTGGCGCCCAGAATTTGATGTCGGATTAAATGCCACCAAAGACAAAAATGAAGCCATAGACGAGCCATGAATAACGATATGCAATATGTTATGATCGGACTTTAAATGGCGCCACAGTATACAAAAAACTAAAAGGGCGGTATCCAGAGGCGTGGCAAAAAATTAAAAAAATTTTTTTTTTAATCCTTTTCAACTAGTCTTTATTCCTAGGAGGAATAAACTCAACTTTTTTTCGAAAAACCTTATTGTATACGTCTAGAACCAATACTACTAGTACTTTTTCAAGCACACTTAATGCTAATTTAAGCATAAATATGGTATTGAAGAAAAGTTTACAGTTGAGAACTAGTCCTGAATATATTTGTACTCGTTTGGTACTAGATAGGTGCAAGTTCAATCTCTGGCAGGGTATCAAATTACAAATATGTACTCGAATTATAGTTTTGTCACAAGAAATTCTATAAGTCTACAAGTGGTGCCCTTGTACTACATCAAATAATGGTACTCATAAGCACTAGTATTTTTATATTAAAACCAGTGTTGCCACCTCATGTGTAATTACACGTATCATGTTTTTCATGTGTAGCCCATGTGTAATAGACTTCATGTGTAATTTTAAATATTAAGGTTTTATAGCACTGATTTTTGTTATTATTTCGTCACAAGATGTAAAAAGGTTTAATATTCTTGACAAAACATAAAAATTTAATTAAAATAATGTAAGCGTTTAACACAGAAAAAATTAAAAATTTTCTCTAATCACCAAATTGATACTAAATTCATAGAATCAAGCAACCCATTTGTTGATTTTGCACCTTTTACCAAAATGATTATGTTGATTACTAAAAATTGTAAAAATTTAATATTTTGAATATTATTTTTCCAATAAATGATATTTTTAATTTTAATAAACAATGTGTTGATTGATTTTGAAATTTCCAACAACAATTTCACAAGTTTAAGTTATTTTATTTTAGAAGAAATAATTTTTTGTTATTTAATTATTATTTTAATTAAAATTTTATTTCAAAACAACTAAAATGGTAATTAAATCAAAATTATTATTTTAATTTTCTTTCAACAAAAAAAATAATTGATTTAATTATCACATTAATTAAATTTTAATACTTTTTAAATAATTTTTTTAATTGATAACAAACTACATACTAATAATTTGTTTGGCATTTAAATAGCTTTTGTCACAATTAATTATCTATAACGACGAAACATCCCGGGTACATTATTCTTTTTTTATTTCAAAAGAGTGAATTATTGACTGCAAAAAAAATTTTGGAACTTCTCAAAAGCACAATTATAGAAAAAGGGATTCCTTTTGAGAATCTAGTTGGATTTGCACCAGGTACGCCTAATTTTATGTATAAGTCAGATGTTAAGTTGTTAAAAGACGAAAAGTCAGATATTGCTTTGATGAAATGCTCGTGCCACCTAATTTTTGAAATAATTAATTCCTTGGGAGACAGATTATTTCAAATATTTATTTGTGTTTTAATCTTTTCAAATGCTGCTGCGGAAAGAATATTGAGCAATTTAAACAAATGTACGACAGATTTAAAAAAGAATACATAGAAATGGTGGACCAAAAAAAAATGTATCTTAATGTAAATGTGATGTATCTTACTTTGTTTATTTTTATGTTATAAATTACTAAAAAAAGGGTATGAATTTTTTGGTTATGAAATAAAAAACGATGACCATGTGTAATTTACCATTTCGTTGGTGGCAACACTGATAAAAACTCTAACCCTCTCTCTTAGCACTAGCATCTCTTGTTCCAGCAATTGTACTAGTGGTGTTGTAAAACTTTTGTTTTTTTTTTCCAACAAAATATTTAAATATAAAACTTTATGTATATGCATTATATTTCTTTAAAATTTCAATTACCTACTATGTACCTATTCGAATTGATTTGGAGTGTACTTACAAAATGCGTTTGCATTGACAAAAAAATACTTCTGCTTTTGTTTTCTACTTTCGATGCTGTATCATACACGTACATAAGTATTTGCATACATGCATTAATATGCTCTTGAGTTATAATTCAGATATACCCTGCCGTCAAATGAGTAGCTAACTACAAAAAAACCCAACTTTAAGTTAGCTTGTATAGACTAACTTAAAGCCAACTACTACGCAATGCAAAATTTACATTAACCAAAGTGTATACAAACACTGTGTTGTATATTTTAAGTAGAAAGAGCCAAGTCGTTACCAAAAAAATCAACGTTGTTATTGATGTTATGTTATGACAATTTAATCTCATATTTACGCTCTTAATTGAGTAATGGCAAAAAACATAGTTTTTTATTCAAAAACTACACTGCCCCAGTAGGCTAGCTGGTAGTGAGCAAGTCTATCAGCGCCGAGGTTGCGGGATCGATTCCCGCCAGCGACTCTGGTTTAAAAAAAAGTTGAATAAAAACAACTTTGATTAATAAAATAAAATAAAATAAAATAAAATAAAATAAAAGAAAACAAAATAAAATAAAAAAATAAATTTTTTTTATTTTTTTGAAAGTATTCATCCAATGAATAACATTCATAGATCGGCCTTAATCGGCCTTAACTTAAACTAACTTAACTTAAAGCTAACTTAAAGTAGTAAGCTTATAGCTAGCTACAAAAAGTTAACTTAAAGTTAATTAAAAGTAATGCAGAGTCGGACAATTGACTACTTCCTAGGACATCGCAATGTTAAAATAGTTAGTAAATTACATATAAAATAAATCCAAGTGTCAACCACCACTAGTTGAAAAATAGTTAGCTTTCAGTTAATTTAAAGTTAACTGAATGTCCGACAGGGTACTTACATACCTAATACTTATTTATCAACAGACAACAACGCAATAAAAAAAAGTATTTATTAATCTCTGCACTCAATGTAATTATAGGTATAGGTGCTTGTAATAATTAACGGTTTATTTATTTATTTATTTAAACTTGTTTCTTTAACTTACTTTTCACTCAAATATTACAAAATTCAATTCGAATTTAGGTACATACTAGAATTAAATTTTTTATTTCTGCTCTTTTAACTTTAACTTCGAACCTGAAAAGTTGTAAGCGCATATTGTTTGGAGCTAAAGCTAAACTTAAAGTAAAATAAAGTTGATTTATAATTAAGATAAAACAAAAATTAATTTTATTTGAATAAATCTTGACTGGAGGAAATTTACTGAACAAGTGGTATTTTGAGATATGTTTTCTTGTTGTATTAGAAAAGCTTTTAAATATGTAAATAAATCTAATTTTCTGTCAAAAATTAAGCTGGAAATCAATTTTTGATAGTGCGAGTATTATTAAGTGAATTATTTTTACATTATTATTTTTAAATGTAAAGTAACTTGCATATTAACTTAAATAATAGATTATTTACATTTGAAGAAAAAAACATAAGTTATAAAATACTTTACTTCACATATTTTTTCAAAGACTGAAAAAGCTATAAATACTTGCATTTTAAAATCAGTAAAGTATGTTCTTATAAAGGGTTATCCATTTTTCGGTTTCAAAAGTAAAACTTAAATAAAACCCACAAAAAGCTAAGATTTCGATAAAAATTTTATTTAATTTTAATTCTTGGACCTTGCCATTACGTATAAAAAAAAATTATTTTATATGATTTAACGATGGTTTTCAAATGCTCCAACATTAGGGGATTATCTACGTAGATACGGTCTTACGGCGTCAAATCCCATAATCTTGTTGAACAATTTACATCGTCAAAACGTGAAATTACGCGTTCCGGAAACTTTTTATGCAATGAAGTCAAAATCGGTCCTGTTGTGTGGCTCCTTGTTGAAACCTCATATCGTCCCGTTCATAATCTTTGATTGCAGGAAAAAAAGTCGGTTACCATACATACAGCCATAGCACGCTGAGCCGTGGAATCGACAAATTTGGATTATCCCCAACACTGATGCCACTACTGAGCACATCTTTATGGCTTCCAGTCTTTAAAATATCTAAATAATTATATAAATAGACTTTTATTCGACCT
The DNA here is from genome assembly GCA_963931875.1 of Pollenia griseotomentosa. Lineage (NCBI taxonomy): Eukaryota > Metazoa > Arthropoda > Insecta > Diptera > Polleniidae > Pollenia > Pollenia griseotomentosa. The sequence goes on from OZ007560.1 coordinate 30,153,032, forward strand.
TTACAAAATTTATTATTATTATTTAATTAAGCTTGAGGTCTTTTTTTTATATAAAAAATATATTTAATTTATTAAACCAATATTTCGGCACTCCGTTGTGTGCCTTCTTCAGGGTTTTTCTTGAATGTTTAATAAATTTAATATATTTTTTATATAAAAAAAAGACCTCAAGCTTAATTAAATAATAATAATAAATATCTAAATAATTTTTAAAATTTTTTGCACAGGAGGACGATTATGGCGAAAAGTGGCTCGAAAAGTGGCCACGTTTGAACCACCACTCTTGTAGTAAGTTTTAACTATTTTTACGCATTCTTCGGTTATTAAAATTAATGACGCTTCAGACCGGCGGTTTTAATACCCCTTAATGGATAACCCATTATACTTACGAACAAATATTTATCTTTCACATCTTTTAGTTCATTTACTCGTATTAGTTTTTCCATGGATTTCATATCATTTGTAATGCATAAGCTTTTAATTAATATAAATATTTTTCATTTAAGCAAATACGTATGCATTATGAAAAATAAATTAAAAGAATGAATAAATACTCGTAGATTCATATACGTTTGCTTGTATGTTGCTTTTACTTTTCCAAATATATGCTCGTTCTTACACTAAAATGCACAAAAACAACGGAACCTGTCACATTTGGTGAATTGGGAGACTTTGAACATAATAATCGATGGTTGTTAGATAAGATTGGAAGATATTTGTGAAAATAGGTGTCCTAAAATATCACTCGAGAAGATAGTTCAAGAAATATATAGCTCGTGATTTAAATTTGGTTGATAGTAGAGAGTATCCACTCGATTAATCGAACAACGAATTTTTTCGCCATTATTTGATCGAATTATTAAAATAGCCAATTTCGAATAACGAATAACTCGAACAATTTATGACAATTAATCGATTAAAATGTATTTCTTAGAAAATTCTACTTTTTTAATGTAAAAATATATTGTTTAGATTTCTAACCTTAAAACTATATTAATGTTGTAACCATTTGCATTTGTTTTCATTACTCGTACTTTTAAACATAATTTAGTCCATTTTTAGATTTGAGCATTTGTGACAAATTATGTAAATCTCTTTTAACAGGGTTTAAAAGCCGCAGTCGAAATGAAAAACTGTCGAACAAAAAACGAAAATTTATATACATCTTTTCGCTTTTTGAACTGGTTTGTCAGCGACTGTTTACATTTAATGAATCTGAAGTAAAAGCAAAAGTTTTTTTGGCCAATAACAAATGAAGAAGTGAAAGAAATAACAGTTCTTCTACTTTGACTGCAATTTTTTAAACGACGCTGACTATAATCGCCAAATTTATTAAAAAAAAAATTACCATTGTAAAACATGTACTGTCAGTTAATGGCCCAATAAAAAATTTTATCATTTTGCGAAGCACTAAAGGTACATTTAAAAAAAAGCGCACAATTATGCGCTACGCAATAAGACACTCAGAAATGCAGTAAAGTAAGTGAAAGAACTCTCAACAACTTTTATTTAAAAAAATAACATTTCAAGTGCTACGGCATTCCCTTACTACGAAGCAGGTTTGTAAGGGAGAGTACTTAAAAATAACGGTATCAAAGCATTCAGTGTGTAAAGCTGATCGTAACATCCAACAATTTTTATATGCGCTGAATAATGCGCTTTATGTGTCAAAAATGTATTGCTTCAAAGTGGGAACTCGCCATATAAAATTCATGTCTTCCGTAAGCGAGATGGTAAGCGAAACTCTTACATTTCTCCCTTACAAACCTGCTTCGCTCGAAGCACAATTTTTTATTGGGGGGTTACCTGTTATTACCCTCCTGTAAATTTTTTTATTACCTCGTATCTTCTAATCGGTGACCTTGTTTGAAAACGAAGTTTCCGGTTTTTGTCGCGAAATAGTAATACGTTAAAAAATAAATTAACCAAGCCTATAGAGTAGAGTTTTTAAATAAAAGAAATTAAAAGGGGATTTAAAAACAAAGATCCTGTTTTAAAAGATTATAAAAAAAATTCATTTTCTAATCTTTAGCAGAATTTTTCTTAAAAGCAGAAAAAACTGCGGTAATTTTTAAAAAAATTTAACGGAGATCTCCATCGAATTAAAATTCACACGATTTTAAGAAATAATAAATTGGTTTAAAAGGTTTTTCATAACTTACCCCTCTCACCTCTCTTTTTCTGTTTTTAATAAAATAAAAGTATGAGTTTGTTGTTTTTTCCCATTGGATTAAATTATTTGAATTTTTCGAGTTATTCGAGTAATTCCAACAATTTTAAACCTTTATTCGATTAATCGAGCAATTTTAAAATTCAAAAATCGATTAATTCCTTACTCGAACAAAACCAAAAGTCGAATAATTGGATACTCTAGTTGATAGCAAATATGTATCATAGCTTAAAACTTTCTAAAAACCCTCGTATCAAAATAACATTCGTCTATTTATTAGTTGGTAAGAATTAGTACAGACTCATATGCTAACTTGTTATGACAAGAATACTCATGTAATTCTTACCCAGTCAGCATTTGGAAAAGATACAAATCATTTAAGGGGTATCACACTTTTTCAACAATTTCATTAACTGAGACACATGGGCTATTGGCATTTTTGTAAATAGTTTCTTTATAGATATTTGCGTTTTTTATATGATGTTTTGCTGTTTTTGACAAACCCATTGGAAGAAGATATAAAGCAAGTTTGTACCAAATACACTACGAGGTTTAGAAAAAAATCCAATATGAAAATTGGAGATAGTTATGTTTATTTCTATTAAATGGGCGTTACTACATTTGATATAAAAGTCCGTTCTCGCCACCATTCAAAGTCTATACTCGCCTGTGTCTCCTATTCCGTGTCCCTCGCAAACTCAAGACTTTAAAAAGTTAACTTTGCGTGTGAGGGAGGTGTCTGGCCGCACGATGTAGGAGTTCCGAACAACATTTAAAACATTAAATTTTTTTTTTATATATGGGGCAGTCCAAGTCAAATCGTACAGTTTGGGGAAAAAAATTTTTGGATGTCCTTTATTTTTTACTGTATAAGTATTGGATATCTAACTCTCGTTGCAGCCTCGAAACACTTGTGAAAAACTCTTCGGAATTCGCACATTTATTTTGCAATAAACTTGCCAATCTTTTAACACATGATTTTATAGCAAAGAAACATGAAGCAATTGTTGTACAGTAGTTTTGACTTAACTGCCTTTTGTTTAAGTGCACTTTTGGCTTAACTGCACAAAATTAATATTTTTTGTCATTATTGCTTAAAATACCATGCAAATTCCTTTTTTAAGTGCACTTTCTATACCTGCACATTTGAGACAAATGCCCAACATTTTTGGCATTTTAAAATTATTTTCATACAAAAAATCAATGTTAGCTGCACTTTGACTTAACTGCCCAAAATACATCTTTTCTGTAATTATTCTTCAAAATCCTTCCTTACGTGCATTTTTTATACCTGCATATTTATTATATTTTTGGGCAGTTTTAAAATATTATCATATAAAACATCAAAGTTAGCTGCACACATAAAAAATATGGTGTCCACTTTTTCACATAAATTTAATTTAAGCTTTTTATAAAAACAAAAATCGCAGACAAGTCAAATTGGCATCATTATAATTAATTTATTTGGTTTGCATGTACCTACATTTATGCATATGGTTTGTGGTTACAGCAACTTTACCACGATTGTATGAAAGGAATAGCAAATCTTAGTCCTGGAACAGAATAAAGTAGTTGTAGTAGTATTTGAAGGTAACAAATGCTCTGTAGCGCAACAAAGTTCAAAATTTCGATTTTTGCGCTTCAACTTCAACGGCTACTACAGCTACGTTCTGTTGACACTACTTTGAAACTGACGTTTTTAACTTTTGACAGCTTGCAGCGCTATTCTTAACGTTGTATTACAGCGACTATTCTGTTCCCCACTTTATTGTTGCCAATTTGACTACCTCGTTCATTATAAAAATGCATAAGAAATGACTACAGGGGCCTAATTCTGGCAGTCGTAATCGAGTACTTTCTCGATTCGAAAGCAATTTTATTTCTAATTCTTTTAGCCGATACTGAACGAATTGAAATTATTTTTTCAGTATTGTGAAACTCAAATTAATGCTTTACAACACTGAAAAATAATTCCGATTCGTTCAGTATCGACTGAAAGGATTAGAAATATAATTGCTTTCGAATCGAGAAAGTACTCGATCACGACTGCCAGAATCAGGCCCCAGGTTGTTTGAATGTCATTGTTAATATCAATTTATTATTAAAAATATTGTTACTCCTTTTTCCAACACTTTACTTTAGCTGCACTTTTATGCAGGTAACCACAATTGCGTACCTTTACATTAAGGCAGCTAAATACATTTAAGATAGCTGCATTTTTGATTTACCAGCACAAAAAATCGTGCAAAGGAGATTGTGCAGCTAAGTCAAAATTACTGTATATGTTTATCCAAGAGAGAGCTTTTGTGAGCAGATGGTTTTCTTGCTTTAAAATCATGTGTTAAAAAACTGGCCGAAGAGTTTTTCACAAGTGTCTCGAGGCTTCAACGATGGTTAGATATGCAATACTTATACGTAATATTTTCAATGGCATCGTTGTCGAATACGTCGTCTAAAATATTTTTAAGCACATCGATTCCTGGACAATCTAAACATTTCCCAAAATAGCAATCCGATGTTTGAAAAGGACACAAAATCCGTTTGAAGCAGACACTATAATGCACTAGAGGTACTGTTTCGTCATAAGTTAATACTGCAAAGTAAGCACCTATCATGAAATAAAATTATGCGTGCACAAAAAGGGTGAATGGTGCTATGATCCTTAATATTGTTAAGTTACTGCCTTTTCAATAACGTTTTCTGTTTATTTCCTTTATTATAAACCTCTTAAGTTCTTTATTGCACTTTAATAAAATTAAATAAAACACAACACTTTAAGCACTGTATACAATTTACATAACTTTATTTAGTACTTACATAGCGTTTACATTTGCCAGTACTGGCAAGACAGTAGCAATAAATGCAAACTTTTTTACAAACACATGCACACTTTTCCAACTGTCTTGTCCACTGTCTAGCAAATTTTGCAGACAGTAAAATTGGACAATGATTTGACATTTGCTTACGTAATTTGAAGTTTTGTTCAAAAAAGAAAAAAAATCAAGAAATAAGAAAAAAATAAACATATTTTGTTTTAGTTAAGAGTTATATATGTTCACACAATAATGTTATTTTAAGTTATTTAACATTTAACATTTACGTTTGGCATATTTTTAAAAGTGAACTGTCTTATAGTATGTTCACATTTGGCTTCTTAAATGCGTTTAAGCAGTTCGAACGTGATTAAGCTCTAATCACTTCAAAATCGAGATGATTACCCATACATTGAAGTGATTTGTTAATCACTTCAAATAGACACTTTAACAATTGTAATTTATTATTGCGACCTCTATTAATGATCTGCACACTTAAACGTTTAAAGAAAACTTGACAAAGTCTGAACTAATACTGTTTTTTGATGCTAGCCGCCGCAAGTATTTCGTAATTTGGCCGTCTAAAACATTCGAAATGTTTATCGAAGGTTCGAGGCTTAACTATTCACCACTATTATGTTTTATGGCGGCACTTATGTTTACATAATTTCACCACTTATACTAAAGCTTTCTTAACGGTAATTTCAAGGTCTTTCTGCACATTGGGATTGAAGTATACTAAAGATGCATAACAATTTTTAATAACAATGTAAACTAATAAAATTACTTATGAATACAAGATAACTAATAAACACAAGATAACTAATAAACACAACTAATTCTTAATTAATAATTACAAATAATTCTTAACTAAAGTTATTTTTGTAGCAATATATTTTGCTTAAATAAAAGTAAAATACCGTATTAAAATAATTCTTGGTTATTTTGTGACTATGTATTTAGACAAAGCCAATGCAAATAACAAAATAAATGAATTAGTATCGAAAATATATCCGGTGAAATCCTAGAAAATTTTTGCACAGTGCAAGCAAGTGTTTAATCAATTTTTAGATATTATTTGGAAGATAAATTTTAGCATGTAACTTACATGATATAAATTATCTTCCAAATGCTAGCTGGGTAACTGGGTTTTAAGTGAAAATATCTGGGTATTAGTGCAAGTGTAAGCATGTGTATAAGTATGCGTCTGCTAATGACAAAAACATTTATTTTTCAAAGCATTTTTTACAGTATTTTTTTTTTTTTTTACAGTATTCATAAAACTTATACAAACGTTTTTGATACAAAATACTTTTAATACTTGTATAAGCATGCACAAACATAACACTAGACAAACTAACACACTTTAACTTACATACAACACATATGTATAGTTTAAAACATACACAACGATCCATGTTTTCTTTAGTAAACCAAGTTTTGTGTTTCTTACTCCTTTCAGTAGTTGCTCCACTGCAAATACCAATTAATTGTTTAGAATGTTTGCAACATGGAAAATTTGTTTCTGTCATTAACACAAAACAACAAAAAATATATATGAGTGTAAGGAAAAGGATAAATCAAATATGTAAATGAATTTAAAAAATTATTTAAAAAACATATTAATTATTTTTAACATACATGCGTCACACAGTGCGTTGTTTAGAAGACAAAAATCCCTTTACATTTGTAAAAATTTTACACGCAAATGAGTATAAAATATAGATTTTATGAAAGATAGCAACGACTTAAACATATTTTTATGTTCTCCACCACAAGTAATTGTGATGAGGGTATACATACTAAGGTAGTCATTCCCTGTGAAACTTTTTTAATATTCATCTAAGACCCCCTAAAGTATATATATTCTGGATCTTTGAGTAATTCTTAGTTGGTTTAGCCATGTCCATCTGTCTGTCCGCCTGTTGAAAAGACGCTTACATTCGGACAACTCAAAAAAAAGATCCAAATTGGTGTCAAATTATTTCCTCTACGCAGTTTGGGATTGAATTCCTGCAAAATCGGTTAAGTAGCAAAAGAGTTATGCATGGAACTTGTGGAACTTTCGTAAACATCATTGGACCCAATAAAGCCCACTCTAGAAAACCATTAAGTGCGCCTAAAATCGTAACCGTAATTTTTTGTGACTAGAAATCATAATGTCCCCTTTTGGGCAGAACGTTTCATAATTTGCCAGAGGCCCCATACATACTAAGTTAGTCATTCCGTGTGAAACTTTTTATATATTTATCTAAGACCCAATAAAGTATATATATTCTGAATCTTTGAGTAATTCTTAGTTGGTTTAGCCATGTTCATCTGTCTGTCCGCCTGTTGAAAAGACGCTTACATTCGGACAACTCAAAAAAAAGATCAAAATTGGTGTCAAATTATTTCCTTTACGCAGTTTGGGATTGAATTCCTGACAAATCGGTTAAGTAGCAAAAGAGTTTTGCATGGAACTTGTGAAACTTTCCTAAACATCATTGGACCCAATAAAGCCCATTCTAGAAAACCATTTAGTGCGCCTAAAATCGTAACCGTAATTTTTTGTGACTTGAAATCATAATGTCACCTTTTGGGCAGAACGTTTCATAATTTGCCAGAGGCCCCATATAAAGCCTACTGAAAAAACTGTAGTACTCGTAAAACCGTAACGAATAACGCTATAACCATAAAATTTGGTGAGTCTCAGTTTCATAAGACTGTAAATCACTTTGTCAAATTTCGTGAAGAACTACCCATAATTTACCATAGGTGCCATCTAAAGTTTACTGCGGAAATATTCCAACTGTAGGTTGAGGGTATCAAAAAATTCGGCACAGCCGAATATAGCACTATAACTTGTTTTTTTTTTCATATGTTTGTTTTGACTATACCAGCGGATTAAGATATTTGTCGTTTTTAGTATTTTAAGAAAACAATATTAAATATATTTCCTTCTGGTGTTACATCCTCCGGAGAAATCAGGTCCAGTCAATAACTGGGATTCGGCAAAAATGCAAAATTGACTGATCGAAAGAGATCTTCACTATCTCTTGTTATCCTATCTGATACCACGGGAGTCCATAGCCCTCGGTGGAAAGGCAATGGGCTGACAATTGGTTGAGCCCTCCATTCTTGCGGGAAATGCTTTATGTCTTTCAGAAAGATTGTGCTTTTCCGTTGAAAAGATACGTTCGGAGATAACGTGGCAATTGTGGTTTACTACTCAAGGCCGCGGTAAAGGCTACCCTGCAAATCACACTCAAGGGATAATATTTTACCATTTGTAGAATATGCGACCTGAATGACGGATCAATCCTAGGTGCTGTTGCTACTCCATAGCAGTTGCTAGCATATTTCCAAAAGCAGCGGAGGTTAGACAGCTTCAGATTCTTAACAAGGCGCAAGTAAACAATGTTGCCGGATTATAAATTAAAGTTTCTAGCTTGTGTGTGTTGATTACGTTCACACTCGGAGACGGTTGGTAAAGGCATTGTTTGTCACCCAGTGGTTAAGATCCACCATGGAGTAGGCCCCAGGGCAGGTATCCATGTAAATCCTTGCCACAGCTGTTTGTAACACAGAATAAAAGTTTTATTTCTTATACACTCAGAGAAAAACATGCTTAAATATGGTAATCTCCAACAAAATTATTTAATAAAAAAATTCCTTAGCATATTATGTTTAATTTAACCATATTATTGTCACCGTCAACCATATTATGCTTAAATAAGTCCCCCATCAAGAAGCCACAACCACATTATGGTTGTCTCCGAACATGTTATGGTTAATAATAACTAAAATATGTTAAACACTTATGGCGAATTTACAATAACATGTTCGGTTATAATTAACTATCCGTTATAGCTGTCAAAACATATTGATAACCGGAACTTAACTATGGCATGTTGCTCTTATAAAAGAGAAAAATACTATTGTTATTAAAAACATATTATTATCATATTTAACCATAACATGTTTACGTGCACATATGTACATATTTTTTACTTTTATACATTTTCTCTCAAATTAAGAAAAAAAAAAAAATGGGACAGTTATTTTTGGCAAAAAGGATGTATAGGGGCTACTTAAGGCTAGATTACACTATCTCACAAGCCTTACGTATTCCATAATACTTTGTGAGATAGAAATCTAATGAGTTTTGTTGCGACTGTCAAAAAATCTAATTTAACATGACAGTTTGTGTTCACACCATCACACAAAGTATAAACACTCACACATGAAATAAAATGCAACCCTGATCCAATGAAAAGTATTATTGTTTAGAAATTTTTCAAAAAACGATGAAGTCGTCACACATTGCATTCACACTATCACACTTTGTCATTTTACTTGAGTTTTTTACATGTATTAATACAAAGTAAAATAGTGTAATCTAGCCTTTATATAGCTTGCACTGATTTGCGAAAAAGAATTCCGGATATTATTTCTTAGACAATGTTAGTCGTTTGTACAAATTTTGAATACATTCGGTATGTAATTGCGGCCACAAGCAAATATTATAAATTAAGAACATATGCGGAGTAGGCGGAATTTGAAATAAATATATCAATACTTCGATAAAATCATTTTAGTTACCAAGTATTGTTAATCTACGAAAACTTATTTAATTTACATATGTATGTATGTCAAATCGTTTTACGAAATCAACGCACTGTGCGACGTGCGCAAGAAAACCATGTGCGTGAAAATAATTACGACGAAGTCAATTAAAAATATCGCGTGCATTCAAAATTTTTGTAAAGAAAATATCTTATGATGTAGTTTATGAAAAATAAATAAATGTTATCTAATTTTTACAAACATTTAAGAGATTTTGAACATATTAGTAGTCGTTTTACTTCAAAATTAATAAGGGACTGCCAACAACGATTATTTTTCAAATTAAAGCTAAAAAAAAAAAATCAAACTACATAAATGTGAAGTGCCACGTGCATGAATCCCCGGCTTCGGTATCATAGTAACTAGAGACGCTTTCCTTCCTGAAGGTAAGTATTCAATTCATAAATGAGCTTTAAAAATCAGAAGGATTCTTTGTATTCCAGTGCGTTTTGTTTTTTATTAAATTAATACCAGGCTTTTTTGGGGCCTTAATAATCAATAGCCTTTTCAATATCCCATGTCTCAAATCTAAAGCTACGGTCACACTTCTGACATATTTGTCCAAATAAGCGTAACACCTACTTTTGTTAATAGTTAGTAAGATTAAACATCGTCTTAATATCACAAAATTATTCATGTGTGGACCATGTAAATACCTTCAGGATCATTATTGAACAATCAATAGAGAGATGAGAGCTCCGTTATATCACACATTTATAGACTTCCAAAAGGCCTTCGACACTCTCTCTCACCACGCTATATGGAAAGCACAACAATGTAAAGGTGTACCTACCAAAATTATTAATCTTATTCAAGCCATGTATGATGATTCTTACTGTCGCATCTTACACGATGGTCTGACCAGCCAGAAAATTAAAATTCATACGGGAGTAAGACAAGGGTGTGTCTTGTCACCTCCTTATTGATAATTTGCTTGGCTAAGCTGGGGTTCGAAACTGGGTTGAATTTACATGTTTCAAGAATCACCACATTCTCTCATCAGAATTTTTTGAGTTTGAACCTCTGCACCACTGCGGTGCCTGCCAGCCAACAGTCAAACATCAATCTTTAACCAGTGGTACTGGTGGTTCGAAATTTGCTGTAATTATCATTTTTAATTTTATATTACATGTTGCTTCCTTTCTTCTGTTTTTACGTATTCTTTATGTCAAGACTTTGTCTTGAAACTTAAATATTACATATTTACTTGTGCTTTGGTACAACAGTACCCATGTTCTGTAACTTCAGTGAGAACTTTTCACATCGAAAAGATGTGAAACAAAATTTTCCATTGTTTCTCGAAAAGTAAAAAAAAAACTATGTCTGTAACTCATGTCGAAAACTATTAAAAGAGATAACGTCGTTACGTTATAAATGTAATAACATTGCACTCGAAGAAGTTGGGACATTGCAGACGTCGAGAACGCCAGTAACACATTGGCGGCGACCAAAATTTACTAAAATACAACTGACGGCTATACCAAATAATTTAAAGTGCGACTTAAATGTTTGTTGTTGGCCAACGAGCTTTGAAAACATTCGTATATTTTATAAAAATCTTAAAAGCAAAATAATAAAACAGTGAAAAAATGTGCCAAGAACAAAATATTATTACTATTATAATTTGCATTTTTAATTGTCTTTTAGTGTCCAAATTTTTTCTCGCCCCATTTTTATTCGTGAGTTTATTTGACAGTTCAAAACGGGAAATTTTCTCACCAAAATGTTACAAACACACTTTTTCTGTAAATTGGCGAGTAATTTTCTTACGTTACAGCTAGTACTCGCCAAAAAACAGTTACAGACACAGTTTAGTGAGAAAAACAGCTGTTTGTTTCAATAATGCCATATATCTGTTTCATTTCACACATTTCAATCGAAAAATTTCTTTACGCGAGTTACAGAACATGGGCACTTTTCTGTAAATAAATCTCAAATATAAAAGAAATTCGTGTTCATTGCATTGCACCACAAAAGATAGTGCAAATGGCAATTCAAAAAGCGTGCATATCTTCCGTCTAGTGTTGCCCCTCTGTTAGATTTTGACGCAAAAGGAAAACATATTCAAATTTTAATGTGCATTTTAAATATAAATTTAAATGACTTGTTTTAAAAACGCTTTTACCCCCAGGTTTAATCCATTCACTAGTCTTCTTAAACGACTTAATTTACCTTCGTTTGTTTGCACAACAAATTTTAACGAAAACCCCGTTCGACGGACACTGTTCCCGAGTCCGGCAGTGTTCTAAAGAATAGCCAAGGCATTCCCATTGAACAGCCACATTTTTCTGTTCCTTTCAGTGTCCGTTCATTAAAGCTTCCACTTTATTCTGTCAACCCACAAGTGGGGTACATAATTTCTAATTGAGTTTTAATTTAATTACAATAAAAACAATTCCATTGTTGTTATTATTACTCTAAGCATTTAATTTGCATCATTTTGATTTACGTATATTGAACTTCAAATCAAAAATATTCCTAATACAATTTATCAAAAAGTATTTACATACTACATACAATATTTCTTTTACATGCTACAAAATCGATTTAAATGTTTGTTAGCCTGACTCAATTCAAATAATTGCATATTTTCTTAGGACTTGAGGAAGTAATCATATAAATATTAATAAATATAAATATTGTTGTTATAATAATAATTAGTAAAATTTGCATCCCAATTGACACAGAAATAAATGAATTAATAAATTTTATTTAAACTAATTAAATATTCTATTAATACTAAATATTAATTGTATTGTCTTTAGTAGGAATTTAAACACATGCTCGCTCTCTCACACAAGTTCATACAATGTAAATAGAAAAGTTGTAGATAAATAAAAAAATTTTATATATAAAAATGTTTATATATTTGAAAGGACTTAAATGTATAAATGTTTGTGCTACACAAATACACAGGAGTAAGTAATTGTTTCAATTACTTTTATAATTATTTGTTATTTTGTATAAATGTTTCTTTCTCTTTCTGCTTTTCTGTGAAATTTCTCTGTGTTAGTGTATGTGTGTGTGTGTTTATTTCCCTTGCATTATTTAAAATGTTAAATATTTTGTTTTTAAAGCTGGTGCTGCTGTTGTAGTTGGCCATAAATAAAAATCATTTCAACATCCTTGAATCTCAGCCTGTTTTCTCTTTTCTCTGGACTGTATGTTTTTGTGCAATGTGAAGCTCATGTCAAGTCACTTGCCATTTGAAAAACATTAATATTGTGTCAGTTTGTTTGTTGGTGATGGTTGTATGTGCAATTTCTCTTTGTGTATGAGTTGTCGTTTCCTTTCATTTCATTTCATTTCTGTTTTGTTTTATTTTGCATTTTAAATATTACACACCATAAAAACACTCAACTGAATAAATGCCTACACAAAAATTGCCATCTAAATTGGTATCGGTATTTACAGCAGTTCAGTTTTAGTTGAGTTTGGTGCAGTGTTGTGTAAATTGTTTTTTGACATTAAGGCCTTAAAGTCTACAATATTGCATTGTGTATGAACAGATGTTACAACGAGATGAATATAAACTGACTGGTCATTGGTTTACGTTTTTGTATATTGTTTTTTTTTCTAAAAGTTTATTTCATTGAGGTTTTAGTGTTTTTGAAATATGCACATGTCTCAAATCTTAAATTTTGTAAATATGAATAGAAAAAACTTACCAGCAAAGTGTCAACGTTGAAACAAACTAAAAAGGATTTAGAAAAAATCTCTGCTTCCTTTGATCCTTGTTCTTTTCGATAAGTCCACTGCTTCAAATTTCTTCAATAAACAAGTCGAAATTAAATTTTCTAATTGGTAGTGAGCTAGTCTCTGAGCGAGGGTTGCAGTTTCGATACCCGCCAAAGTCTGTTTTCTGTTACTACAACGAGTTACTACCCAACAAATACGAAGTCAAACCTTTGTTATGAAATGACTTTATAATTTGACATCAAACACTATTCTCCAACGTTTTTCAATTGTTTGAAAATAAACATTAAACATCAAATGTTTTATCAATTTGATGTCAAATTGGTATCAAATGTTAAAATCAAATAAAAATAAACTTGGCAATACTAAAGCGAATAATAAATGTAAACATTAAAAATGGCGATTAGAGTAAAATTTTTACTTCGTGGCTAAATTTGTTATACATGTGAACGATTTATTTTTTGTGAAAAATAAAAGTTATTTGTGCGTAATTACAATGATTAAGAATACGAGTTAAAAAAAAAAACGGAAAAGTGACGAAATTATAAGTTTGTTGTATGATCGCGCTGCTACAATACATAAAATAAAAGGAAGCCAAATATTTCGTCATTCCAATAATTATTGGTGCCGAATGTTTATCTCGCAGTTTATATAATATAATAAATAATGAATTTTAATTAAAAAAATAAAATGCATATTCACCCCTATTATGAAAGTCGACGTCGACACAAGCCGACAGCACCTGAACAGTAATGGTATTTTCTGAGTCGTTATTGACAATAATCGATTACTATTGACAGTAAATTGATATTTTCTAAGGCGCTTTTAAGACGTCGTCGAGTAGTATTGTCCCCGTTTTAGTCGACAGAAAATTTTGCGACGACTCAAATGAATGTTAAAGAAATTTTAAATGAAATGTATACATATTTATTGAATACGTTTAAAATAAAAAATGCAAATTTGAAAGAAGTTATGGGAACATATTTTATTAGTAAATTTAACGCGAAAAATGCAAAAATAGCGAAAATTCGCGCAAATTTTTAATATATCAAGAAAGGCACAAAATTGATTAAAAGTCCCTAAAACTAGAAGGAATGGCCAAAATTCGGTAAAAATTGCAAAATTAGCGGAAATTCACATAAATTTGCTAACAGCAACATGATAGCAAAGTCTAATACTTATTAAAAATCGTTAAAGCTGTAAATAATCAGAAAACGTATAGGAAAAAATCGCTTCTATCGCGAACATGGCTAAAATTCGCAAAAATTGCAAACTTGGAAACAAACCCTAAAATTGATTTTAAATCGGCTAAAAAACAAAATTTCGCAAAATAACAAAAAAAAAATCATGCAAAAATAGCGAAAATCGCGAAAAATTTGCATATTTCAAACAAGACATAAAATTTATTAAAAGTCCCTAAAACTATAAGGAATGGCAAAAATTCGGTAAAAATGGCAAAATTAACAGAAATTCGCAAAAATTTGCTAACAGCGGCATGAAAGAAATGTCTTATATACAATATATTAATAAACGTTAAAGCTATAAAGAATCAGAAAACTTACAGTAAAAATATCTGTTATCAAAAACATAGCAAAAATTCGCGAAAAATTCAAAATTGGAAAGAAACTCTACACTTTATTTGAAAAAGCTAAGTCGGTTAAAAAAATATGTCGGAATGTAGCATAAATAGCGTTAAAAAGTGAGCTATAATGATGAAGAAAGAACAAAAATAAAAAAAATAATTGGAGATAGGATTTTTTTTTGTCAAATTTTCGATAACTAGTCGACGTCGACACAACATTTTTATAAAATACCAAATTAACGTCGAAGTGATGTAGTCGTCGACTTGATGTGACAACAATTTAAAATTAATGTCGACGTCGACGACGACTTGCATAATAGGGGTGATTGTATTATAATCCACATTTGAAAAACATTTGAGAATTACGTTTGAAAGCAAGCTGAACATAAAGGCATTTTTCAATTTGAAAATTATTTCACCCTTTTTGTTGAGAATGCTATGATTTTCAAATTATTATCAAACGTTTGTCGTTGGAGAAAACGTTTGATATCAAATCATTTTCAATTTGAAATCAAAGCTCCGTGTTTGTTGGGTATTGCTCGGTTAATTAACTAAGAATATAATTTGTCAGTGAATTTGTAAGTCTAGATAAATAAATTAACAAATTTTTTTACGTAGCAACGCAGTTTTCAGCAAATATCGATTTCTTATTGGCCGCCTTTGGGTCAACTTCGACTGATGAATTTGAAATTCTTATTATACCATCCACTATAATAAGTTGTAAAGAGAGCATACTAAGTTTGTCATTCCATGTGAAACTTTTTTATTATTCATCTCAGACCCCATGAAGTATATATATTCTGGCTCCTTGAGTAATTCTAAGTCGATTTAGCCATGTCCGTCTGTCCGTCTGTTGAAAACACGCTCACTTTCGAAAAACTCAAAAGAAATGAACTAACTTGGTGTCAAATTGCTTTTAGTTATCCTAAGCAGTTTGGGATTGCAATCCAGCAAAATCGGTTCAGTAGGATCAGAGTTATGAATCAAAATTGGGAACCACCACCCTAAAAAATTGATAATTTTGTTACAAACACTTACATAAATGGTGGAACAATGTACGGAATGATATAAGATTTTGCAGAAGTTCGCTTTATTCGACTGGTAATCGCACTGTAAAATTTCGTGAAGATCGATCCATAAATTACCCTAGGCACCATAAAAACCCTACTCCCGGAAAACAGTTTAGTACGCCTAAAACCGTTATAAATAAAGCTATCATAACAAACAGTTTTATTGGACTAGAAATAAAACTAATGAATTTCGTGATGATCGGTCCATAATTTACTATAGGCCCCATATAAAGCCCACTCTGGTAAATTAATTAAATACACCTAAAACTGTAGCAGATATATTTATTGCGGTAAAATTTATCCCAACTTAGTTTCATATGGCCTGAAAAAATTTCGTGCAATTTTGTTTTATACGGTCCATAATTTACCTTAGATCCCATATTTTGCAGCCTTCTGAAATTCACTGTTAATGCTTAAACTAATTTCACCGCTGTATTTAGATTTATTCAAATGTATGTTTTTTAATACCAGAAATCACTCTGCAGAGTTTTGGGATGATTGGTTCATAACTTACCATGGCTCCAATATAAATTCCCCTCCTGAAAATCATTTAAGTTCGGCTTAAACTGTTACGAATCATGACATTTTATAAAAGCTAGTTAAAACTGCTAAAAAAAAGCATAAAACTTTCTGATTGTCGGTCAATAATTTAATAAATGTCTAAGCTGAAACCAAATTTAATGCTGATGTCTGTTTTTATAAAGATAAATTAATTATAAATAGAAATTATGTAGATATCACTTTTGAAATAATTGAACTGTCGGTGGAGGGTATCAAAGATTCGGCACAGCCGAATATGACATTGTTTTTTTATATATATATTTTTTTTTTTTTGCATATTAAGAAGAATTTAAATTTTCTATTACATATTAACATATTCGGTGGAAAAAACACTCGTCAAATACTATTAAAGTTCCAAATGATCATTTAGAAAAAGACCGTTAATATTTCAAAACTGCGACGTCTTCTAGCAGAAACATAATCCGAAACTTAATGCCCTTTACATATTAAGAATTAGACTACTATATGCGATAAGCCACGACAAAATCGCTGTAGATGATGAAAGTGGAAATTTCCGTATAGACCCTTGTGTGTCTACTACAGGGTGGCGCAGAATGAGCTATATGGTTTGAATTCTTTATAACTTTTTTAATTATTATTCTTTCTTTGTTTTTTTTTCAGCATTTTGTGAAGCAGACTTGGGGAATTAATTACGAATCATTACACGATCGAATAATGTACAAAAATTTGTTAACACAGCGTGCATATCGTGGTAATTTTTATGTGTTTATTGCACCCCACAGCGTCTGCAATAAACTATTTGATTGAAATTTAGCGAAAAGTTATGGAAAATATGCTTAAAAGAGCACGTATGTGCGAAGCAGAAAATGGACATCACTTAGAGCGTATCATTTTCAAAGCTAATTGCAAAAAATTCCCCAATAATATACCGTATTAAAAAAAAAATAATATATATATAATAATCGCATAAATAAAAAAGTTATAAAGCATTTAAACCATATAGCTCATTCTGTGCCACCCTGTAGATACCCAACTACCTGAATGTGTTGTACCTAAGTTATTTAAGGAGGATCCAACTTTTGGCATTGTAATTTTACACACCGTCCCGACTATCCATGTGTGTACAAGAACAAAACGTTGGCAGAACAACCATATACAAGAATTCATATAAAAAGCAACAATAGCCATCAAGATGGCATTTGTTTATATGGCAATACTGCAGTGCACTGCAAATGTTTGAACAGCAGTCTTCACAATCAAACTTCATGTGTGCACGTGAAATTATTGTTTCACCATTACGATGCCTATGAAACAACCTTAGCCCTCGAGCACACTAGCAATTTCTGATGACTTTTCACAAGCAATAACGATGGAAGTATTATTGCGTCAAATTGCAATTGTTCAAGCTTTAATCTTAAGGTGGCGAACACGCACAAATCCTAGAAAATTAATATAAAAATATGCTGAAGAGAAGTTTTGTATTATTTTCATTGCCAACAAAACGATTAGCGTTAAAAAAAATATTAAACTATGTCATGTTTTAAAAGAGAGTAATAATCCATTGTCATTTATTCTAAGTGTTTTTAAAATAAGGAGTGTTTTTTTTGGAGGCACAGAGATTCAATGTAATTTTGGCTTTATTACAGAGTTTGAGAATAAACTTTAACTGTCATATTCATTAAAAACAAAACAAGTTCGAAATGTGTTTTATGGCAAAATGTTCATACAAATTTTTCTTAAAATACATTTTAAATCCATTTTAATTTTTTATGAATACGGCAGTATATATTGTACTCTAGCGTTCTGTAAGGAAGAACTATGAAAAACATAAATAGTGTTTGCATAGTAAATTCCTTAAAAAAATGTTTCTCTGCTTGTGATCTACGTATGCAAAAAAGTACTGTACTAATTCAACTCGACATAAAGATGAGAACATTTCATTGCCATCTGTTTTTCGCAAGAAACCACAAACTTCGTTATTTTGGGTTAATCACATTCATGTTCGTTCGTCTCAATGTGACAAAAAAAAAAAAACTACAGAACATTAATATGTATAGAATGTATGTCTACAGGACCACTACAATTGTACTGTTTCATAACGAAAAACAGAACACTACATAATGTTTGTTGATTTCGTGCGTATGTGTACCGTACGCGGAATTATTTTCGGTTTATTATCAAACACTCTTTCATAATATCACGAATTTCATGGTATTTAGCGTTTAAAAGTAATTTCCGGCATAGGGCATTCGCGATGGGTCTTATTTCGGCAATAGTGCATTGAATGTTGGCTTTCAATTAATCAGCATAGACGAGAGCTGGTCAACTCACAGGACCATTTCTTGAGATAATCCTGACACCAAACGTTTGGCTCAACATAGTGATGGTTTCACACGCTGTATGGCATGTTGTGCCGTCTTGTTGGAACCATTTCTCCTCCAAATGATTTGCAATGACATAAGGACAAACAAAAAGTCAAACACATTTCATTATTATGACAGAAAGTTTTGCAGTTATTCCTATCGGAAGTTCTGTATATCTAAAAAAAAAAAAACAAGTTTTCACCAAAAAAATATTTTCTAATTATATTCTCTCCACAAAAGTTGTGTTTGTGCTCATGTTTGTACCACCTAAAAATATTGGTCCGAGGACCCACTTATAAGCATACTGATCGACTAAGAATCACTTTATGAGTCGATCTATCGATGTCCTTCCGTCCGGCTGGCTGGGTGGCCGGCTGGCTCTCCATGAAAAAAACATGAGCGCAAAGTGCAGGTCGCAGTTTTGGAGATAATTTGATGAAATTTGGTACATGGGTTCTAAGAACCTATTAAAAATGCTGATATGTAATACTGTGCAACAAAAAAAAAAACCAGCCTCAATACTTGCAACGCGATATAATACTAGACTATTGGTAGAGCAAATCTGCAAAAGTGTCCCTAAAGTCAAAAAAAAAAAATACTGAATGTAGTTCTGAGCTAAAATACTATTTCAGATGTCTGCAGTAGAATTGTATGGCGATTCTTTTCTTAGAATATATTAACCCTCTAACACTAATTTTAAGGGGTAATTTTTTTCCTTTTTTTCAACTTCCCCACAAAAGTATACTAAACCGGCACTTAAGAGGGTGAAAATGTTCCACGAATTTTTTCTGCATCAAATTTTACTAGGGATCTTCTAAGACCAAAAGTTTGTGCAATGTATGTAAAACAGATTTTCGAACAATCCAAAAATTTTAAGGCCCGTAATTTCGAAAATCCGTTTTACACGATTTTTTGGTTTTAGAAGACAGATGCAGAAAATATTTGTCGATCCATATGTCCCATAAGAGCCCATCATTAAATCACTTAAGGGCAAACAAATATCGTATAGATGAAGGTATCTAAGTAGTATTCGACATGAATATTTACCTCATAACATAATTTTGTTTTGGCGGGTCCACGATTGCTCATGGACAGGGTACCGTTCGCCCGACTAAAGTCGCAATTTGACCCTTTTTTAGCGGCCTGGCACTTTTTGTGAGACTTTTTTTATATCCGACTTTTGCGACTTTTTTAATTTGTACTATTTTTTTTGTAAGTAAGCAAAAAACATTTAATTTGCAGTAAATCATAAAGTTTTGTTGACTGTTTTGTTTCAATTGTTTTTAGGTTTTGCTATGCTTTTTATTAATAAAAAAAAACGTTAAAAAAAGATGTGCGATTTTTATTTTCTCAAGCGACTTTTTTCTGTGACTTTATTTTTATTAAACGATCTTTTGTGGGACTTTTCAAAATTTCCTAACGACTCTCGAAAATTTGTTTTTAAATACTCTTGTCTTGAGTATAACATGGTCGGGCTTGACTGACTATACTTGTTAACTTGTTTTTTTATTATTGTTTCTTTTTGTACCATTAAAACTCAATTCTAAAGTAATTGGCAATTGAATTTGACAGCTTTTCTTAAAAGATTATTAAGGACGATGATCAACACATGTTTATGTAGGACACACGTTAATATCTTGTGTTAGCAATGGAATTTAACAGTTGTCACGGCAATAATTGCCAACCTTATTGCTCGTGTGGTCGGGGGGTTAAGGTTGTCTTGGACTTGAAATTGGCAAATATACCATGAACACGGCTAACTAGAGTACTTTCTAGTACCATAATAGCAATAAGTCTACAGGGAGTAGTATATGCTCGCGACTAGTTACAGGTCGAGCTCTTTTGAGGATCGCTTGGTGGTTGTGGCTAAGACTTAAATCAAGAGGAGTTGGATATAAAAGCAGATTCCAGGTTAGAAGTTGATGTTTGCTTTAAACTTGGGTGATGTTCTACCCGGTGCTGGTATTTAACAGAAGATACTTTGCAGTTGTGGTTAGTTCGCTCAGCTTCTAAGCAAAGGTTTAGTGACAAATCCCAAAAATCTTGTTCCCAAATTACCAACGTTGTGTAGTTACCTCACAGTGGCGTTACTCTCTGAATCGCCCTATAGCGATTTAAATCTAGCAGAGAAAACTGATTAGTGTAATATTTTTAAAAGTACATTTTAAAGTTGATAAGTTACTATTTCCCTTTTCGTGTTTCCAGTCTTCAACTGTGTCATTCCAATTAAGCGACCTGATTTCAACATTAACATTTTAAAGCTACATAAAATACATACATACATATATAAAGGGTGTTTTTTATAGAGTGACACAAGTTTAAAGCATAATAAAGCATGAAAATATATTTTTAATATCTATTAAACGGGAAAGAAAATTTTTTGAAATTAATGTTTAAATATGATTTCTGCCACGGCTGGCGCTTAGAAGGCGCAATCTGGAACACCAATTTTCAACAACTTTTCGCATTTTGAACATCATCATTTTTGTAAACATATGGGCCAATGACTCTGCCAGGCCGCAAAGTGCACCAAACAGTAATTTTCTGTGGATGTAATGGTGTTTCGACAAAAGCTTGTGGATTCTCCTCACTTTAAATGCGACAATTATTAACGTACCCGTTCAACCATAAATGGGCTTCACCGGAAAATAAAGTTTTGAATGGAAATACAAAATCAAAATCTGTGGCATTTTGACAAAACATCTTAAATCGAAAAAAAAGTTTTTAAAAAAACTCGATGAAAAAATCATTTTTATCAAATAATAAAATAAATCAAAGAAAAATTTCGTTAATAATACAAAATTTTAAACAAAAATATTTTTTGAAGGAAAATTCGTATAATTAACGGCTTTTTTCAACTTTTTAAATTTGACTTAAGATGTTTTGTCAAAAGGCCACAGAAATCAATTTGTGCTTCAGCCCATTCGCCGAATTATTTTGATTATGATTAAAAATGTCAACAATTTCCACGCGTTGGTCTGGTGTAAGTCGATTCATAATGAAATTTCAAAGCAAACTATACAAAAAGCAACTATCAGCTGTTAAATGGGTGCTCAAATAAAGCAGTGTTGTGACACTCAAAAAAAAAACACCCATTACATGTACGTTAATTCTTAACTATTCTAAAATACCCTTCTTAAAATATAAATATTTATTAAATCATTTTAAATTGTTTTAAGCGTACATGTCGTTATATGCTGTCATAGAATTTTTTAATATATTTTTTTGTTGTATGGAGTTGTATTAAATATAATGAAATCAACATTCAAGCAAATCATTTAACTGTTAAATATTAAAAACATAAATTTTTACACATAAAAACACATATAAACAAATACTTCTATACTAAAAGCATACCTTGACATACGCATGCAATATAATATTTATTTATAAAACGGAAAAAAACTACACGCACACAAAAATCCCGTATTAATGTTTACAGCTTTTTATTTAAAAAAAAAATTTTTTTATTAAATAAATTCTTTTAAAAGAACTTAAAAACACGCGCACCCTCAACAAACATAAATTCCTTTAGAATCATTGCAAAGGAAATGAAAAAAAACCAAAACTACAAATGCACACTTTTCCGTATATGTAGACTTACACACACACACACAAAGATGTGGGTATTTATAAATATATTTGTTAGTACAAACGTACATTACTTGCATATACAAGATGTACATAAACATCAACGTGGAAGTTTCCGTTATTAATAAATTAAGTTGCATACAAGAAGGACATACCCAAGGACTAAACAAAACTCATACTCTAATACACACGTAAATATCTAAAAGTTTGCTACAATATAAAAAGGTGTACGAAGTAACGAAACAACCAACACGAAATGAACATAAAGAAAAAGTTCGATCATTTTTTGCTGTTTTTGTGGGTCTTAATGTGTATATATTTTTCATATACTTAACGCCTCACCGTGGGTCAGCAATAAAAATAAACGAATCTAAAAAAAAAGAAAAATACATCTGCTTTATATATTATAATTCATTTTATATATATAGTGCCTCTGTAGGCTTGCTGGTAGCGAGCTAGTCTATCAGCGCCGAGGTTGCGGGTTCGATTCCCGCCAGAGACTCTGGTTTCTTTCCTGCAGACAAGCATAGAGCTTCGCGGGATTAGCTTAGGAAATTAAAAAAAAAAAAAAAAAAAATAAAAATTTTATATTCCAGCCTTGACGGTTTTTTATGTTTTCAATGATCTTTTTCGTCGAACTTTTAATGCAATAGAGCGGAGCTTCCAGTAAAGAAGGATACAAGGATGTGTTAAAATTTTATAAAGCTGAGTAAAAGTGATCAGTAGGGATGCGATTTCCATGCAAATGCATGTTTTTTTGTCGATAGTCTAAGAACTATGTCGAACAATTCTGTGGTTTTCACGAATAATCGCGTAAGTCGGTTTTTACCGAAATTGAGATAATGATGTCAAAGTGCTACATTTTGCATTAGGTTTTTATAAGTATTAAGCTTTTTAGAATAAAATGTAGGATTATTAATGTTTTTCTGCTAAAAACAACTTAAGTTAACTGTTTAATAAAATATTTTGCTATTATGTATAACGATTTATGTCGACATACATCGCCAAAAATTGTAAAATTGCTGAATATGTTTCCAAATAAAAAGCATATGTGATGTTATGTTGTTATTCGTGCAAAAAATATGAAAGTATTTTTTGAAAATTTTTCTATTAATATCAACTTATATGTACATGTGCGTTTATTGTTGACTTCTTTAGTTGCAACAACAGCAGATGAGCGGTTGTTTGTAATTTTAAGTCCATACGTTGTGCTATAAGTATCAAAAACTCTGAATATGTCGCCAACTTGTGTGCTAAAAATAACAACGTAAGTCGTCATGTGTGATTAAAATGATAACATTTATTTTCACAAAAAAGAACTTATATGGAGATATGATGTTATATTGCACACACTTAATGAGTCAATCAAACATATGCATTTTTAATCCTTTTACAGATTGTGATCCTGTGAGGATTTTTTCATGAAAACTATGTATAATACGTAGAAAGTCACTGTTAAGAGGATAGTAAAGAAAAAAGTTTAAAAAAGCATCTACAGAAGCCGCAATTGAAAAAAATAATTGTTTTTGCTCTCCTGAAAAGTTTGGTTTTATAACTTACGCGATTATTCGTGAAAACCACAGATCGATTTGTTTCTGCATATTGTTGCATATTTTGGTGAAAATGCATATTTTTGCATATTTAGGTTTTAGATGCGTATTTTGACATTTTGAGTGATTTTTTTTTTAATTTCCACTTTATTAAAAAAATTTTTTAAAAAGATTTTTAAATACACAGAAAACCTTCCAAAAAATTTTTAAATCAGTAAACAAATTCTTTTAGAGCTTTGCTTTAAAAACAAGATTTTAAGCATTTCGACAAAAGATCCTTCTTTTCTAAACCGATGCATCACCCTTCATGGTTAAGGCTTCCAATAGGTTACAAATATTTTATCCAAAACTGGTACAAATTACTTGCTTGGCACGTGGGTTATACCGCATTGCAGAGGAAACTAGAAGCCAATTTGATAATATTGGAATTTTTAATGAAATGTATCCCTTGATTTCCCTTCCACCGCAGTCAGTAGTAACAAGATGGTGGCCTGGCTAAATGCTTCAGAATTCTATTCAAAAACTTTGAGTAAAAACAAAATTTTTACATGGTCATAACAAAGCATTTTTTAATAAAGTGCAAACACAAATAAATAAATTTATCCGCATAATGTTGAAAATCTTTTGGACAAATACAAAAACAAATGAGGAGCTGTGGAAGAGATTCTGTGAATGCAATAAAAAAAAAAAAAAAAAAAAAATTAGACATGGCCTGGTCACCCTCTGCGTAAACCAGCCGAGAGCATTGCAGAAAGCCCCCTCCAAAAGAACCAGCACAGAAACCGAAGAAGAAGAGGACGAGCCAAAAATACATGGCGAAGGAAACTACACTGAAAATAAAATTCGATCCATCCTTACTTAAATCAAGCCGAAGCAGTTTCAACAAAAAAAGGTTAGTAAGGATTTCCTTAACAAAGCACAGAATACTGGATTCAAGTACAGGTTATTCGAGTGCCCCGTACTTAAAATAATCCGAAAACGGGTTTGACTTCAAGAAAAGTGAGATTAAATAATCTCTAAGTTGGTTAAATCCCGAAATTCGTTCTTGAAGGTTTTTCAAACGTATAAAAAGTTCGAAGATATCTCCCACACACTTTGTTTCATCAAAATTTAAAGAAAGAAGTGCTAAATGAAAGACCCTTTAGCAAAAGAGTGCTTCTAAATTTCTTTCTTTTCCTTTAAATGTTGGAAGATTACAATCGAATATACAACTTTACAAATTCTGCTTAGAGATCCCTTAAATCATAAGAAGCACCTACCTCATTGCAAAGCATCCTCGTGGTAGCTGCAGGAAGTAGATCTTCAAACTGCAAGTTTAGGTGTTGACTTCTTTCGTAATCTAGGGCGGAGGTTGACGTGTTTAGGGGTGTCCCTCTGTACTGTTGCTTTTTAATATCTGCTACTTCACAAAGGAGATAAGACAGATTCAGTTTCTAAGCAAGTAGTAAGTGCGTGTCCCAGACAAGCATATTAATTGCTACCCTTGTGTTGGCGTTCACTTTCCGAGGCGTTACAAGACAAATTATCCATTTGGTATTGCAAGCACTACAAGATTAGGCCATAAAAACAGGTACCAACCTTAATCCTGAACCCTTCTAAACCATATTTTTGTATTATTTATACCATTTTTTATTTAAAGATTTTTTTATCCATTAAAAATCTTTCCATCCTTGTGCCATTAAGATTTTCTAGAAGTTGAATGGCAAGACAGTAGAGTTGTCAACCGATTAAGAATAATTCGATTAATCGATCAAACAAAACCAAACTCTTGTTCGAATAATTTTAAAATGGCGATTTTCGAATAATGAATAAATCGAATAATTACTGTCGATTAATCGAACAATTTTTTTTTTATCAAAAAATAAATTTAATAAAAGCTTAGGATTTGATTTATTCTTATACGTTTTTAGTGATTTAGTAACGGGTGGGGTCCCACCATCATGCGTTTTGGTTAATTGCAAATAAAACATAGAGTTTTCAGAAAATTATCCTCATATTTTTTATTATTATAGAAGGATCTATGACACCTATGTTTGCAACAAAATATCGGCCAAATGCTCGCCACGGCTTCGGTGGCATATCTCTTTTCGATGGTACAAACATATATATTTTCATTGACTCTGAGATATAATAAAGGTACAATATTGTTAATGTGCCGAATTATCTCATCCCTTAGCTCTTGAATTGTTCTTGGCTTGTTTACGTACACTTTTTCTTTAAACATGGCCATTGAATTTCTCGCGCAAAAGAGCCATTGTTTCGTTGGAATTTTCGGTTCGTAATTTTTTGTACAAAAGTACTTTAAAAATATTTAAAAAAAAATTTTTTTTTTGAGAACTTTATTTTTTTGAACTTAAAGAAACAATATCAAACAAAATATTTTTTTGTTTTTTGTACAGTTTAAAATATTTTTCGAACACCAATGATTAATATTTTTTTAAAAAACATAAAAAAAAAACGTTTTCCGGTCCTTGCTCTCCGGTGAAAAACTTAGAAATAAACAAAAATGTAAAAAATAAAGAATTGTTTTATATAAATCCTATCATGAAAGAAGAAAATGTTGTTATTTAGTTACATTTTTTTTGAAATTATATATGTGACAATTTCAGTTATGGATGAAAAAATCGATTATTACTTTTTTGGTGATTCTTAAAATAGACAATACGCTCTTTCCAATGCAGCAAACCGCAGTTTTCTAACTTCATTACTTGTGTCATAATTAAGCTTCAAATTACACCTTTTCTCCAAAACTCATTTTTTTTGCTATAGGTCCCTTTTAACTGAAATTGTCACATATATGTATGTATGTATCTTTGCCATTTGCGTAACTGTCACAATATTACCATTGAAAACGATGCCGTGGAAGATAATCCAACGACATCAAAAAATTCCGAACTTGGTTCAATGGAAAATACATAGAGAGACAGCGGTTGTTCTATAGAATAAATTGTATGCAGAAGTCTGGCTGAAGATGGTAGGTCTGCAAACGCTTTTCCAAGATCCAAAGTAATATAGGATTATTTAAGATAAATAATTTATATAATAACACTATGCTAGTTGAAAAAACTGACAAGCCGGGCACATGGCGTTTTAACATAATTCGGGGACGCTGAATCCAGTGGTTCCCGCGGTTTTTTCAGATTGGCTCTGGTTTTCGAGATATACCGTTATTTCGAAAATGGAGGAGGTTGCACAACATATATTCGCGTAACTCAAAAACGGTTAAGTTTATTGAAATTACTAAAAAAACCGAAATTCCGCAATAAAATTTCATTTCAGAAAAGTAAAACTCTTTTTCTAATATGAGTAGTCGTTATTGAAACATAATTTTTTTTTGAAAAAAAAATTAATTTTTTTATCAAAATTTCGAAATTTTTGTTTTTTAAAAATTCATACAAAATTAAAAAATGCAGCTAGGCTTCTAATTTTTTGCAGACTTATAAAAAACGAAGCTACAAACAAAACAAGCCATAAATGATTAAAATCTGTTTGCAACTTTTGATTTTATTCACAAAAGTCGACAAATTTTAATTAATTTAAGAATTTCATAAAACGCAATATTTGTATGGGAGCCCTTAAGGGAAATTCTTAAATTTATGAAAAATTTGTCGACTTTTGTGAATAAAATCAAAAGTTGCAAACAGATTTTAATCATTTATGGCTTGTTTTGTTTGTAGCTTCGTTTTTCATAAGTCTGCAAAAAATTAGAAGCCTAGCTGCATTTTTTAATTTTGTATGAATTTTTAAAAAACAAAAATTTCGAAATTTTGATAAAAAAATTAATTTTTTTTTCAAAAAAAAAATTATGTTTCAATAACGACTACTCATATTAGAAAAAGAGTTTTACTTTTCTGAAATGAAATTTTATTGCGGAATTTCGTTTTTTTTAGTAATTTCAATAAACTAAACAATTTTGAGTTACGCGAATATATGTTGAGCAACCTCCTCCATTTTCGAAATAACGGTATATCTCGAAAACCAGAGCCAATCTGAAAAAACCGCGGGCACCACTGGATTCAGCGTCCCCGAATTATGTTAAAACGCCATGTGCCCGGCTTGTCACGAAAAAAAAGTGTAAATTTCATGCACAGTGTAATTAATAAATACAACGATAGCGGATTTGAGAAAAAATAATGAAGAAAATGGAAGATTTTTCATAATTGTAGATAAATGGACAGATGTATCTATTTAAAATAAGTAACATTTTTGTAAAAATAATTTTTTTTTATTCGTTATTCTCATCGATTAATCGAATAATTTTTTAGGTTTAATCGTTTGATCGCACGAACAAAAACAATTATTTGAATTATTCGAACAATGTTGAATGGCGAATAATTGACAACTCTACAAGACACCCACTGTTCACCTGGATTTTGTTATTGTTGCCAATTTTTTTCTGATTTCTTTGCATACCGTTCATATTTGCAAATGTTTGTATGCACCGCACTTCCGTTGAAGTGCTACTGTCGTCAGTTAAAGTCAAAAATGTTGGTCTGTAGCAAGAAACATGAGTAAGTATGCGAGCATTTGTCTGTTGTTTGGTTATGTCTGTGTCTTAAAGGCACATAAAAGTGTATGTTTGTGTGTTTTTTTATTTTCGCTTATAAAATTTTCCCAAATACAAAGATAGTAGTAGTGGTGCAATACCACCATCCTGCATTTACTTTATTTGGTTAGATATTGTTAAGTAAGGATGTTGTATGTTCGTCTTATGTGTACACGACTGTGTGGGATTTTGTTCCTGTTTTCTACAGTTTAAGTTTATGTGTGTTCAACGAACTTTATACAATTTAAACTTAAACTTGCCAAAGTTAAGTAGCTGTATAAATATACATATAGTTTCCTACATACACTGACATACTTTTGTATGCGTATGTGTATGCTTGAGTACATGCATGAGAAAAATACAGTCAAGGCCAAATTTAGTAGACAAAGTTTTGGCAGCTAAAATTCAATTACAAGATTTATTGATTAAATTGTATAGATTTTTGTTTAATTTAGAAACTTTATTGATAGTTGAAATGTTTATATAATTTTTTTTTTTTCAATTATATTTTTTAAAGTTGGCAAGTTTTGAAGTATTTTCAGGCAACAATTATTTTATTGGCTAGATTTTTTCGTTGTGAATATTTTCTTTTTACTGTTTTGGATTTTTTTTCACCCGTTTTTAAAGTCACATCCACAGTTCAGTTAGAAAAAGTCTGTTTTTCATGCACAGTGTAATTAATAAATACAACGATAGCGGATTTGAGAAAAAATAATGAAGAAAATGGAAGATTTTTCATAATTGTAGATAAATGGACAGATGTATCTATTTAAAATAAGTAACATTTTTGTAAAAATAATTTTTTTTTATTCGTTATTCTCATCGATTAATCGAATAATTTTTTAGGTTTAATCGTTTGATCGCACGAACAAAAACAATTATTTGAATTATTCGAACAATGTTGAATGGCGAATAATTGACAACTCTACAAGACACCCACTGTTCACCTGGATTTTGTTATTGTTGCCAATTTTTTTCTGATTTCTTTGCATACCGTTCATATTTGCAAATGTTTGTATGCACCGCACTTCCGTTGAAGTGCTACTGTCGTCAGTTAAAGTCAAAAATGTTGGTCTGTAGCAAGAAACATGAGTAAGTATGCGAGCATTTGTCTGTTGTTTGGTTATGTCTGTGTCTTAAAGGCACATAAAAGTGTATGTTTGTGTGTTTTTTTATTTTCGCTTATAAAATTTTCCCAAATACAAAGATAGTAGTAGTGGTGCAATACCACCATCCTGCATTTACTTTATTTGGTTAGATATTGTTAAGTAAGGATGTTGTATGTTCGTCTTATGTGTACACGACTGTGTGGGATTTTGTTCCTGTTTTCTACAGTTTAAGTTTATGTGTGTTCAACGAACTTTATACAATTTAAACTTAAACTTGCCAAAGTTAAGTAGCTGTATAAATATACATATAGTTTCCTACATACACTGACATACTTTTGTATGCGTATGTGTATGCTTGAGTACATGCATGAGAAAAATACAGTCAAGGCCAAATTTAGTAGACAAAGTTTTGGCAGCTAAAATTCAATTACAAGATTTATTGATTAAATTGTATAGATTTTTGTTTAATTTAGAAACTTTATTGATAGTTGAAATGTTTATATAATTTTTTTTTTTTCAATTATATTTTTTAAAGTTGGCAAGTTTTGAAGTATTTTCAGGCAACAATTATTTTATTGGCTAGATTTTTTCGTTGTGAATATTTTCTTTTTACTGTTTTGGATTTTTTTTCACCCGTTTTTAAAGTCACATCCACAGTTCAGTTAGAAAAAGTCTGTTTTTATATTTGTATACGAGCGAACAGTCAGTCGTATAAAGACATGAATTTCATAAAACACGTACGCATGCAGTTTTTCCGTTCGTGTTGTACATTTATGCCTTGAACGTGTTCTTGTGTCTATAAACTACAGACACATTTCCATACATAAATTGATATTTTGTGGGCCACCTACAGAAGTTAACTTTTTTTTCTTTTGCTAATTCTACAGGGTGGCCGAAAGTAAACGATGCGGTTAATATGGTTAACAACTTTATTATTAAAATATTTTTTTCTCCATTACACTTCTGGGAGCATGTAACTTCCACAATGCGTCCTTATCTTACAGGATTTGTGGCAGTTGCTTTCGCGTCTTTCCATGTAAGATAGAGGCGCAGAACATAAAATTGGCAATACAGTCTTCTGTGACAACTGATTGGACAGTGTTTTTTTATTTTGAGTTTCTTTTGGATCGAAATTTTATCATGAATGAACCACGCCAAAGCAACGTTTGAAAATTGTTTACATTTATTTTGTTAATCGAAGCACACTTTTTGCTTAAACGTTATGTCAATAAACCGGGTTTGCTGCATTTGGAGCGATGATAGTCCCTAATCCATTGTCGAAACATTATTGCATTCAGAAAATCAAATTGATTGCTGCGCTTTATTGGCCAATGAAGTCATTAATGCACCACTTGTGATGACAAGTAGCGATATTCAGAACGTTACAGTCAACGGTAAGTGATATGGAGACATTTTTGATAAATTCTTGTGCCTCAGTTGGAAGACAAACATACACTACTTATATCTTTCAAAACTTTTCAATACAGTAAACATTGTTTATCCTATACTCCCAGTATTTGAAAATTACCTCGTTCAGGCTGTGACAATTTGTAATATTTACTTATCTGTCGTGTTTAGCGAACGCATACGCAGAATTTTTGATGTTTACTTGTGGGCCTTATTTGGAGTACACTTAGAAAGAAAATAATTGTTGTTGCAATATTATCAAAGAAATCAACTCACAAAATATTTTGTAAATACATATCCCAAACTCTTGTAAAAAAATTAAAAATGTGTGTATTTTTTGTTTCCACTTTCATCGCTACGTATATTTTATATTCCCTTGCTTATCTTTATAGATAATTTTTTTATATTTGCTCTTTTACTATAGCAAAGCATTTAGTTTTCACTTCTACTCGTTCACACACTTATGCTATTTCGTCATATACACTTCT
The DNA here is from genome assembly GCA_963931875.1 of Pollenia griseotomentosa. Lineage (NCBI taxonomy): Eukaryota > Metazoa > Arthropoda > Insecta > Diptera > Polleniidae > Pollenia > Pollenia griseotomentosa. The sequence goes on from OZ007560.1 coordinate 30,184,547, forward strand.
CTTCAGTTTTTGTTAGTGACTGCCACACTACAGCCTAGAGTTTGAAAAATATTCAATGATTTGAAGTTGTGTTCAAATGGAAATGTAAGTCAAATTTTTTCTTAGCAACTAACTTAAAGTTTTTGCACCTTATATTAGTATAGTTTAAAAAGAACACGCGACTATGCGAAGAAAAAATGGGCGACAAATACGCAACGTTATTTTCAACGTCTAAAGCGGCTCATACACTTGCAATAAAATTGTTCAATTTTACGTATTGTACAATTATATCGCCAATGTGTATGTGATATTCGAAGCTGGCACAAGGTATTGGCAACAATCAAAAGACTTTTGATTTTTATTGCACAACGAAGGGAAAGTGATGTGTGTTGGCAACATTGTACAATGCTGTTTGTGTTATTTCTATAGGTTATGTTCACCTTTTTATTGAATGAATGAAACCATTGTGCGGCTAATTGCATAATACAGGACAAAATGAAAATAATATGGCGAATATAATTTACAATAATACTGCAAGTGTATGGGCCGCTTAAATCAACCTTATTTCCTATTCGGTAATAAAGTGAAATAAAACAAATTAGAAGCTGTGCCGTAAATTGCACTCCACCGACAGTAAAAATACCCTCCCACCAACCACCACTAACATTTGGAGTATTTCAGGTGTTGTCTTTATAAAGGAACTTTTGTAAATTATGGACCGATCTTTGTGGTATGATTTCTAGTCATGCAGAACAAATTCGTGTTAAATATTTAATCAATATGTGCATTTCGCAACTATTTATGTTAAGCTACGGTCACACTTATTAAATATTTGATCAAATAAGCGTAACCCCTACTTTTGTTAATAGTTAGTGAGATTTAAAATGGTCTTAATATTACAAAATAAACTAATTATACTACTAGACATAGCAAAAAACAGTTTTTTGTAAGATGTGGTATTTTAATCAAAATAAATATTGTTAGTCTCGTTTTTTTCGTCAAATATTTGATAAGTCTGACCGTAGCTTTAGTTTTTGCAACAAAATTATCAATTTTTTAGGGAGTGGTTCCAAATTTGGATTCATAAATTGTATCCTTCTGAACCGATTTGGATGCCCTTGAATCCCAAATTGCTGACACAGAAAAAGTTAAAAATTGACTCTAATCACCAAATTCATAGAATCAAGCAACCTATTTGTCAAAATGATTATATAGATTACTTAAAATTGTAAAAATTTTAAATTATGAATATTTTTTTCCAATAAATGATATTTTTAATTTTAATTAAAATAATGATCAAAATACTATGACGTTTCAAACAATGTGTTGATTGATTTTGACAATTTCCAACAACAATTCCGCAAGTTTAAATTGTTTTATTTTAAACGAAATTGACTGCCAGCCAGTCGTCAATGGCTGTGGGTGTTAAACGGCAAAACCTTCTGAAGAGATTGTGTGGTTGTAATAGAAACATGTAAGTGAAACCTGTCCGTGAAAGCCTGGGTTCGATTCCCGCGCCAGTCAAGAATGAAAAATTATCAATAAATTTTAATAAATTTCATGTTGAAAAATTCCTTTATTCATAAAAATAATTTAATTTAAATTTAATTTGATGAACTTTAGCATGATTTAAATATCAAAATTTGGATTAAAAACCATAAACAGTTCAGCAAGATAACCACAATACTGATTAAACGAAAAAATTTTTTGTTATTTAATAATTATTTTAATTTGAAATTTATTTCAAAACAACTAAATTAATCAAAAATATTATCAAAGTAATTTTTTTTAACCTACTTACAACGACAATTAATGTTGGAATAATTCCAACCAATTGTAGTGGGGAATGTAAGAAAAGATAAACTCACTGTTTATTGTTGCTGTTTTTGTTTAAGCTTTGATATTGTAAAACTGTTGCTTATAATTCTTATTCGCTGAACGGTTTTATTTGTTTAATATCTTAAGTTTTTCTAAAATCTTTGGATAAATTTTCCTAACGATCTGGCCTAAGCAACCAGTGGAATGCGCATAGAAAAGTTTATCCCATTTTTTCAATAAATGATATTTTTAATTTTAATTAAAAAAATTATCAAGAAATTTTGCCGTTCCAATAAGTGTGATAATTGTGATCTGTGGCCTTTTGACAAAACATCTTAAGTCAAATTAAAAACGTTGAAAAAAATGCTGGTAATTATACGAGATTTCCTTCAACAAACATTTTTGTTGACGATTTTAAAATTTTTTATTACAAACGAAATTTTTCTTTAATTTCGGTTTATTTTATTATTTGATAATTATATTTCATCGAATTTTCTTTAAAACTTATTTTGCTATCTTCTTTCGACTTAAGATGTTTTGTCAAAATGACACAGAAATATAGCTCAGATTTTGATAATTCCCAACAACCGTTTACAAGTTTAAATTATTTTATTTTAAACGAAAAAAAAAATTTAAATTTTTTGTTATTTAATTAATATTTTAATTAAAAATTTATTTTAACACAACTAAAATGTTAATTAAATCAAAATTATATTTTTGATTTTCTTTCCCCAAAAAAATTATTGATTCCAATTATCGCATTAATTAAAATTTAAAAAATTTTTTTAATTAGAAACTGGGAATTATTTCCTTTCGTAGGTTACTTAATTTTATATAGTGTATAAAAGTCATTTCTAAAAATTTTAGGAATAGAACTATTACAAAAAAGCTTTATAAAATACATAAATGAAACTTAGCTCATAGAATAAATTCGAAAAAAAAAAAAAAATGTTGAATATAATTTTTTTAATTGATAAAAAAAGCTACTAATAATATTTTCTGTGCAGGATAACCAGAAACAACTTGAGATTGATATTGTTCTTTGCGTGTTTGCAACAGACGGACATAACTTAATCGACTTAAAATTACTCATGGACCCAGAATATTGACTTTAATATACTGAAAAAGTCTATTAAAACCCCTTTGCTTATTTTGGGCCACCGTGTACGTCTTTAAATTCATTCATTTTTGCCATACACCTGCACTCCATTACATTTAGTTTCGTTTCTTCTTTCGTTTTAGACTCTTTCTTTGTGATTTTATGGTACAAGAACTATAATAGTAAGTCACTAAATATAACAAGCAATCATTAGTGTTTGCTGCAGTTGTACTCGTCCTCTTGCAACACGAGCAGTTATAATACAAAACAGCACAAAATACTGGTAGTTTACTTTATTAGTATCTAATATTTAAAGTTCTCTTCTGTTTTTTTATTTTTATTTTTTTTTTTTTTTTTTGGCAATTTCTTGACTTGCCTCTGTGAGAGAGAGTGTGTGTGTGCATGTGGGTAATTGCATGTAGAAGTTTCTTTCGTCTAGTTGTACTTATAAGTTCATTTGTCATAAACACAAGTTAAAGTTGCATTCATGTTGCATTGGGTAGTATTTGTTGTTCTCCTTTTTTTGGGCAGCAGTATTTGTTACACAGTTGTTAGTTACTTTTGACGTAGACTTCTTTCCTCTGTTTGTATTTATGGCTATTTGGAAATTGTTAGATTTTGTATCGCTTTTTGTGGTAAATACGTGTTGTATTTGAGGCTACAATTTCATCTACTTTGTTTTTGTTTTGTTTTTTTTTTTTTTTTGATTAAAGTAAAAAAGAGCAGTAAGGTTATTAACTGCCAGAAGATTTAGTCGAAACTTTTAAAGGAATATTAAGGCCAAAATGGAGTTTGATGGGTTTAATGGGTTAAATATGATATGATGATATGACAAACGGAGAACTAGCTCTCTACTTAGGATCAATAGGGACCAAATTATAACAGTGGTATCAGTTGCCACTGGGCACTGGCCAGTAGGGACTCGTGCTAGAAGAATTAGTCTAGAATTCAATGACTACTGTAGAAGTTGTCATTATGAGGAGGAGGAGGAGACTGTGCATCACTTTCTGTGTCAATGCCCTGGGACACGGGGTATCAGAGAAAAATACCTGGGGGAACCAGTGTTTGCCTGCTTGGAGGATCTATTTAGGATAGAACTTAGATCGCTTCTTCTCTTCATTATGAAGACGAATTGGCTAAACTTTGAAGTGACGCCAACTGAGTAACTGCTCTATAGGATGGGCATTGACGCTGGGTATCACAAAGGGGCCAATGAAGGACCTAAGTGAGTTGTCCCTCGATGGCAGCCTATTTAACCTAACCTCGCCTATGGGTTTAATTAATCTTGGTATAAAAACCTGCTAAAATAGTTTTTAAAAATCATAACTCGATGTCCGACATAAATTTCGAAATTTTCAGTAACTATTAACTGATTTTTCATACCCAATGCTTTGCTTATATATGTCCTTTACTTATTTTTAAATATTCATTAAAAAGAAATACATATGTATATGTAATATAAAAAAATAAAAGTTCATGGTGAACATAGGGCGTTTACAATTTGCTTCCATTTTATACGATCCCTGGCAAGATACTCAATTTGATTCCATGATTTATTAATTGTATTGCATTCTTGTTTGACAGCTCGTATCCACGTTGTGCGTGGTCTTCCAGGTCTACGATGGCCATGAGGTATCCATTGAAGTGCAGATCGGGTGATATCATCTTCAGGTCTTCTCAAAGTGTGGCCAATCCATGTCCATTTGCGTTTCATTATTTCGTTTTCTATTGGTATATTGTTTGTAACCTTCAAGAGGTCTTCCGTTGATATGGTGTTTGGCCAGAAGATACAAAGAATCCGGCGCAAGCAACGGTTTATAAACCCTTGAAGTTTTTGAAATTGAACTGTGTTATTCCCCATGTAGTTGAGCCGTACAACAAAACAGACTTTACACTGCAGTCAAAGAGCCGAAGTTTTGTTGGTTTTCCATACCTTGTGCAGTGATTTTAAGGCAACTCTTGCTTTATTAATACGTGCCTGTATATCATCAGTAGTGCCGCCATTTTTTGTTATTACGCTTCCTAGATAATTAAATGATTCTACATCTTTTATTACTATATTTGCCAGTTTTAGTGGTTTTGTTGAAGTTGTGCCTATACGCATAAGCTTTGTCTTTTTTAAATTGATTTTCAAACCAATCTTCCTCGCATTTTCTGAAAGTTTATTTAATTTGGCTTCTATATCATCGAAGCCATTAGACAAATGTCGTCGGCATAATCTACGTCATTTAGTTTTTCGGCCAAGTTCCACTGTATGCCATTTGGGGCTTCGATATTGGTTTGCTCAAGTACGCTGTCAAGAAGCAGAAGAAATAGTGTAGGTGATAGAATACAACCTTTTTAACTCCAGCATAGGTAGAAATGGTATTAAAACGTACTCGACTGGTGGACTCGTTATATAGTTCTCGGATGAGCATAACAATTTTATTGGGAATACCTTTAGATAAAACGGTATCCCGCAAATGAATCCTTGAGACTGTGTCAAATGCCCTTTCAAAGTCAACGAAAGGAAGGTAAAGGTGTGTGTTGTATTCTTTGGACTGTTCAATGATAATACGAAGAGAATTAATGTGGTCAGCACAGGTGTTTTGTAAACCAAATCCTTGCGCCCAAAAACGTTTACATTATAAATTTGAAAATAAAATAACCCCTTCAAAAAATATATTGGGGCTTTATTTTATGATGATTTTTTGGGGGATATTTTCATATGAAATAATCATCCAATAAAAAATATAAATTAACACCCTAAACAAAATGAAATAACCCCCCAAAAATCGTTGTTTCTATTCTCTGTAAACACTTTTGGGGGGTTATTTCATGCCGCCCTAAATTTTTTTTAATAGCTGGCGCAGTGGCGCAAACGTTTGAACTGCAAAGAATTCTAATAATGGGAATGTGTATATCTTCGAAACATGTTCGACCTGAGTTCTATTTCCCGTTCAGTCAAGAATAAATATTATCAAAAAAGTTTTAATTCATTTCATGTTGTCAAATTCCTTCCTTCACTAAAATAATTTAATGTAAATTAACTGCCTGTTTTTAGAAATTGTACTGCTGACATTGTTTCGGCTTGTAATGTGTATTTCCAAATACATATTAACATAAGCTACTAGAAATAATCTTAATCTAAATAATCTAAACTTATATTCAAGTTTTTAAAAAACACTTAAATTTCTTTTTTGTACTTTTTCGGCCATATTCTGAAATCGATTCTCAGTAATATTGAAATCGAACAAATTTTAGAAAGTTGTTTTTTTGGCACTTTTGAAAAATTAGCCATTTTACACACTATGACATGATTAGGCTCCACTTACTTTTACTACTCTTAGAACCAGAAAAAACTACGCTGATTTAAAAGAAAATTTAAATAAAAAGCTCCATCGATTTTAGTTTTATTTGATTTTGATTTTTAAAACATGGCCATTTCCAATATAAAAATCTTATTTGGTGATTTTTTTCTTAACATTGGCGATTTCCGGAAAATAATTTGATGCGTTGATTATTTAGTAGAACAGCGAGGTGTTACCAGTGTCGTGCAACAAACGAGTTGTAAACAGGTAAATAACAATTTTAAAAATTAAAAAAAAGTTATTTACCCCCAATTTCACCAAGTTCAGTTAAAAAACTAAATATTACTTTAACTTCCAGTTAACTATAACTGATAGTTAATTTTTAATTAACTTGGTCAAATTGGGGGTAAAAAGTTTATCAAGAAAAATAAAAAAAATATTCAAACGCATTTAAACGGGGAATCATTTAACCGATAGCCCGGATAAATGCGCAATCAACGCATTTATAAAAACCTCGTTTAAAAAACTCAATAATCATTTAAAAGAACTTTTTTAGTTATAAGGGAAAATAAAATTTATTATACCTAGTTCTCATACGAAATTAAATATTATATTAAAACTAAAACTAATTTAATAAACATTCTTACATAAATACATATGCACCTACATATTTATTAAAAATATAAATATGTATTGTATATAACATGTATTTTATTAGACCTTTATTAAATAATAAAGTATTAATAAATTGTCGAGCTTTAGGTCTTTTTTTTAAATGTTTATTCTAACCAATATTTCGGCACTTCTTACAATTTGTAAATTTATAAAAAAAGAAAAGAAAAAACAAAACCCTGAAGAAGGCACTCAAATTAGTGCCGAAATATTGGTGCGAATAAACATTTAAAGTTTTTAAAAAAAGACCTCAAGCTCGACAATTTATTATTTTTTTATTAAGAAATTTACTTTTTTACTTTAACTGTTGTTTTAAATATTTGTGTTGCCATACATATAAGTACAAAAATACTTTTACTAACTTTATTAATGCCTTGCCGGATATTTAAAAAAAACGCAAGTTTTTTAGTAACGCATTTAAGCGATTTATTTTGTTCAAATTTATGTAATTTCGGACAAAAATAATGAATCAATAAAACGGGGAGCGCATTTAAGCGGGATTTTGTTCATGTAATTATGTTAAAATTTTGCTTGCCAGCACATTTTGCGCATTTAAGAGGGGAAATCATTTAAGCGGGGTTCATTTAAGCGGGAACTACTGTATATATTATAACACAGTGCAACACGAAAAAAAAACCATATACGGACACCACTACGTGATAAAAGACAAAAAAAAAAGACCCATGCCTCCCAGTTTTGCCCAAAGTCAAGTACTTTTTTTTAAGGGCCCCAAAAGATTTGGAGCCTCGGTGTCATTTTGCAAAAAAAGTGATCATTTCCTTGGGCTCATATCTTGCAAACCGTTCTGAATTTTGATTTACCCTCTGAGACAAAGTTGTAGCTCAAAAATGTACCTAAGATATCAATAAACAACTTTTTAGAGCATATGAACTTCCTAGGAATGATTCTTAACACCGTTTAGGTGCCGCAATAGTGAAAAAGTAAAGAAAAAACAAATGAAATTAAAAATTTTAGGGAAATATTTCACTTTTGCGGCTACATAAGCGCTACCTAAACGGTGTTAAGAATCATTCCTATTAAGTTTATATGTTCCAGATAGTTGTTTACTGAGATCTTATGTACATTTTTTGTAGTTGATTTTTTACTTGAATTTTAAACGGCTTGCAACCTATGGACCTGAATAGGCGAAAAAGGGCAAAAGAAAATCGAATTTTTTAAAGTTTTTTGCGATTTTGATCTTGAAGATGAAGTTTTTTTGATTTTATATGTTCACAATTCTTTATGACAAGAGCTACAACTTTGCTTCAGAGAGTTAATTGAAATTCCTAACGGTTTGCAAGAAAGGAGCCTGAGAAAATGGTCACTTTTTTGTAAAAATTACATCGGGGCCCTAAATCTTTGGGAGCCCATAGAAAAAAGTTCATGACTTTGGGCAAAACTGGGACACGGGTCTTTTTTATGGTCTTTTATCACGTAGTGGTGAACGTATATGGTTATTTTTCCATGATTTAAAAAATTACACACAGTGTTATTTTAGGAAAAAAATACCAAAATGAAAAAATATTCAAGAAATCTCACCATTGGAAAAAAATTAACAATTTGGGTTAGAAATAACCAAAAACAGCAGCTCTGATTATGACTTCATAATCAAAGAACTACATAAGACACAAACATAGACATGTTTTTGTGGCACAACTATTTTGTGTAAATGTAGTTGTCAATTACTCATACGTTTTTTTCTATATTTATAGTTCAGTTGTTCTTTCAGTCATTCATTGTGCATCCGCTTGTAGTTTTCAAACGTTAACTAAGTGGTTTTTGAGGTTTGTGTAATTATGACTGGCTTTATTATTGCCTTCGTTTTGTTGTTATTGTTGGTGTTTTTACTACACACAAACACACACACTTACACAAACATAAATCAGTATTACATGGAAATAAATTTATGAAAATAAAAAAAAAGTATGTCAAATTAAGTGACAGCAACATAATTTTGTTGGTCGATTTTGTTTTAGTGTAAAATCTAAAACATATCTATATATACGGGGGCCGACCTTTTTTTGAAATTACCTAAGCTTATCCTGCGAAGCCTTACGCTTGTCTGCTGGAAAGAAACCAGAGTCTCTGGTAGGAATCAAACCAGCAACCTCGGCACTGATAGACTAGCTGAGTACCAGCTATCCTACCGGGGTACTCACGTATAGATGACTGAAGAAGTTAGAAAATATTTACTTTGGTGAAAAGTGGATGCCTTATTAGACATATACATAGTTACTTTAATTTAGAAAAGACGTATCGAACATATAAAATTATTTTAAGTTTGAGACATAAAACTTGCTAAAAAGAAAAAGAATAAATAAAAAAGCTTATATATAAAGTTATATTTAAGGTTTCGACTCGAATTGAAAACAAAAAATTTTAATTCATAAATTGGTGTTTTTAAATCCGCGTGTTTTTGTGTATTCGAAGTTTTTGTTAAAAAAAAAATCAAGTTGAACTAAGGATCGATAATTTGCTAACCGCAGCATGAAAAACGCCCTAGAAGGGAAGAAAAATCGCCTAAAACACAAAAATTAGAATTTTACAATAATAAAATCCCTTTGAATAGGGCAAAATACAAAAACCCTAAAACAAGACAAAAAGAATTAATGTTACCAGATTGTTAAAATCTCATTAAAAACATAAAAATCATTTTAATGGCAAAATTTAGCACGTAATACAGAAATCTTATTGATAAAAGAAAAAAATTATAAAATCTGAAAAAAATCCGAAAAATAAAAAATTTTTTAAGAATTGGTAAAATATAGAAAAAATTAAAAAAACTGAAACTAACTGCCAGGCAGGCCCACGATGTCGACAAGAACACTTCTTTCGCATATCTATATTGAAAACAAAAATAAAAAAAAACAAAAAAAACGGCAAATCCATCTGAGGAGATCGAGTGGTTGCGATCGAAACATGTCATGGTAACCTGCCGGCCCGGGTTCGAGCCCCGGCCACGGTCAAGGATGAAAGATTATCAATAACAATTTTAATCAATTTTCATGTTGTAAAATTCCTTTCTTCATAAAAATAATTTAATGAAAATTAAATTTAATGAACTTAAACCTAATTAAAATTAATAAGTATTGTGGTTATTTTGTTGAACTATATTAAAAATCCTAATTAAAATTATTAAAAATTTGGATCAAAAATAAAAAATTAAAATTTGTTTTTGTTTTCAATAAAAATACACGAAAGAAATGTTCTTATCGACATCGTGGGCCTGGGCCTTAAACTTTTTAATATAAAAAAAAAACTATAAAATCTGAAATAAATTCGATAAAAGTCTAATATTAACTAAAAATCGTGAAAGCTGTAAAGAGTCATAGGAAAAAATCGCGAACATGGCTTAAATTCGCGAAAAACTGCAAACAAACACTAAAATTTATTTGAAATCGCTAAACAAACAAACAAAATGTCGGAAAACATGTAACAAAAAAAAAAAAATATTCCAAAAATAACGAAAATTCGCGAAAATTTTTTAAAATTTAAAACAAGCCATAAATTGATGAAAAGTTCCTCAAACTTTAAGGAATGGTAATGGATAAAACTTGCTAAATTAGCGGAATTCGCAAAAATTTGCTAACACCGACATGATAGCAAAGTCTACTAATAATTATAAATGGTTAAAATCGCCTCTCAATAAGTCCATTGTTAAGCGTGCTGTGTGGCATGTGGCACCGTCTTGTTGAAACCACATGTCATGCAAGTCAAGCTCTTGCATTTTAGGCAAAAAAAAGTTGGATATCATCTCACGGTAGCGCTCACCATTCACAGTTACGTTACGATTCGCATCATCTTTGAACCGCACCAAACTGTGACTTTTTCTGGATGCATTGGTAGCTCTTGCAATGCTTCCGGCTGATCTTAACTCCAAAATCGACAATTCTGCTTATTAACGTACCCATTGAGCCAAAAATGAGCTTCGTCGCTGAACACAATTTTTCGATAAATTTTTTGATAATTTTTTGATATTTTTTGATAATAAAATTCAATAATTTGCAAGCGTTGTTCGTTTGTAAGACGATTCATGGTTAAATTATAGACCAAACTGAAGATGTTTGACAGTGAAACAAAACACGAAACGTGCGTCAGCTTTTTAAACCAGTGTTGTCAAAAAAAAAAAAAAAATAGCTAAAAAATCCTCCATTATAAACAGAATATCGAAACAAATAAATATTTTTGGACAAAGTGTATCGCGCTGAAAGAGAATTTTGTATGTCTGTTCAGAAACAAGGAAATTTTTTTCCCAATTTAATAAGTTTTCTTTGTTAGGGCAGAAAATTTTTGAACCGCCCTCGTATATTTATGTGCTTTAAAATAAATTTTTTATTCTAAAAACTACAATAGAGTTGCATTAAATTTTAATGAAATATTATAACAGATTTTCCAAGAGTAAAAAACATGATTTTATATAAACTAAAGTGAAAAGAGTTATGAAAAATCTTTTGAAATACATTACAATCCTTTCTCATTTTTATGAGATTCTGGGTTAAACTTTTTCTAGCAGAACATAAAAATCATGACATGCTAGTGTTTTTTTTAGCGTTGAATCTTTTACAAGTTTTTATCTATTTGCAAACCGCAAAAAATTCAGTGGTATTATTGTTTCCTCCATAGAACTGCTTAAAATTTCTTGAAATTTTCAGAACGAACAACTTTAAAACTATTTATAAGAATTTTTCATATAGTAATTTAATCTGTTATTTTCTCTAAAGAAAATCTTAAATATTTGCTAAAAGTTTTGCCTGTAAAATGTTTGATTTTTCGATTGCAGTATATTTTTCAGTCGACCTAAACAAACAACTTGTAATTTTGCTGTTCAATTTTTATTTTTATTTAAAATATTCTGTATAAATATTTTAAGTGAAGTGTTTAATAATCCTGGGATTTAAGTTTTCCCTGACAACAACATTATTATTATTACGCCTAGAAGTATTTCGGTGTTTTGGCTTTTAATGTCAAGGCAGATGACTTTTTGTTACGTTTTATTTAGCTTATAATATGCCAAAATACTAAAAAATTTCATTATAAATGTATTGTTACGAAAGCAACTTTAGCTAAGGATTAGTTTTATTTATTAGTTATTTTATATTTGTTATTATTGTATTAGTTATGCATATTTCTAATCTAAAAATCACTGTACAGAATCTTCTTGTACAAATGTAAAATTAAAATTGTTATGCAAAATTGTATTTCAACCCCACTGTATAGAACTTTCGAGTAGTCAGATAATTGTTATCCCTTAAGGTATACTCTAGTTTTATGATCTATAATAGTTAAATTTAAATACAGTTGCAATCAGGGCTGTCAGGCTTAAGGATTTATCCCCAAAGTTGGGGATTTCATGCAAGCAAAAAGGACAAAGACATTCATTTGGGGATTTAATAAAAATAATCGGCGTTTTTTTTTGATTTTACACATTTTTAATATATTTTCCGTTCTTTTATTATTTATACTTATTTTTCTTTGTTTCGTATATAAAATACGAAAAAAGGAGCAAAACTTTTATCTTACTCTTATTAACAACTTATACGGCGTAATTAAGATTAATGTTATTGTTAAGTGTGTAAAAGGTACTTAATAAACTTATGTTATTTTCTTTTATGTGAGTGTTTTAAAAAAGAATCTAAAACCGTTGAAACACATACAATTTTTAATTTTTTATAGATAATTTTCAAGCAAATATGTCTACCCAATAAATAATTAAATATGAAATACAATATAATAAAGTAAAAATATGTAATTTTTTTTTTTGTTGATTTTAAGGATGGCTAAAAACGATTGAACAAGCTACAAATTCTTATAAATTGGCTCATTCGTCTTCAAAAATAGCATATTGTTCTGCTTGTAATTCCTCATTGGAATCGCATAAAAAGGATTTAAAAAAAACATGCCGAAACCAGTCGCTACAAACAAAATTAAATAACTTTTATCGGGGATTTTTGGGGATTTCTTATTAAAAATTTTCTTACTTTTTTTAAAAAAATTTTAATTTTGGTCAGAAAAAAAATATATAAAAATATTAACTTTTTAAGGTTATTTTTTGTAATTTGGGGTTTTTTTTTGGGGGGACAAGGAAAAAAAGTACCTGGCAGCACTGGTTTCAATATTAGATATATGCACAAAGTAAATGCAGATAAGCCTAGTTTCATAATTTAAAAAAAAAACATAATCGCCCCTATCGTGAACAAGAATTCCTTGGGAGTTTTTTCCCTGTTTCTATTTTTCCTTTGTTAATTCAATTGTAAAAATGGGAAAAGAAAAAATTCCCAAGGAATTTTAATTCACGATCGGGGTGAATTTACGTTAAGAATCGAATAATCTAGGGTGATCTAGACGTTTGTGATAAAGTAAAAATAGATACTCAAAAGATGGCATTGGGTCCGTATTAGTACAAACATTAAAGTGTGCAGATCACAATAGTAAGCTGTGTTGAATGACTTCCTGTTCAATAAAACGAAACAATTAAATGAGAACCGATGCATACTTCTACCAATTTATGTTGGTTTCTGTAACAAAAATTAAAATTTTTTTGGGATTTTGTTTAACATTTTAGTTCATTAAGGTCGAGTCACAAAGAATCCTGTGTGTGTGTACATACACAGATATGCATGCCCAGTGTTTAAAAAACTGCATTCGAAACCAAAAACTGTCGAACATAAAACGAAAATTTGGGTACAACTTTTCGCTTTTTGAGTTGGTTTCACAGCGACTATTAATACCTAATGAATCAGAAGTAAAAGCAACAGTTTTTTTCTGGCCAATGGCAAATGAAGAAGTGGAAGAAATGGCAGTTTTTATATTTTGACCGCAGTTTTTTAAACGCTGTGCATGCATATATGCTTATATACACACAAACATTGTAACTTTTATTTTCAATTAAACCAAATTAATAGGAGCAATTAAAAAAATTTTTTGAAACAGCATTACTTGATTTAATTGAAAATATTTTGGTACAACTTTTTTGTGTTATAAGACACCAGCAGCATGCTCGATACACAGAAAAAAATCTCCAAAATTGTTCACCAATTAAAGCATTAATCAAAAATAAAATCAGTTTTAATTAAAAATTTAATCAAGTGAATTAAACGTTTAATCAAGTGAATTAAATGTTTAATTAATACTATTAACTGGTTTAATTGATACTATTAATTTGTTTACTGGTGCAAATTTAATTAATTTTTTAATTAATATCACAAATTTTTTAATTGAAATCAATTTTTATGTTTTTCTGTGTATAGTTTTCGTAATCATTTTACTTTAAATATTCAATGTATTTAACTAAAAAGAATATGGGAATTTTTGCTTCTTATTTTACTTTTTATACATGAAAATAATGTGAATAATACACAAAATATTGCATTGAATTGATGTCACTTTCGTTGGACTATACTTTCTTACTTGTTTTTTCCAGATGTATATTTTCTTAATAAACCTTTTATAAACCTCTTTTATTTTCTATGAACAAGGGGGTTAAAAAACAACATATCTTTTAAATGATATTCTTAGTTCTCTTGCCAAAATTTAAAAACTTTCAGTTTAAAAAGACACTTGTTAAAAAATATGAATTTATTGTTAAAATAAATTTGAATTAAATTCAATTAATAGAATATTGTTTTTTTTTTATTTTATTTTCTACTCAATTAATTTTATCTTATTCATTAATTGTATCAATTGTGATTTTTTTTTTAATAAACATAAAATATATTAATAAAATTAAAAAATATTTATTGCATATTTTGATTTTTAATTAAAATGTGTGGGAGAAGAATTTAAATAATATTTTATTTAACTCATTTATATGTATATGTAAATATTAAAATTGCAAGATATGAAAATTGCATATTTTTCTGCGATAAACATTTTTAATAAATTTAATTGTTTAACAAATTTAAATAATATAAATTGATTTATAATTATATAGAATGTATTTTTTATTATAACCCTGAAGGAAACCTGGGTGCAAGTGTCTCCAAGTCACCAGTTTTGTCGACTATTTTGGTGACATTGTCAACGAAGTGTCTACACTTCACTACATTTGCCACTATATTTGTCTTTAATACGAAAAAGATTTTATCAATAACAACTGAGAAGTACAATTCATATAAAAGTTGAAGAAATAATAAAAAAAAAATATTTCGTATTCGTATAAAAAGTGTAGACTACATCTACTAAAATGTACTAGTGATTCTCTGGTTCCAATGTCTACATATGCTCCCAAAGGAACTACCTAGTCAGTAGTACCAACGTTAAATGTAGATTTTCAATGACACACTCATGTTAAATTTCTATAGTAAATAACATTGTCTGGGTTATAATAAGTCACTAGTACTTGTGACTGTGTCAATAGTGAATCAATACATATTCACTAGTGACATTTCCTGCAGGTTAATTAATGTACAAATACATAGTCAGTCAAGCCCAGACAATTGATACCCTACACGATAGTATATAAAGATAAATTTTCGAATTTGTACCCTATTTGGGAGCCATGGCCAATAATGGACCCCACAAAACAAAATTATGTTATGAGGTTAAGATTCTATTACGAGTTCTTTGTGGCGAATATTATCTTTTTTTAATTCCCTAAGCTAGTCCCGCGAATCTCTACGCTTGTCTGCTGGAAACCAGAGTCTCTGGCGGGAATTGAACCCGCAACCACGGCGCTGATAGACTAGCTACCAGCTAGCCTACAGGTGCACAAATATCAACATCTTGAAATATTAGTTTTGTACGTCTTAAAGCGATGTTGGAGATGGGGTTTATTAGGGACAATACTGGACCTACAAAATTTTTCCATGACATAGTAGCTATTAAAAAAGTTATCGTCGTCCAACTTTATATCAAAACCAACATTTGTATGGGAACTATGGTCAAATATGTACCGATTTAAAAAGAATTTGGTAAGACGATTTATGTTGCAAAAAAACAAAAATCTTAAACCAAATTTAAAATAAATACCCACCTAATAAAATAGCTTATGGACACAAAGACTGTCCTGAAAAGAAGTTTGTTTGAGGGTTATATAATATTATAGACCGATTCTCACCATTTTAAATAGCCTTCGGCCTTGTGACAATTAAGACGTACATACCAAATCATCAAATTGTCTTAAAAATTGGGTCCTGTATATTGCGCACAGTATACACTACAAAAATTTATAATTTTTGTTACAACGGTTAATCGGTTAATCGACTGAAATTAACCGGTTTAATCGTTAATCGAAAAAAGCCAATTTTAAATTAACCGATCAGTTAATCGGGTAGTAATTAATCGGTTAACCGATTAACGGTTAACCGAATGAATACCCTAGTATCATTACACAACATCCGACAAAATGTTGGTGGTACTGGAGAAAATAGATTTCTTAATATTTTAAGTACGTTATAAATATAACTTTCTGTTCTTATTGCACCATGGTGAAGGGAAGATTCGGCATAGCCAAATAAAGCATTCATTCTTGTTTTTCTGTTCGTTTGTGCTAGTGTAGGATATATAAAATTTATTTTTTTTACTAAATTGAAAATGCTGCAAATATCTATCAAAACTAAATTTATATATTTTTTTTTTGTACATTTAGTTAGACTTTAATTTCTTTTCTAAAATGTACTAAATTAACTGAAAATATTTTCTTTAAACCAGGATAAACCTTAACTTTTACTTTTACCACAGTTTAAGTTTGTAAACCAAAACTCCCTCTGAAATAATTTAAAATATTTCACTGCCGGTTTTAGGGTCTGCACATTGAACAAAAAAAGGGCGAACAATTATTTAGAATAATTGTAAACAATATTGAATTTAAAACGATGCTGAAAGCAACACAATGATGACCCAATAAATTGAAAACAAACAGACAACGTAGCAAAAATGTTATTGATTTTTTTTTTCTAACATTTTTAGGAATTTTGGTTTTTTGATTCTTATTTTTTGTTTGTGCTTTAAAAGAGGTCAAAAAGACACGCCTGCACATTGTGTCGATTTGTGAGCAAACACGACTGCAAAAACAATAACAAGAGTAAACAAAAGGCTTAATATCGTATAATACTAAAACAAACATAATAAACAATTCACTTATACAGACACAACTAAATGCCCAGCAAACACACGAGTGTCGTTCTAAATTGAACGAGACTTAAATTTAACGTTTTAGAAAAAAATTTAGTAAAAAGTAGAGCCTCTTCTCATTTTTTATATAGATTTAACCAGAGTTCGATATAAAATTAATTTTTTCTAAGTTCTTCTTCGTTTTCGCTGGGATGTAAGTCTGGTTTATTTCAATGTACATATCAGTGCAATAAACGTATAAATGAAAATAAACAACAACAAAACATCAACACATTTAAAACAATAAATTCTATGGAAAATTGGAAAATTTTTGGCCAAATGCCAATAAAACGAATGACAGAAATTAAACAAAAAAAAAAAAAAAAAAATTGGGAAAGAGAACAATTCCAAAAATTTGTAGTTGGTGGCAAATTGTTAGATAGTCAAGTCATTATATATTATTTATAGTTGTAAGTATTACTTAGAATTCTGTTGTGTGTGGGTAAGAGAACTATTTAGTAGAAAATGTCTTCTTTGTCTACATTTTAGGATTTTTGAGAACAAAAAGCTTTTTCGAACAACAGAAAAAAATTAAAATTAAAATTTTTGCCATCGTAAATACTTTGCTTAAGTATGGCATAACACTTTAGAAAGATATTTGCAATAAAATGTTGCTTGTACCACAAAAAGATATGTATTCACAATAAAGAGACCAACAGGAGACAGACATCAAACAAAAACGGTACAGGAGGGACGAAAAGTGGAACCACTATAAATATGCAATTGGAATTTTCAGTTTTTTTTATTTAAAACAGTCCCTGCAAATAATAGGGCCAGTCCAAACATGCGTGTAAAGAGTAGCCCACAAGGGACTAGGACTAGTCCAAAAGTAGCCCAAACGTATGGAAAAAACATGGTCTATTTAACATTACGATGTCCTAGGGCAGGACCATATAACCCAGCTTTGGACTACAAAGGAGTAGGTTGAAAACTACTCCATGGTATACTCAAGAGGATTAGTTTTGAAGTCGTTTAAAACGAAGGCACGTCGTTAAAAAACGAAGACATGTCGTCTCACTACAAACACTTGTTAACAATGACATGGTCCATGCTTGCATTACATCGGACCACTCCCTGCATGGAGTAGTCCATTTTATGAAAATGGGTCGACCACTTGACCCAATATTCTTCGCAGGGGTGCACCACTATCGAAAGGCTGAATTCAGGGTTTTAAAAACTGAAGTCAAAAGCTTAACAATTTTATATAAAAAAAAAATAATAAATTAGGTTTTGCAAAGCAAATTCATTCTAGCAAAAACAGCTTTTTCGAATTGTGTGTATAATTTCGTACACAGTCTTGTGTAATTTCCAAATTCTTCATTGGCAACACTGCTTTTTAGGCAATTTACGATATTGTTGATAAATGATACCTTAAACTAAAACGACGCTTAGGCTTTGCTATTGTCCTTTTTGACACAAACCTTGCAAACAATATTGTATAAAAATTTCTAAACATGTTTTTCAATGCTTTCTAAATAAGGACAATTAACAAGACAATAAGTGATAAATATGGCACAATTTCTGGTATATTGTTGCTGTTTATTCTGTTTTTGTAACAATAGTAAAACAAGGACAATAAGCTTTTTTGTTTGTTTAAGCATTTATTTTGGACAGTTAAACTTTCGCAAGTAACATTAAACGAAACTTTAGAGACAAATAATGTTAATGATTCTTTTTTTCTTTCAGACTGATTTAGAGATGGACAATTGTGCATAAGAATTGAAAATTGAATAATGTCCGATTAAATGATCTATGTTCTACTAAGACGTCCAGCATATGCTTAAGATAAAATTTGCATTTTCATCACTCCCTAGATAACTCAGGTAAAGCAGCAATTATCTTCTAGAAAGTATTTAGGTTGAGGTGTATAAGTTAAGCCAAACCCCTTATATTATAGTTAGGCCACAATTTTCCGTCATAAAAAAATTTTGACTAGTTCCCACAATATTTAACCAAATTTGTGACGGAGTCTAGTTTAACTACTAAAACTAAGAAAAATGTACTTTGGACTTCAAGAAGAATTTTTGACAAAAAGTACGAGAAAACAGCAGTAATTTCTTAAGAAAACATGTAAATCAATTAAAATATCAAAATTCTAAAATCTTTGGAAAAGGTTTCCTGATGATATGGAAGTGGAATGCGCATAGAAGCTAGCTTTCCCTCAACAATAAATTTCAGAGTGTTTATCAAATATTAAAAATTGGGAATTTAGCACGTCATACAAAAATCTTATTAATAATAAGTTTTGTATTCCCGAAAATAACTTTGATAAAAAAGATTATCATTCAAGAACAAATTTCGATTTACCAAAGTTGACTGACAGCCGTCGTCAATGGCGGTAAGTGTTAAGGCTCAGCTCAAGGCGAATTCATATAGGTGACCGCATCATGAGATAGAGTTATGCTTACTATCCCTTTTTTTGAAAAAAGGCTATGTATTTTGTTTTTGTAAAAAGTTAAGAGTGAATATGTCAAAATTATTTGTTTACAAAATATACACTAAGGCGAATTTATAACAGGTAAGTGCAACTCTACAACTACAAAAAGCCCCATGTATTTTGATTTTGCAATTTTCTGACTTGTTGTCAAATTTCAGTATAGAAACAAAATAATATTTTGACGTTTCACCATTTTTTAATTCGCCGTGGATACAGCTGATGAACGGCTGACGAGTTGAGCTTACCTGGAGTTAATTCGCCTTGATATAGACAATTGCTTTAGAACAGTGATAGCCACTCCATAGCCTCGCGAGGCAGTCAATAATCGTATTTTTCACACAGACACTCTCGGCAATTCACATGTATACAGCAATTTTGTTCGTTTCAAAACATCAGTCTATCATCAGTCTCTGCTCAAGCTTTGTTTGGCACGCTTGTTTGGTATTGTTTTGTTTTTTTTTTTTTCGTAATCAACATAAAAGCACACAGAGCAACAATGTTCAATAATTCTTGGGAATTGATGTTTTTTTTTAAATAAATATTTTATACTAGCTGGCCCGGGTACCTGGCGTTGCACGGGATCCAATTATTTCATTAAAAAAAAAAAATATTGAAATAAAAAAAAATAATTGATAAAAAAATTTATATATAAAAAAAATTGTATGGGAGGTACCACGCCCCTTTGTCCAATCTTGACCTTATATAGCCTACTTGTCCTTCTTGGTCGACAGTAATATTTTGTGAAAATTTCATGAAGATCGGGTTAGTAGCTTAGACGCCTATACGGAACAAAGATATATACATTCAATTTTATATAAATAGATTGTTACACAATGTACAATTCGGCAGCGACCGCAGCCCAGCTTCTGCCCAGCGGGAAAACTCAGAAGACCTTCTTACTTCAGGCCTTTTTAAAGGCCTGCTTAAAAGATTTTTTGAAACAATTACTATTCTTATCTAACTGCTAACGAAGGCCTCATAGAAGGCCTCGGCTCTTTCGTATAAAAGATAAGATACAGCTTCCACACTCGCTTCTATGAGAAGGGAGTAGAGAAGGAGTAACATTTTTTGTATTGTTTTTTTGCACAAGCAAAAGCAATATCAATTTTTTTGGTCCCGTTACCCTTCTTATGTACCTGCTGAAGAAGCGAGAGCGGAAGGCCTTCTCCTCAATGACAACGTGTGTAAAAAATATATGAGTATGGAATGGAGCAAGAAGGCCTTGTACATCCAAAAGAAGGGGTACAGAGGCCTTCTAGAAGACCTCCGTACTGCTTATTTTTCCCGCTGGGTGTTTGCGACCGCACACAAGCACATAATAACTTTGTGTACGTGCGTTCGGGGCTTGGTTATTCCTTACGCCTTTTAAAATTCTTGTGTTTATATTTTATGTTCACTTTTTTGTTTTATAACATTTAAATAAGTTTTTTTTTTCTAAGAATTTATATTTTTATTGAATTTTAAATTTTAACAATTTTTTTCATAAAATGTAAACAACGCTTGACATTCAGTATACACATAAGGAAAGAAACATTGAACAGATGACTCGAAAATGTCACCTTTATGAATTCGCCTTGGCTCAAATATAACATGCATAAGCTGACTAAAAATATTTTATTCCGTACGGAAAGTGAAATCTGTTTCGCTCTTTGCTTAAGCAAATGCCGGCTTCATAAAATTAACCAAAAAGTTTTCTTAAGTTCAATATGTTTCGGCATATATGAATCACATGTATTCGCACAAATGCTTAAGCATATTATAGTTGGGTCTTTAAACGGCAGACCCCTCTGAAGAAATTGTGTGGTTACAATCGAAACGTAACGGCAACCTGTTCATGAAAACCTGGGTTCGATACTCACGTCAGTCAAGAATGAAAAATTATTATTGAATTTCAATTAACTTCATGTTGTAAAATTCCTTTCTTCATAAAAATAATTTAATAAAAATTAAATTCAATTACCTTTAGTCTGATTAAAATTTAAAAACTATTAACAGTTCAATAAATTAAACACAATACTAACTAATACTAATATTGTGAAGCTGAAGAGTTTGTATGTTTTTGTGTTTGTTAAAGGTAATTTCCAGAACTGCAGATATAAAAAAAATGTTTCAACAATATGAAGAATGGAAGCTCCTGAGTTAATCCTTTGAATTATTCTGAAATAAATGCATATGTTGTCTCTTAAGCTTCTTCTCACTGTTATATCACACTCAAACCAATTTGATTCTACATGAAATTCACGTTGTTTCAACATGAAATAACTTTCATTTAATGTGATTTTGTAATGTTATTTCAATATCAATATCATTTTGTAAACTCAACCTTGTTTTCGACGAATTTACATTGATTTTTTTCTGTGTACATTTAGGATGGTTGTATTGCAATGATTTTAAAATATCTTTACGATTATTACCGATTAAAAGGGATGCTTGAAATTACATATAAAGGGTGGCAAAATTTTAAGGGCCGATGATAATTTTGAAAAAATAAACAAATTATTTCGGAAATTATTGTCATTTCCTTTTATTTAATAATATTGGTATGGTTCAATTATGTATGGAACAAAATATCGGCCAAATGGCCGCCGCGCCCTCTGCGGCACACCTCCATCCGATGGTCCAAATTTTCGATGACGCTGAGGCATAATTGAGGTTCTATGCCGTTAATGTGCCGAATTATTTCATCCTTTACACGTACACTTTTTCTTTCAAATTACCCCAAAGAAAGAAGTCCAACGGTATCAAATCAGATGATCTTGGCTGCCAATTGACATCGCCACCACGTGAGATAACACGGCCATTGAATTTGTCGCACAAAAGAGCCATTGTTTCGTTAGCTGTGTGGCAAGTGGAACTCTCCTGTTGAAACCACATATCGTCCACATCCATATCTTCCAATTCAGGCCATAAAAAGTTCGTTATCATCTCACGATAGCGAACGCCATTCACAGTAACTGCCTGGCCGGCCTCATTTCGGAAAACAATACGGCCCATTGATACCGCCAGCACATAAACCGTACTAAACAGTCACTCTTTGTGGGTGCATTGGTTTTTCGACAATCACTCTTGGATTATCATTCGCTCAAATGCGGCAATTCTGCTTATTGACGAATCCACTGAGGTTTAAATGTGCCTCATCACTGAAGATGATTTTCTTCGAAAATTGATCATCCACTGTTGAATTACTTTAACGCGTTGCTCGATTGTGTATCTTTCCATGGTTCAAATTGAGTTAGTCTGAAATTGAGAAATGTCAAATGAAATGCAGAAAACAACTTGACGTTTAGGTGTGGTTCACATTCCACATCGGCCCTTAAAATTTAACCACCCGTTATTTATTACCAGGGCTGTGGTTTCGTCAAAAAATAGTACCGCTGATATTTTTTAAGGTCCGACTCCAACTTCGACTCCTACTTTAGCATTGATGCTAAATGTATATGAGACTGGTCGTTATTTGACTTTAAACTTTTTTTTAATGCAGTACCTTTTAAATGGTTGAATATAGCAAGAAAATGATTCTATAAAACTTTCAAATCGATAGTTAAAATATTGCATCGCCAATTTAAAAGAAAAACTTTTGAGTCGGAGTTGGACGTTTTTGTGTGTACTTCGACTCCAAATCCGACTCCGGTAAACAATTCTCAACTCCAACTCCACATCCCTGTTTATTACGCAATCAATCATCAAATTGTTTTTTAAACAGAGAGTAAAAAATAGTGCTTCTAAGTGGTTGCAGGTGGTTGCAGGCAAGCAGGTTTGTAAGGGAGAATTGTGACTCTATCCCATGCAAAAATTCTTACCAGTAAGCTTATTTTTTTTTTTGCTGGGAGCACAGTTTTTTTAAATCACAACCTGAAATACCATCAGGTATTGGATTAAATAAAGTTATTAATAAAGGAAGAAATATTTACCGGTTCTGCGTTGATATTTCATATGGATACGATGCGTTAAGTCGCGAAAGTTGAAACAAACAAGTGAATGTGGAAATCGCTGAAACAAGAAGAAATTTTTCGAATTGCAAAAAAGCTAATACAAACACTAAGATCCAAGTTTCAATTGTAATTGTTGCTAATTAGAAATTTTGTTCTTACTTAATTTACCGATCAAAAGTAACGAACCGACCAGAGTATCTGGCGGATATCGAAACCGCAACCATCACTCTAATAGACTCGCATCCAAACGGATACATATTTGTTTGTTTGTAGAAGCCTTTCGTAATTTTTTTTTTATTATTGAAAAAAGTCCTCTAAATAAAAATAAAAATGTCGTCATGATGATGACAAACACAAACCATTAATACTTGCAAATAATGGGAGCCATTAATGTAATTTTAACAAACTTATTTCCACTTAATGCTGAATTTAGGGTTTAAACTAATAAAAATTAAAATTTAATCACTCCTTCCATTCTCAAAACAAACAATCTTTAACACATGCCATCCATCCATCCATTCAACTTAAAAACAACATTCACTAAATTTAATTTTTTAACACTTTTCCGAAACATTTTTTACAGACAATCACACTAAAATGTCCATCAAGTTAGTCACCTGAGTTTAGTACCCCCAACAAAAAAAAAAAAAAAAAGTTTTAAGTATTTTGTTTTTACCGAAAGAGGATTTAAATACTTAATGACCAGTTTTCTCTTATAACCCTGTAAAAGGGTGCACGAGAGAAAGTGTGTGTGAATGTGTTTGTGAGTGCGTAATTTGCAAAAGTAGTTAAGATTAACTAAACTTTGAACATTTTTAAAAGTGTTAATTTGCTTTCAAAAGCACAAAAGCACGTTAAATAACAAAAGAAGAAAATAAAACCAAAAAGGAAAAACTAAAAGGGTTGCTTCAGCTTGTTTTTTTTTGACTTTACTTTATATACATAAGTTGTTGATTATTTAAGGAGCAGGTGTTAATCACTCACGAAAATGAGGTGTTGATGATTGTGAAATTGTTAAAGTTTCCTTCAAAGGACTCCAAAAAGAGGGAAAAGCAAATAAAATTGTAATAAATAAATGTTTCTTCTGTGGAATTTTAAAAAAAGCCTGTTTTCTAGGTATTGTTTGAAAAGATGGTGGTGGCTTCACAGTTAACTGAAGTAAACTTAGAACTTTTGAAGTTTTCTTTAAGTAGAAATAGTTGAAGTGGAGCAGAGTTAAGAAAAGTTAGCAACGATAAAGTGTTGGAAAGAAATCTATAAAATCGTTAAAATTTTATAATTTCGAAAGTTTTTACATAAAGAATTGAATTAGAACTCTTGTAATTGTTGATTTGCTTTACAAAGAACTTTTCTGAACGCATTTGTCTAATTTGGCACAGCTAGGGATAATAAAAGCAAGGGGAAATAATTCTGCCGTTTCTAAACAAATTGTCAAATTTTAATACAATTTCAAATATCTGTAGCAAAAGTCTAGATGAGTTAAATTAGTTAAAATAGGACAACTCGGACATTATAAAATTCCTTTTCTATACGGCTTTCTTAATTTTGGTCCGATTTAATATACATTGTTATGCTTTAAACACATTCGAGACAGCAAGCTACCGTCTTCAATATGTCAAAAATAGAATACATGTGTGCATATGGAAATTATTATTTTCACGACGACACGGATACATGGCTGCAGGTTGTTGTCTGTGCTTATTTTGTCGTTGTAGTCAAATTAAACTAATTTCTATTTTTGTCCACTACAAAACAGAAAAAGTGCTGCTAATATAAAAAAATATTTAAAAAATAAGTGCTTAAAATTTTTTTTTGTTTTTTTTTTGTTTAACAGAAAAGAATCGGCTTGAAACAAGAATATTTACTCGGCTCAACACTAAATTGTTATTTATATAATTTTTTTTATATCCTTGAAAGAAGTTCTATAGGAAGATGTTTTACGCGCCAACGCTTCTAGTTCAGGAGTTATAGGTCGTAAAAGTTTCAAAATACTTTATCCATATCTCTTTAGGTATAAAATGAATCTATAAAATATGAGAATCATTGGAAAATTCTTTAAAGTGTGTTCCACATGGCGTTTATGGCACACCGATTAACCAATTAAGAGCCAATTTTATATTTTTTACAAAATTGGCTTTATCTTGAAATCATGTCGTTATAACGATAATTATGTAACCCTAAGATTTTTGCTTAATAAAGTTTTTCTGAATTGCGGTTTTTCGGCGTTGCAGAACACTTATTATTTATGTTCATATTACAATAATTCAATCAGCCCAATCATGAATAAAAATTCCTCGGGAGTTTTTTCCATTTTCCTACTTTTACAATTGAATTAACATAGGAAAAATGAGAGAAGGGAGAAAACTCCCGGGGAATTTTCATTCATAATTGGGATGAATATGTAAGAAGTACATAAATTATTACCAGATATATACTTTCAATCAAACTTTTAAATAAATTGACTAATTTTCCAAAATAAAATTTTTTAAAGCTTAATAAATTTAAAATTTTATATGATGAAGTTACTAATAATATGGTATATAAAAGATTAAGTGCTCTTCCCTAAAGATATTATGTTTTAATAAATATGTATATTAACAAAATTTTAAGTTTTGTAGAAAAATCTTTCATGAAATATTTATTGTTGAAATTGGCCCTTAACGGGCCATTTCGAAGTAGTTTCTAATAATACCACTAGTTCTTAGATCCAGTTTTTACCTAAAAAGTTATTGATAAAGGGTACGTTCGTAAATGCAGTTGTTGGGTATCACTTGCGCAGAAGTAAAGTTTAATGTTCGTAAAAGCATCACTTGTAAGAAACTTGGCATCACTCTCATATGTCAAAAGTTTTTATGCAGTAATGCCGCAGCTCTGCAGCAAACTTTGGCAATTATTGCTTCAGTTAATTTTCTGAAGCAATAACTTTTGACAAAAAAGAAATCGTTTAATTTTATTTTCATTTATAAGAAAACTGTTACTTTTTGGTTCAATATTTTCAATTAAATTTGTCATCTTTATTGTAAAAAGCATTTTTATTATTATTTAATTTTTGCTTATTAAACTTTTGAAATTTCAAAAATTCAAACTTTGCACAGCTGTTGTGCAAAGTATCAGCAACACAACTGCAACTGGTAATCACGCATCAGAAACAACATTTTGCATCACTGCAGAAGTGATACATAGTTGTTATGCATTTACGTACGTACCCAAAGTGTTCTGAAACTTTTACGAACTATACCACGTGTGTTGAAGGACCAATTTTTTTTATTTTAAAAGCATTTTATATGTATTTTTTGTTTAATCTGCCGGTAAAATTATATTGTTTATTAGTTACAAAAACAACAAAATTAAAATATTTTAAGTTTTTTTAAATAAATTCATTTGTTGATAATCTTAAATTAAGTTTGAATAAGAGTCTGCAATTATGCATGTTTTTCCATTGTATAAGAGAAAAAAAAATGATAGTGGCACCACTGAAATAAAAAGACATAGTTAACAAAAACAGCTGTTTGTATTTTTTCAATTGTAGCTGCCGTCTTCAACATAATTCAGTAGCTGACTACACGACTTAAATTTCAGCCAGCAGCATTTGTAATATTGTGTTCGTGTAGCCTGCTGTGGTGAATGCGTTTAATGCATTAAGCCACGGTCAAGCCTTAAGCAATGACATGCAACACGATGAGATCGGACTTTAAATGGCAGCGCTGTATAAAAAAATTCAAAACTTCTGTAATTGGGGGCCTGGAAAGAAAAATGGTTTAAACTCCTATAAACTTCATTGATATACCTTTATTAAACCCTTAAATGCATTGCGTTCCATTTTTGGTACACATTTTATAATTCATGTTAGTCTAACCAATCAATTAAAAATCAAGCTGTATAAAAAAAAGCTTTAAACTAAGGAATACGAAATTAGTGTTCATCATACCAATTCCACTTCGTCTCGCTTTCAATTTATTTGAGTTGTCAATAAGCTGGCAAAGTGGACGGACGCGGTTTTTGCTTATAATTTCAAAAGTGATTTTAATAATTGAAAAAGTACTTACAATATTATTTTGTCTATGGATATATTGGACTTTGTTTTAGTTAATTGAGTGATTTTTTTGTCAAGTTTTGTACCGTAAAATAGTTTTTTCTCCTCTTCTCAATGTACCATATATGGTACAGCATGCATTTAGACACGTGTTTGTAATGTAAGTTACTATTTAACCATGTTGTTATAGTGATTGCTTTTGCCTTTTGTAAGATATGGCTAATCTTTTTACAGATTGAAAGAAGTGTGATGTAGCTGATACGAACTAGATGATTTCATTAATAACAAAACAAGTATGAGTGCTATATTCGGCTGTGCCGAATCTTTGATACTCTCCACCGATCTATATCTATATGACCAATCTACAGGATCTATATGATATCTATTTATTATTAATTTATCATTACAAAAACAAACATCAGCGTTAAAATTGGTTATATAAATTATATATATTAAATTATTGACAGACAATCAGAAAGTTTTATGCTTATAGCAATTTTAACAAGCTTGGGTAAAATAATATGATTCGTAACAATTTAAGCCGATCTTAAATGATTTTTAAGAGGGTAAGTTATGAACCAATTATCCAAAAATTCTGTAGAGTAATTTCTGTTATTAACAACATAAATTTCAAATCAGCGGTGAAACTAGTTTGAGCGTTTACAGTGAATTTCAGAAGGCTGCTAAATATGGGATCTAAGGTAAATTATGGACCGTATATTACAACATTCACAACAATTTTTCTAGCAATATGAAACTAAGTTAGAAGAAATTTTACAACAATAAATATATCTGCTACGGTTTTAGGCGTATTAAATTAATTTACCAGAGTGGGCCTTAAACTTTTTTCCGGGAGTACGGTTAACATGGGGCCTAGGCTAAATTATGGACCGATCTTCACGAAATTTTACAATGTGATATCTAGTCCAATGAAACTTTGAAGTATTAAATTTTATTCTGATATCATTATTAATTACGGTTATAGGCGCACTAAACTTTCTTCCGGGAGTAGGGTTAACATGGGGCCCAGTGTAAATTATGGACCAATCTTCACAAAATTTCACAGTGTCATTTCTAGTCCTGTGACGTGTCAAATTTTGTTATGATAGAATTATTAATTATGGTTTTATGCGTACTAAACTGTTTCGAGAGTAGGGTTTATATGGGGCCTAGGGTAAATGTTGGACCGATCTTTAGGAAATTTTGCAGTGTCATTTTTTGTCCTATAAAACTGTGACGTGGCAAATTTTGTTATGATAGCATTATTTATGACGGTTTTAGCCGTACTAAACCGTTTTCCGGGAGTAGGGTGTTTATGGGGCCTAGGGTAAATTATGGAGCGATCTTCATGAAATTTCACAGTATGATTTCCAGTCGAATAAAACGAACATTTGCAAAATTTCATATCATTTCGTTCATTGTTCAATCATTTATGTTAGTTTTTGTAACAAAATTATCAATTTTTTAAAGTGGTGGTTCCACATTTTGATTCACCGCTCTGAACCAACCGGACTGACTTGGCTGGATTTCAATCCCAAACTGCTTAGGATAACTACAAGCAATTTGACACCAAGTTTGTACATTTCTTTTGAGCTTTTCGAAAGTGAGCGTGTTTTCAACAGACAGACATGGGTAAATCGACCTATGCTACGGTCACATTTATTAAATATTTGACCAAATAAGCGTTAATAGTTGGTGAGGTTAAACATGGTCTTAATGTCACAAAATAAACTTATTAGACTACTAGACATAGCGAAAAACTGTTTTGTGTAAGATGTGGTATTATAATCAAAATAAATATTAAAATTAAAGGAAATGATTATTAAGTTTGCTTGTTGGTCCCGTTTATTTCGTCAAATATTTGACAAGTGTGACCGTAGCTTTAGAATTACTCAAGGAGCAAGAATATATATACTTTATGGGGTCCGAGATGAATAATAAAGAAGTTTCACACGGAATGACAAACGTAGTATACCCTCTTTACAACTAATTGTGGTGGAGGGTATAAAACTAAACCGCAGTGCGTAAGATATCGAGTTTCGCTGTTTTGGATGAGGGAAAATTATTAACATTGACGATATGGTTGTATCCATTAATGAAGCTCCTGGAATTCAAAATCCCAAAATGTCAATCGATTTGTCAAAAGTGAGGCAGGAGTCTCCTTTTTATCACGAAGATCTAAAATGTTGAACTGTTGTGCCACGCGTGAATATTATTTTCTTGGAGACTTCTGAAAATCCTGTCTTGATCGCAATGACAAGTTAGATGGAATATTCGAGAAATGCTGCAAATATAAAGACGTGGTTGAAGTAATCACTTCTAGTAATTTAAAGAGAGTTCGTTGGAAAAAAGCAATTATAAGTCTTGCTGTGAACTGTGACTAGAGTATCCAATTGTTCGGCTTTTGTTTTTGTTGGAGTAAAGAATTAATTGATTTTTGAAATTGGTTGATTAATCGAATAAAGGTTTTAAATTGTTCGAATTACTCGAATAACTCGAATAATTTAAATAATTTTATCCAATGGGAAAAAAAACAAACATTTCTATTTGAATTCATACTTTTATTTTATTAAGAGACAGAAAAAGAAAGATGACAGGTGCCATCCAGTTATGAAAAACATTTCAAACCAATTTATTATTTTTTTTTTTAGAACATCGCAGTTTTTAAGAGAAGCTCTTATAAAGAATTCAAAAGGAATTTTTTTATATACTTTTAAAACAGGATCTTTTTTGAACCCTTTTAATTTCCTTAATTTTTAAACTCTACTCTATGGGTTTGCTTAATTGGATTTTTACCGTATTACTATTTTGCGACAAAAATTCGACACTTCGTTTTCAAACAAGGACACTAAGGTTTTTAATTCGGATTTAACGATATCGCAAATGTCAACATCCAGCCGATTAGAAGATACGAGGTATTAAAAAGGTTTATCAGCCTGTTAATAACAGGTAACCCATAATCTGACAGTACATGGTATACACATTTATAAATGCTGAAGAATTTTTGTACGAATTTGACGTTTATAGTGATTTACGTAATTTGTCACATAAGCTCAAATCTAAAAATGGATTAAAATATTGAGTATTGAAAATAGAAATCCAAACAAAATATTTTTGTATTAAATAAGTGAAATTTTCTAAGAAATTAATTTTAATCGATTAATTGATATAAATTGTTCGAGTTATTCGAAATTGCTTTTCTTAATTATTCGATCAAATAAAGGCGGAAAAAGGTGGAAAAAATTCCTCGATTAATAGAATAACGATTAGTCGAGTGGATACTCTAACTGTGACGCAGCATTAATGATTGGAAGTTCGTCTAAATAAGAACCTGAGTAGAAACTATCTGAAAAATTATTTTTTGAAGCTGATAAACAGATTTATTTAATAACCCACTTGATATTATAAAACTCATTGTTTTCACTGTTTAAAAAAATTTAATTAAAAATCTGGTTTAATGACTTTGGCAAAAGTAACTAGTTTTTAAATAATTTTTACAACCGACAAATATTTGTTATTCGCACATTGAAGCTTTATATGGAGCCTGTTGCCAAATAAAATTCATTATAAAAGTACCCAAGTATGCGTACTAAAATAATATTGTTAAAATAATAGTAACTATCTGAACACACAGCAAACCAAACCAAAAAAAAAAAAAAAACTACGAGAAAATTTTATAGACAACAAAAACCCATTTAAACTCTAAGGACACCCATAAAAAATATAAATACAAAGTTCAGGTACATTTTCCCCATTTATTTGTTAATGGTATCCAACAAATACTAATGCAAATTTAAAATAAATATCTACTTCATAAAAAAATAAATAACAAAAAAGAAATAAATTAA
Organism: Pollenia griseotomentosa; assembly: GCA_963931875.1. Lineage (NCBI taxonomy): Eukaryota > Metazoa > Arthropoda > Insecta > Diptera > Polleniidae > Pollenia > Pollenia griseotomentosa. The sequence continues at coordinate 30,215,765 of OZ007560.1, forward strand.
TATTTGCTAAATTACACAAGCACGCAGACAGAAAAGAGGAATTTATACACGTTTATAACCTCTCGTACATTAAACATTATGTATTAATGCATGTAAAAGGTATAAGGATACCTGTTTGTATGTACATATGTATGGTAGAATGTTAGTGTAAAATTATAGTTTTGCATGGCAGTAAGTGAGTGTGTGCGTGCGTGTGTATCATGGCATTTAATTGCATAATTGTGGTATTGTTTAACTAACTGCGGCTGCAATGGGAATTTTAACAGGTTGTTAGTTTATTGTCGACAGATAATTTAAATTTCATTACATTTTTACTATTGCTAGTTTTTAAATTATTGCAAATTGTGTAGAATTTGTCTGTTTGTCTATGTGTGCTTTTTTCCTATTTATAAAAATATATGTATATTGCAAATTTTTTTGCTGCTGCTACTCCATCTGAATGCACATGTTTTGCAACTAAGAGTACACTTGCAAAAATATAATTAATAATAATTTTGTCATACATTTGTGAAAATTACACTTCGCATAGAGGAGCAAGATTTTATTTTATAAAAAGACTTTGTTTGATTAAACAATTTTTAATGCAAAATTTATAGTTTTGGAAACAAAGGCGAAGTTCAGGAGCCAAGTTACGGCATTCGATATCGATCGAAGTTCCTATTTAAGTTGTATTGTAAATTCGTACGATATCGAAGGTCGTCATTTGGCCCTAGTATTAGACTTGAAAAGAGCAAATGCAAAATATCGTAGCTCTTTTGTTAAATCCAACAACAAAATACACAGAGTTTCCATTAGATTTCATTACAGTGCTACGACATTTTAAGTTTTTCTCTTTTGCAAGTCTAATACTGAACTTCGCTAATGTAATTTTTATTTCTTTCACTTCTTGACAAGTTTATTTTTGTCGAGGCAATTGCTCCCCTTAATTTAATTCGAAAAACTTTATTAGGGTGGTTTTGAAAAAAAATAATATTAATGGGTTAATTACGCATGGCAGCACAACTTCAGTTGCGGTGTCAAAAATCAACACAACTGACATTTGAATTTTGGTAAGGTACGGCAACATTGTTAAACTAGTTGCTAAAGAGTTATCTATAATGCTTTTTTGACAGTTTGGCAAAGCTAGTTTGCCGCAAAGACATGTTCTTTAGGATTTACTGCATCTGTAAAAGTTCGGCTGCAGCCTGTTCAATCGGAGCCAAACTTATTTTCCGGTGGTTTATACATTTTTTTAGTGTGCGACTTTTTTTCATTAATGTTGCCTTTAAATGTGCCCACACACGTTGCCAAATCTGTTCAATTCCATGTAGCTTTAGTGTTGGGGGGCTGCTCTCTATTGAGATGCGAACAAAAATGGTATCTAATCTAGCGGTTGGTACTCTTTAATGCGTTTCCACATTTGTCTTACGCATCTTTTTTTTCGCAAATCATCACTATTATAATATATATTAAATGTTCAAATTTAAAATCATATCGCTGCCAAGTTTTTCTCTGACAAATTGTAGAGCAGATCGCTTAGAACAACCTTGAGTGCCAATAGACAAGTTGGGTACTTACCTTACAATACAGACAGATATTATTTGGTTCCACAAAGATTTAAAACATGGGCTCGAATCGTTACATTCGTGATCGTATTGACAATCTTACAAAAGATTTTTTATATAAAACACTTTGTTATTGTCCTAGAAACATAATAATGCAATAAAAATGCAACGTAGTCATTTTATTTTATTTTAGTTGACCTACATTTGTAATGACACTTAAAAAAAAAAAAAATATGCCTTCGTATTGAATTTTGTAAAGGCAAGACAGTTCGTAAAAATCGAACGTTCGCCTATACGATCACATTGCCATAACCTCAAAATTGGTGACGTACAGTTTAATCACGTATAAAAAAATATATTTTACGATCTTATTTGAGCTTAAGAATGAAACTGTGATTGCCAACACAGGAATAAAAAATTTGTAAAATTGCGATGTGAAGAGTGGTTATTTGGCGTTCTGGCTGAGTTTTGGAACGACAAGATCTATTAAAAAAAAAGGAATAATATAAAACCCTATTCTATTAATGGTGAATGTAATTGAATAAAAAAAGACTTGCTGACTTTGACATTATTGTCTTTATTTAGCGAATACGGTTTTTTCTACCAGTTACTAGTTCACTTCTATAAAGTGCTCAATTTTTTTCGTGCGCAATTTAATGTACGAGTATATAAAAACTTTTAAAATGATATGCATGTATGTTCATATAAAAATTAAATTAAATTGTTAGTTTTGTAAGGGAAGCATATTTTAGTTTTTTTTTTTTTTCAAACAAACAAGGAGTCATTGCACAAAATATAATAAATTACAATGCAAAAATCATATTCATTTCAAATGTCATTAGTGGGACGAAAGTACGGAACAATTGTTTACCATGCAAGTTGCTTTTTATCAAGAGTTTGTTGTTGTTGCTTGGACAAAATAAAAAAACGAGACAAAACAATTGTTTTTAAATAAATCACTAATGTTTTTTATTTGTTTAAATTATTTAATTATACGTTTTTGTTGCAACCACATGTACTACATATGTAACTAAAATGTCCATGAAAGAGAGAAAAATGTAATTGTTTATTTTGTTCTATTAAATGTCAACTAACAAGAGTTTGGTTTTAAAGTTCATAGGTTTACTGCTGATTTTGCTAATTTCTGTAAAAGTTTGTTTAAGCGAAAAATTTCAAATTTTTTATTTAAAATTGTGGTTAAAGTAAACAATAATCTGCTGAAAGCAGCAATAATTTGTTTTGACCAGGATCGTGAATTACTAATGTTAACGCCAGGTAATTTAGAAAGTAGGCAAAATGAGTCACCTTTTACATTTAAATTTGAAAAAAAAATTTGGAGAGAACGGGATATGTAAAGGAAGCTTTTTTCAATTTTAAAATTGTCAATTAATCAGTGACAGCAAATAACGATTGTTTTTTTAATTTAAACTAAAAAAAATCAAATTAAAGGAGGTGTGCTACGTGCATAAGTGATATACCAAGGTATTCCTGGTTTTATGAACTACCTCTAAATGCATTTACAGTAATTTTCACTTAGCTGCACAATCTCCTTTGCACGATTTTTTGTGCAGATAAATCAAAAATGCAGTTATCTTAAATGTATTTAGCTGCCTTAGTGTGCAGGTACGCAATTGTGGATACCTGCTTAAAAGTGCAGTTAAAGTAAAGTGTTTGAAAGAGGAGTAACAACGTTTTTAATTAATAAATTGATAATAACAATGCCGCTCAAACAACCTGTAGTCATTTGTAATGCATTTTTATAACGAACGAGGTAGCCAAATTGGTAAAAATAAAGTGGAGAACAGGGGCCAGATTCTGGCAGTCGTGATCGAGTACTTTCTCGATTCGAAAGCAATTTAATATCTAATTATTTCAGTCAATACTGGACGAATTGGAATTATTTTTTCGTTATTGTAAAGCATTCATTTAAGTTTCACAATACTGAAAAAATAATTTCGATTCGTTCAGTATTGACTGAAATAAAATTGCTTTCGAATCGAGAAATTACTCGATCACTAATGCCAGAATTAGGCCCCAGAATAGTTGATGTTGTACAACGTTAAGAATAGTGTCAACAGAATACGTAATTGTAGTAGTCGTTGCAGTTGCAGTTGCAGTTGTAGCACAAAATTCGAAATTCAAAAAAAATTCGGCCGCTTCAATTACTACTACAACTTCATTATTTTGTTCCAGGTCTAAGAGTTGCTATTCCTTTCATATTATCGTGGTAAAGTTGCTGTAACCACAAACCATATGCATAAATGTAGGTACATTCAAACAAAAAAATGAATTATAATGATGTCAACGATTTTTGTTTTTAAAAACAGCTTAAATTGGATGTTTATGTGAAAAAGTGGACACCAAATTTTTTTATGTGTGCAGTTATTTATTTATTTTTATTTAATAAGAGTTACAAACAATATTAAAAATTTGGGTTACAATTACAATTACAAATTATATTCTAACTTAATTAATCGAGCAACAGTAACGTAGACCTTCAGCCCGTTTTAGTAAAACAGACCAGAGTCTCTGACGGGAATCGAACCCGCAACCCCCGCACTGATAGACTAGCTCACTACCAACTAGCCTACCGGGGCACCCATGTGTGCAGCTAACTTTGATGTTTTATATGAAATAAGTTTAAAGCTGCCCAAAAATATGATGCAGGTATACAAAATGCACGTAAGCAAGGATTTGGAAGAATAATTGCAGAAAATATGTGTTTTGGGCTGTTAATCAAAGTGCAGCTAACTTGAATTTCTTGTATGAAAATAATTTTAAAATGCCTAAAATTTTGTGCGATTATCTTAAATGTGCAGGCATAGAAAGTGCACTTTAAAAAGGAATTTGTATGGGATATAGAGAATAATGACAAACATTATTAATTTTGTGCAGTTAAGTCAAAAGTGTGCTTAAACGAAAGGCAGTTATGTCAAAACTACTGTATTAAAACTTTTTTTAAATTTTATTAAAAAATTAAAGTTTACCAATTATTTTCGGAGTTTTATTTTTCTTTAGAAATTAAAATTTTGTTTGAGTTTTATTTTTTGCTTAGAACATAAATATTTTTTTCCCTTTATTTATACCACTTAAGAATCCATCCATCCGCACTTAAATCAATCCGAAGCGGTCTCAACATAACGGTTAGTACGGATTTTCTTGAATCAAGTATAGAAAGATTGATTCAAGATTTTCAATCGCGAAATACATAACTCATCCAAATTCAATCCCGAATTCGTACTTGATACTTGAAATAATCTGAAAATTAGATTGATTAAGGTAAACTAATATTAAGTATTATTAAGTTGATTTAATCCAGTTTTCGTATTAATATATCTGTAAGTGAAATTAGATTACTTCTTACCTGAAACACTTGCCCCAGATAACAAGAGGCAGAAGGAGAATATTATTGCGATTGATTTACTTACCCATTTAACACTTTACACCTGCATCATGGCGGACAAGGATTCTACTTAACTAGTTGGATATATCGGGTGATTTTTTAGCTATTATCTTTTTGGCAACACTGGTTTAAACAGCTGACGCACGTTTCGTGTTTTGTTTCACTGTCAAACATCTTCAGTTTGGTCTATAATTTAACCATGAATCGTCTTACAAACGAACAACGCTTGCAAATTATTGAATTTTATTATCAAAATGCGATCCACTTTTTTATCGAAAAATTGTCTTCAGCGACGAAGCTCATTTTTGGCTCAGTGGGTACGTTAATAAGCAGAATTGTCGATTTTGGAGTGAAGATCAGCCAGAAGCATTGCAAGAGCTACCAATGCATCCAGAAAAAGTCACAGTTTAGTGCGGTTTATGGGCTGGTGGCATCATTGGACCGTACTTCTTCAAAGATGCTGCGAATCGTAACGTAACTGTGAATGGTGAGCGCTACCGTGAGATGATATCCAACTTTTTTTTGCCCCAAATGCAAGAGCTTGACTTGCATGACATGTGGTTTCAACAAGACGGTGCCACATGCCACACAGCACGCTTAACAATGGACTTATTGAGAGGCGAGTTCGGTGAACATTTTATTTCACGTTCGGGACCGGTCAATTGGCCGCCTAGATCGTGCGATTTAACGCCTTTAGACTATTTTTTGTGGGGCTATGTTAAAGCTCATGTCTATACACACATGCCCGCTTCAACTGACGCATTGGAAGACAACATTGAAGCATTTATTCATGAGATACCGGCCGAAATGTTGGAAAGAGTATGCCAAAATTGGACTAAGCGGATGGACCATTTGAGGCGCAGTCACGGTCAACATTTGCATGAAATAATCTTCAAACATTAAATTATATGGACCGTACTATAGATTCAAATTTTTTTTTAACTTTCCTATAGCTTTTAAAAAATCACCCCTTTCAAGATTGATGCTAAACTATTGACTGCCAGCAGTCGTCAATGGCTGTGAGTGTTAAATGGCAAAACCCTCTTAAGAGATTGAGTGGTTACAATTGAAACATATAAGGGTAACCTGTCCTTGAAAGCCTGGGTTCGAGCCCCGCGGCAGTCAAGAATGTAAAATTATCAATAAATCATATCAATTTTTATATTAATTCGAATGTGTATTCTAAGTCAAATTACAATTTTTAAAAGCTTTTATACTTTAATAGTCTTATTCCTTCAATATTTTTAAGGAATATTTTCTATGCACCATAGGAAATAAATTTCCAGATTCTATTATCAATAAATTTTAATTAATTACATGTTGTAAAATTCCCTTTTTCATAAAAATAATGTAATGAAAATTGAATTTGATGAACTTTAAGGCCCAACCAGAATGTGAAAAACGTGACTTAAGCAACTGAGCAAATACATGTAAATCATATGTGTAAAGCCATATTGAACTTAAGGAAACTTTAAACTTTAAAAGTTTTATAAAACTATCATTTGTTTAAGCAAGGTGCGAAACTTATCGCTCATTCCGTACGGAATCAATGTTTTTTTATTTTCTTTTTGTTATTTTAAAGGCATTTGAGAGGCTTTTTGTTTTCTTTTTGACAGTAGCTTAAGTTTGTTTATGAACATTCTGGTTGGGTCTTTAGCCTAATTAAATATAATAATACAGTATTCCACGGATTCCAATATTTTTGGGTAATTATGCGGGGTAAGCATTTTAACGAATACGCTTAACTACCTCGTTGAGGTAATTACAAGAATACGTTTAAATGCCTCATTAGGGTAATTAAGCGAATACGTTTAAATACCTCAGTGAGGTAATCAAGCGAATACGTTTAAGTACCTCAGTGAGATAATTAAACATATTTATTTACAAGACACCTTAACTTTGATGTATTAAAAAAGTTAAGACATAGGAGTTTTTGCATGCATCAGCTAAATCTAAAGAGATAGCAATAACAATGGGATTCGCTGTCTAAAATTCAATCTGTAATGCTTTTTGAGATGTCCTGTCATATCCTACTAACAAAAGCGTACTCATACATACCAGCTTATGATCAGGGAATCCCGAAATATGGAATTGCATGTTTTTTCTTGTGCGACCAATGAAGTCAGAAACAATATATGTATATTATTCGTTGTAGATCTTTTTATGAATATTGTTATCGATTTGTTTGTGACTAATTTGCATATTTTAGCTGTTGCTGCATTTTTATTGCATACATATTTCAAGTTTTTGAAGCATATTTTAATACATGTTCAGCAAATAAAAAAAAATTGCTTAAAATTCTGGTTAACAGAAGAATGTTTTTTTTTGCTTAATATCGCCACCTACATTAAATTTTCACTCTACAATTCTAAGCCACAGCAAGTTTTCGTTTAAGATAAATGTTACTCCAAACTGTAGTGTTACGAAAAAAGCAATTATATAAATTTGTGCTTATACATAGAAATCTGAACGCATCGTTTAGTAAACCGATCGAATCAGAAACACTTTTTAAAGTGATCTTTTCATGTCCGTCCCTCCATCTGGCTGGTTGTCTGTCCATGTAAACCTTGCGCGGAAACTTAAAGTAGCAGTTTTTAGATAATTTGATAAAATTTGGTAAGCACTTTTTAATTGTCATAAGCACGAAACCTATGTAAATTGTGAGAATCGGTCTAAAATATCACAAAGTCCCCATGCTAACTTCTTTCTTTATGTACATAAACCATTAATTCATGTCCGTGTTAAGATAAAATTTGGCCCAAAATATCTTAAACATACAGCTTCTATTCAAATACCAATCCCTAAAATACTCAAGCTATTTTATCCATTTAAATGTTTATTACACTCAGGTCTCGTTTTATGCGATAGATGCGTTCCAAAAAAATTCGCATAAAACGATACTCTAGCTTCATATAAAAACTAATGATTCGTTCCAAAATTCTGAAAAACCGCATAAATTCAAATTTGAATTAAAAAATCAAAACAAAATCGCATAAAAAAAATCAACAAATATGTATGTATATGTGAAGCGGACAACCCAATAAAAATATTTTGTTGAAATTCCTTTATTGTTGGCATAACTATAGTTCTGGTAGACATGAATAAGTGTGCGAAATATTTCCTATGATAATTAGTATTGTGGTTATTTTGTTGAACTATTTATGGTTTTTAATCCAAATTTTTTAATAATTTTAATTAGGCTTAAGTTCATTAAATTTAATTTTCATTAAATTATTTTTATGAAGAAAGGAATTTTACAACATGAAAATTAATCAAAATTGTTATTGATAATCTTTCATTCTTGACCGTGGCCGGGGCTCGAACCCGGGCCGGCAGGTTACCATGACATGTTTCGATCGCAACCACTCGATCTCCTCAGATGGATTTGCCGTTTTACACTCGCAGCCATCGACGACTTCTGACGTCAATAGTCAAACATCAATCCTTAAACCAAATTGTATTTTAACCTTTGGTAGATCGAAGTTTGCTTTTTTGAATGATTATCCATTTTAATTGATGTTTATTTGTCGAGTTACGGGGTGTTAAAGTGTTGTCGTTTCCAAAAAATGTTTTTTTAAATTATTATTTCAAACTAAAAAAATGTTTTTTTAAATTATTATTTCAAACTTAAAACTAATCAAACGAAAAAAAAATTTTAATTCTTATAGAAAATCGATTAATCTTTAAATAAAAAAAAAAAAATTAATTTGAAAAACAAAACTTTTTCATCTGAAAAACTGGAAATGACCAATTGATATCAAAATTTTTCTAACTTAGTTCTAATATTTTTTTAATCTAAATTGGCCTTTAGTGTCCTTATCCTATTGTAAAAGTTTTATTATGGGACCTCTATTAGTTTAAAAGGTATGCAAATTTCTTTACACTCGTACATGTGGTTATTACAATGTTGTACCGTAAAAGACAGGAAAGAACGAGTTTAAATTAAAATTTTTCTAACTTCCACCTAATTTTTGATTCTATTTTACCGAAATTAACCTTCGTTGTAAAACTAATATTATGTACTCTTCATTAGTTTAAAAACACTCATATAAACATATCGGCTATGAATATAAAAAACACAAAATAAAACAAACTATAACGATTATATCAGTGATGCAAACTTGGTTTAATTTAAAAAAAGTAAAAAAGCTTAAAAAATCATCTAAAATTTCAAAAACCGTAAAAATTTTCAAAAAAAATCGTTAATCGCATAAATTTGAATTCGCATAAAAAAAATCCGCATAAAACGAGACCTGAGTGTAATTTACAATTTAGCGATATTTCTTTTAATCGCTTTAAGACAAAATATCTCATATATTTGGTGTATCTATTTAACATTCAGCATGAATAACTCTTATTAGAATTTTAACCTCATAATATAACTTTATTCTGGTGAGCCCAGAATAAAGTTTATTTTAATGGAAATATTAAATTGCGGATTATTTTGCTTTCAAATAAGCCATATTTGGTTTTTTGGGCATATAAATTTTTTTAAATGTTAAGTGCATATTTTCAAATTATTAACATGTAAACTTTGTTGCATTGCCTGCTGTGTTATTGTCAAATGGCACTGAGGAAATTAAACGAATGAAATTTAGATATTATTTTGTTTTAAGAGCTAATTTTTAAAGGCAATTACCTGAATTGGGCAATTAAGCGTAGGCAATTAAGCGTGAATTTTTGTTTGAAAAATAGAAGGAAAAAAACGGTAATTTAAAACTCAAGGTAAATAACCGTGAAAGCCATTTAAGCGTGGAGTAATTAACCGGGTTATACTGTATTTGCATATTTAACTCAATATAAACTAAATGGGAACTTTTGATTTTTATTTTAAATTTTAAACATTAATATAATGTATGTTTTTGTTCTAGAATGCAATGCTGAGAGATGAGATTAATTTTTTTACTTGGCTTAAGAATTTTATAGTTATTTTAAGAAATTCCGGGACTGATTTTCGAAAGAAACCCCTTTTGGATTGTTTAGGATTGTTTTAAGTTCCTTTTAGTGTTAATCGTACTTGAATTTTTGAGAACGACTCGTACTAAAATTAAGTATAAAAAACTTAATTTATCGCGGGTGTTTTCTTTCTGTATGTTAGGCCAAACGACTCTACATATAATACGTAAGCATTTGTTTATAAAGACTTGCAGTCTCTGTGCTATTTTGTTGGACATCAGCCAGGTTTCGCTTCGATAGAGAAGTGTAGACTTCACACATGCATTAAATATCCTATTTTGTAAGATCTGCCTAGACCGCCCTGATTTGTTTAGTCGTCCAAATGAAGCTCTAGGTTTTTTTAGCCTGTTTCATACATCTTTGTCGACAATCTCATCGACTGACATCATGGATCTTACATAATAATAAAAGATGATTGGACAAGTCTTCATTAATTTCGATCGGTCTGGTTGAATTTCAATAGCAAACTGTAACGGAGTTTATGTGACACAAATAAATAGCAGCGTGGTGCCCATTCGGAAAACCCATTTCAACTTACACGCTGCATAGACGGACATCGTTAAAACAATTTCGTCAATCAGAAGAACCCAGAACTTATACGGTCTAGAATCAATATTGTAGAAATAACAAGCGGATTGACGATCCACCTGTGGCTATCAGAACGCCACAACTTTTCTCTCTTATTCGTTTATAATAAAAATTTATTACTTTACTATCCTTAGATTTATTATCAAGCAATTCTTAATTTTTTACTTTTACAAAATTTTTTTGAAAAATTATTTAATTACATACAAGTTTGTATAATAAAAATAAAAACTAAAAATAATCCTTTCCATTTTATTTGGATATAAGTCTCTGTACATAAGTGTAATGGAAAAAATTGCAGTAAATTTTAAACTTCAAAAGTTTTTTTTTCTCATATTATTTTTGTCTAATGGGTAATTGTTGCTGAAGTCTTTATGTAAATTGGTGCTCATAAAACTCAGAATAAGAGTGAGCAGAGAAAACCGAAGTAAATGAAATAAAAGAACATGTATTTAAAAAAGATTTTCAACAATTTTTATGATAATAGTTTATGGCATTAACTATTTGTTGATAACAAACACAAATATTCATACAATATTACACATATCGCTCATTTGCTGCAAGACCGTCATAACTCAAAAAATGAAATTTTTGAGTTAGAGATGCAGAATTGTTCGCTTTGTTTTTCTTTATATTGTGTATTAAATTCATCTTTATATCTTTGATACTTTCCCAGTTTGAAGAGAATGTGTCTTCTTTTTTTCTAAGTAGTTAGAGTAAATCAATAACATTAAATGCGTTTATCTCGAAATGGATTTTTTTGAGTTATGCCGGTCTTGTTTGTCAGTAGTCTTAACAAAAGGTTTTAATATAACAATTACAAGCACCTGTAAATGAATACACATACATACAAAAACACCTCAAAGCATAGACAATCACACCTTCACACATATTCAGAGTAATGTTCGGCATATACATAAAACATTTTAGAAGGTAAAACCCTTAAATTTTGGTGTCTTTTATCCAGCCTTTTCACTCGTCGTACGAACGAGCAGGCATCCTGAGTTTCTCACTAAAAATAATAAAGGAATTGAGACTATAAAATCTAATAAAAATTATTTTAGCAAAGTGTTACTGAAATAGTTTCGGTTATGGAGTTATGATGGCTCGAGTGCTGAGAGGGGGGGGAGGAAGAGAGTAATATATAATATATAATTTCACTTTTATGTGAAGAAAAGTTACAGAGATTTATGGCAAGTCATAGTTTTAATATGAAAGCTTAAACCATAAAAGATGGAATAGTATCCGTTTACCACATGTGCATGTAACAAGGCCGTTTGTTTGTGTGTGTGTGTGTGTGTATTTGAGGATTTTGAAAGTTTTCTATGAGATTTTCTAAATGTTTGTTTAGGTGAGTATATGTAAAGTTTTGTGTGTTTGTTTCTAATGTTACCTTTAAAATAAATCTAAGAATGAATAAGCCTTTTACATAATGACGATGGTGATGATGATCAAATATTTTGCAATGTGAATGGGAAGGTTATCTTTTATGCAGCTCTAAAGAGTTGGTTCTTCGAAAGGAAAAAGGGATTTTTTATTAATCCGAAATTATGAGTATTTTGGTCTCAGTACTAACCCCCAGTTTTACCAAGTTCAGTTATAATTAACTATCATTATAACCAGCTGTCAAAACATATTGTTAACTCGAAAATAAAGTTATACATAGTTAGTTTTAACTGAACTTGGCGAAATTGGAGGTTAGACACATTGATAAGATAAATACTTCAATAACGTAGGCTGTGTTTTTGAGATCTCAATTAAACAAGGTTTAGTTAGTCTGAAAACAGATTTGTGCCGCCATTACCAAGAATTCATACAACATTTTGATGGAACAGCTTAGTTTTGCTTGAAAAACATCACATTTCGCCGGAAAAATCAGAGTTTTAGACTACGTTAAACTAAGTTTACACTAAATCCACACCTTAAAAACCGACCTTTAATACAGAATTATGACTTTTTCGGTGTTTGAAAACAACTTTTACTTTACTGTAAGGTTCATCCTATTTGGTATGATAAAGTAAAGTTGTACATAATAAAGGAATACGTTAAGTTTGAATATAATAATTCTTAGTTTCGTGTAGACCTGAATTTTGCCCTTTAAGTAAATTTTTAGTGAAAACACTGGTCTACAAAAAAAAAAAGTTTTGGTCTTCTTTTTTTTTAAATATAATTAGCACTTAAAGCTTTTTAGTTAAAATCTGCACTTCTTTATAATTACAATAAATATGAATCGGCCTACCTTAATATGCAATAAGTACAAAGAAAACAATTAATATATTGTTGCGTTTAGATTCAAGTTAAATATGTGGTCTGTATTTAATATATCTTCAGCTTATTATTGTTTTGGCGCATATGCCAAAAAGTCGGAGTGGAGAAGAACGTCAAAGAAGGTTTACATGAAGATTTCTCAAAACATACCCGATAGAATAATATTTTTTTTAATTATATATTTTTTTTAACTCATAATTGGAGTTTAATGGGAAAGTGAAGCGAACATAAATTAATTTATTAAATAGTGTACACAGTCAGTCCTTTTCAAAAGTCAACTTCACCCACTATCTAGATAGGACATAATGTGCCTTGTTTTTAACAAACGATGCTTTGGTGACCGATCTTTGGCGTTATAACATCTGCACGATAGAAATTCTCTTGCAAACACCGCGTTTATAAACGAGAAGAATGGAAGTATTAGCAAACCATTAATGGCCCAAGATAGTCTCAGGAAAAAGGAGGAACGTGACCAAACTTGGGAAAGAAGGTTGGAAACCTTCGTTTCCTGAAACAAAATTGCTACTGAATCGCTACTGAATCGGTGTACAGTCACCCAGCATTTTTTTGATGCATTAAAAAATCTTGAACTTCCATGAATGTTACACAGAAATAAAAACACTCGGGATAAATTAAGTTTTTTATACTTAATTTTAGTACGAGTCGTACTCAAAAATTCAAATACGACTAACACTAAAACGTACTTAAAACAATCCTTAATGGGATTACTTTCGGAAAATCAATCCCGGATTAAACTTTTCGTTGGTAGTGCCATTCTGAGAGTAAAATTACAAAGCGAGCGTTTTAATCTCATTTAACTTATTAAAGTTTGTTGCAGACACTACAACAACATCACACAAGTAGTTAAAAAACGATTTGCTTGTTGTGTGTAGAAACCACAAAAGCAACAGAACAATACGAAAACACATTATTTGCATGTTTAAAAAGTAAAATTGCATCTCATTTAGTTTATAATTTCCGTTATATATATTCATTAAATTTTTAGAGTAAAAGCCATATCGGGAATGATGCTGGTGTTTTTATACCCACACCACAATAGTGGAGAGGGTATTGTGCGTTTGTGCTGATGTGTGTAACATCTTAAAATATTGGTCCTGAACCCACCTTAAAGTATACCGATCGACTTAGAATCACTTTCTGAGTCGAACTAACGATGTCCGTCGGGCTGGCTGGCTGTCGATGTAACCTTGTGCGCAAAGTACAGGTCGCAATTTTGGAGATAATTTGATCAAATTTGGGTCATAGGTTCTTATTGGCACAAGGACCAAGCCTATTGAAAATTATAGGGGGAATTTCTTCCTCTCAAAAACTATCAAGCAGATTTTAATGAAATTTAAATCATAGATAGAAACATATTTATATGGACACATAAGCTATGCAGTTTTTCAAAAATAGGACCACAAGGGGAGGTAGGGGGCAATCTCTGCCTCTCACAAACTTTTAAGCCGATTTTAATGAAGTATATAATACGGACACATAAGCATGATTTTTTAAATACTGTGGTGTAGGGTATCATATGGTCTGCCTTGATCGACTATACGTATTTTAATTGAAATTCTGTTACTCCACGTCTACAACTAACATGATTTGCTGTTATAATACGATGTTATAAAAGCGTTGTTAAAACATTTGCATTAACAACCGTGTTATAACATGAGAAAACCTATAACATGATGAGTCTATACTTAACAGTAACATCATATTACTGTTAATGTTAAGCATTTCATGTCAGTTGTAGATTGGGAGTAAGGTGTAAAACGAGTAAATCAATTATAATAAAATGCTCCTTCTTATTTCACTTTTGGTTTATTTCAAGTACGAATTCGGGATCGTATCGACGTTATAATACTTTTGATTCAATCTAAGTTTTACTTAAATCAATCTCATTTTCCGATTATTTCAAGTACGAATAGGGGTTGAGTATGGATAAGTCAAGTATTTCGCGATTGAAAATCCGTAATAAAATCCATCTTTCTGTACAGGATTCAAGAAAATCCATACTAACCGTACTATTAATAGCGCTTCGAATTGATTTGAGTTTGGATGGATTGATTTTTCTTTTGAGTGTAGGACCTTTGTTGCATATTGTCAGAGCCTAAACTCAAATATATTTAGTTAATTTTTCTATATTAGAATATCTTCCCCAATTCGTTGTACATTTTCTCCTTTTAATTTTTTGAAGAATGACATCAACCTGCCTGTGTTTGCCAAACAGAAAAAAGAAAGCAATAAAATCAAAACATGAAAAAAGGCCACCTCAGTTTTAAAGTTTATAGTAATACAAGGGTTGTTGAATTGTTGGTGGCTGCTTTTAACAACAAACATGAGATTTCATACAATTTTCTACACAGGATCAGTTTTATTTAGCTTTTTTCTAATTTTTCACAAATTGTTTTTTTCTGTTTTCAACTTCATATGAGCAAGTAGTCGAGCGTATAATTGCCATTAAAGTGGTTTCCGTATATTTTTTTTTTTTTTTGCTAAAGTACCAAAAATTAAAAAAGAGAATGTTTTAAGTGTTACTAAGCAATTTCTATATAACTCAGTTATATACAAACTTACACACACACACTTAAAGTAAACTTTAAATATTTGTGTGTTTGGATATGTTCGTAAATGTAATGGTATTAGAGATGTTTGTGCAAATAGTGACATAAAGTAAAAAAAAAAACTTATCATTATTATTACTATAATCCTACCAAATGAACAAATATTTTTAATGGTTTACATGTATTAGCAAAAACACTTACACCTACTTGTTTAGTAGAGTGCATGTGTGCTAAATTTGTTAAAAACCCTTCCCATACATACGCCAGCATGTACATATGTGTGCATAAGTGTTTTAGTTTTTGCTCTCTAAATTGCCTGTAAATTTACAGAATGACGTAGTAGTGTGGGCGTCTTGTATCCGAAGGTTTTTTTTCAAACCATCCATAATCTTTTATCATCTATTGTTTTTTTTTTTAGATGTGTGTATGAGAGCCTTGATACTTTCAACAATTATAAAGTTTTTGTTAGAGCAAAAAAGGGTATTGGATAATTTTTTAAAACTTTTTTAAGTAGAGGTTGTGCTATTATATTTTAAGGTTATGAAACATTTTTATGTGTTCATTTATTAATGGTCAATTTAGAATAGATTTAAAACATCTGGGCCATTTGGATAATTAAAATTATTAAATAACAGCCGTATTCATAAAAACTTATTGATGATTAATTTACCGTTTTTAAGCAAAAATTGCTAAAGTTGTATTCATAAACGAAAAATAGTATATTAGACCTTGAATAAACCATTCATAAAGTAAGAAAATTTATTGTTGGATTTGCCCTTCTTTAAACCAAAAATAAAATGACATTTTGAAAGGTGTTTGCATTTTATGATATTATTTTTGTGAAATATGTTAAAAAATAATGACAAAAATGTTTTATTTACTACAGCGGACATGTTAAATACATTTTACTATTTTTTTTTTTATTTTAGACAGCCAATTTAAAGTTATATTGATAATTAATTAAAACAAATTTATAGGATTTAAATGAATATGTTCAGGGGCAAATGCAGATATTCTCTTTAATTATTTATTAAATTATTGCAACTAGTTGTTTTTTTTTTGTTTAAAACAAAAAATTATTGTTCAAAAATATAAAAAATAAATAAAATAAGCAAATCATAATAATAGTGATGTTAATAAAAAGTAAACAACTTTTTATTCGAATACTTTTTTATCGTATAGGTATTTAAAAAAGGTTCAAACAAATGTTTTTATGATACTTTTCGGAAACATTTTGTTCAGAAACTAAAATAATATGTAGTTTTATTTGATAAGAATAATTTTGAAGGGGTACAATTAAAAAAAAATTATAAAAAAAATTTAAATATAGAATATCATGTAAGCCGCATAGAAGTTTCATGCATCACTAACAATAAAATGGCAGCCAAATATAAAGAAAGTTGCCATACTTAAACAGAAAATCGCTGCAAACAGTTAATAGTAAAAAAGATGTTATTGTACGTTTATGAATACAAATTTTTATAAGAGGTTTATAAGACAAAAAGCGTTTAATAGTTCTTACATACTATAAGCTTAAAATAAGAACTTTTTATGAATATGGCCGTAAATATATAACTGATAATTTGAAATGTTAAAGATTATATGGCTTCGACAGCTGATCATGTTGTAGATCTCAGAATTTTGATTACACCTTCAAAATCTAAAGTTATTAATAAAAACGATTTTTCAAGAGATTTACTATTTGACGTCAAATACGTAACCACGCAAAAACAATCCTCAAGTCAATTTTAAAATTGACTGTTTGGTGCCGTGTACTCTTTCGAAATGAGCAAGAAGCTGCCGTTACGTTGAATGGCGATCGCTTTCGAGCCAGGCTGACTGAATTTTTGTTTCCAAAATTAATCAGCTAAACATCAATAGGAGTTTGTTCGAACAATACCGAGCGAAATGCCATTCAGCGCACTTAATAATTGATTTGATGCAAAGTCACTTTGGTAAAAACTTTATTTCAACTGGCTCTCCCGTTTGTGCGATTAAACGCCTCTCGATTACTTTTTATGGGGCTATATTATGTCATTGGCTTATGCCGACAAACCAGAAACTCTTGAAGTATTTGAAGCCAATATTCAAGCCACCATTGATGCCATATGGTCAGATTTATTGGAAAAATTAGTCAAAAATTGGACTGATCGACAGCGTTGCCAGCTCGGTGTGTTTCGCACGATATTGGGTGCTTTTTTGAATTTTGTGTGAGAAAAATTCTTTGATGAAGCGTGTTTCGCTTTTTTTTAAATTTCGGTGCTTTTTTAAATTTTTGGCATAGATGAGGGTAGTGCACTATTGCAAACATATTGCAATCATTTTGTTGATGTTGAGTGATGAATTGAAAATTTGCAGCCTCACTAAACATGAGTGATAGTGATGTTAAAAAATTTTGCACTCAAACAAAAAAATATGAGAAACAAATCTTTGTACAATAAAATGCACTTGTTTCATTACCATTCCATTCTACAGTGCAAAATTTTTACAAAATTGAGAAAATGTCAAAATTTTATCAATTTAAAATTAAAATTTCTTAATTTCATTTGGAATTTTTCAATTTCAAATTAAATTCTCAATTTCGTTTGGAATTTTCAAATTAATTTTTTATTTTGGTAAAGTTTTTTTCTTTTTTTTTTCTCAAATCCCTGAACTGTAAAAGACTGTTTTATTGTTATATGTATTTTCAATACAAAAAGTATACTTTTTTTGCTAAATTAACTTAATAAACATTTTAAATAAAAAACTTGGTGCGTTTTTCTTGCAATGGCGCGGTTTTTCTCCGTTTTGGTGCGTCTTGAAATTTTAAAGTTGACAACGCTGCTGATCGAGTAGACCGTGTAGATCGCAACGGCATTATCTACCAGTGCCCATGTTCTGTAAGTCTGCTTTCACACGTTTCATCTTTTGATGCTCAACTCTTATGTTTTTAGGTAAGGGAAGAAAGAAGAAAGGGGGTTGGTACGGAGATGCCTGTACTCGGTCAGTACGCTTTGTGTTTTTATTCGTTGGCATATGCACAAGGATGGCTGTATGTAATTTTTTTTCTTTTCTTTTTCTCTTTGATTCGCTGTTAATAAAATTGTTTTTGTTTTGAACCGAAAAAAGTTGAAACCGATTGCTACGTGTGAATATATTGGCATCTTCAAAAGGGAATTGAAAAGATGAAACGTGTAAATTTAGACTAACTCTCGCGTCGAGAAACTTTTCGATTGGAATGTGTAAAATGAAACAAAAATGCCATATATTGAAACAAACAGCTGTTTGTCTCACTAAACTGTGTCTGTAACTTTTTTTGGCGAGCACTAGCTGTCACGTAAGGAAATTTTACTCTCCAATTTACGGAAAAAATGTGTCTGTAACATTTTTGTGAGAAAAATACCCGCTTTAAATTGTCAAATAAACTCACGAATAAAAATGGGGCGAGAAAAAAATTTTAACACTAAAAAACAATTAAAAATGCAAAGAATAATAATAACGACCATATTTACATTATGCAATTAATGCCGCAAATTTTGCATGCAACATTTTGTTTGTTAGCAAGAGATGTAGGTAAGAAAATGGGGTTGAAAAAGTTGCACGACGACGCATGTATAGGCATTTCATTCGTTTTTGTCATTTTGTTTTGATTTTTTTTTCGTTCTTAAATATTTGTTAATCGAAATGTTGTCAACTTTTGTGCTGAAGAAAAAACGCAGCTTTCATTTAAATATTGTATATTTAATAAAGGTTTAAAAACAATCTGAAGCAAATTTAGACTATTTTTTTTTTAATTTTACAATTAAAAGTTAAAAACAAACCAATATTTTGCACTTTTAATAATAAATAACATTTTAGTTATTGGCGTGTCAAATATGTATATATGTATGTTGAAAGATATCTTTTTAAGGATTACATATTTTAAAATAGTGTGAATATGTCTTAAGAAATCTTAATATTTGCAGAAAACCGCTTTCTAAGAATAGTACATATGTACGTTATTCAGGAAGTTTTTAATTTAATTTAATTTTTTAACTAAATATTTATAAGTTATTGAGATTATTTTAAATGGAAATACTTTATAAATAATTATATATGTGTTTGTACACAGAAAAAATTAAAAATTGTCTCTAATCAACAAATTTATTCCAAATTCATAGAATCAAGCAACCCATTTGTTGATTTTGCACCTATTACCAAAATGATTATATTGATTACAAAAAATTGTAAAAATTTTATATTTTCAATATTTTTTTTCCAACAAATTATATTTTTAATTTTAATTAAAAAAATGATCAAAAAACTTTGCCGTTTCAGACAATATGTTGATTGATTTTGACAATTTCCAACAACAAATTCACAAGTTTAAATTATTTTATTTTAAACGAAATAATTTTTTGTTATTTAATTATTAATTTAATTCAAAATTTGTTTCAAAACAACTAAAATGTTTATTGAATCAAAATTATATTTTTAATTTTCTTTCAACAAAAAAATAATTGATTCAATTATCACATTAATTACATATAAAAATTTTTTAAATAATTTTTTTAATTGATAAAAAACTACTAATAATTTTTTCTGTGTACATACATATCGGACTTATTCACAAAGAGGGTTTTAACTCAAAATCGGTCAATAACATTTTGTTCCTGGCACATTTTTTCATTGTTTAATTATTTTGCTTTTAATATTTTTATAAAATATACGAATGTTTTCAAAGCTCGTTTGCAAACAAGAAACATTTAAGTCGCACTTTACATTAATTGGAATAGCCGACAGTTGTATTTTCGCCGCCGTCGTTGCAAAATTTTCAATAATAGTAAATTTTGGTCGCCGTCGACGATATGTGTGACTGGCGTTCTCAACGTCTGCAATGTCACATCAGCTTCGGGTGCAATATTACGACTTAATCTCTTTTAATAGTTTTCGACATGAGCTACAGTCACATTTTTTTCTCACTTTTCGAGAAACGATGGAATATTTTGTTTCACATCTTTTTGATTTGAGAAGTTTTCACTAAAGTTACAGCAGAACAAAATTTAACTTTTTTTGTTTTGGAGGTTTACTGCAAGTTTTTACTAGGTTTGAGGTCGCTGATTTACTTTTTTCCAAAAATTAAAAGTTCAAAAAATCATAACTTCATTCTTCATCAAGCGATTTCAGAATTCTTCTTTTTTTAAAGATGTAACTGTTAGCTTTGAAAAACCACAAAATTTTTGCAAATCACAAAATAATGGCTGAGAAATGGTTTTTAACAAAAAAAAAATTTACAATTTTTTATTTTTAAAAATCATGAAAAATCCAAAACGTAAAAAAAGTCAAAGTCTTATTACCGCGTTTCGCTTTTATTAACAATTAAGTGAAAGTACCTCATTTGCAAGTGAAGCATTAAAAACATTATAAAAGTTATTTTTGTATGGAAATCGCGATCAAAAGTTGTAAACCGATTACAATGAAATAAAGCTACGAAATATGTTAAGCGAACTGTTTTTATGTGATTTTTGCCTAAATTTAAGTTTTTGTAAATTTTTTAATACCCAAATAAACTTAAAAACAACATTTAGTTCTTAATCAACAAAAACCTTGTTCGTTTGTGTTATCATTTTAAGTTCTCATGCAGCTAAAAAAAACACCCTAATTACATTAACATTTCTAAGAAAAGTTCCTACCAAATTCAAATGGAATTCTTACATTAACAGTTCTTTGTAATCGTTTATAAATACTAAATTATTTTTGGGTGTTTAATTTATGTATTTTGTTGTATCCCAACAGACCAAAACAGAGCAAAAAGTAAATGATTTGTAGATTTCCTACAACATGACAACTAATATGATTGCAAATGACTTATTCTGGCAATAGTTTTGAAGGTGTTTTTAAGAATGATATCATTCTATGTCCCGTTATTTTAATTTTTTATTATTAGTTAAAGTTTTCAGTATTTGTGTTTCGTTCAAATAGTGAAGTGTTTTAAAGAGTTTTAAACAGTGCACAATTTAAAGGAATTATTTAAATAATTTATAATTAAAAAACTTTTTGTAAATATGCCATATAAATTAAGAGAGAGTGTTTGTAAAGAATTTAATCTTATTATAGATTAGAAATGTATTTTTCTGTAAGCTTATTCTATAATTAGACTTCTAAGCTTACTAAGCTTATTATAGGCAGTAATATTATCGCAAGGGATTAGTTTTTATTATTAAATAATTATTAACAAGCCTTTAATAATAGTAATCACAGCACTTTTCTAAGCTTAAGGCTACCCTACAAGAAGTGAATGAGCGAGTTGTCACTTTTTTCACGTTGGTGTTAAGAAAATTATAGAAAGAAATGACAGAAAACTTGATATCGGTCATTTCATTCTATCATTGTCTTAACACCAACGTGAAAAAAGTGACAACTCGCTCATTCTCTTATTGTAGGGTATGTTAGTAAGCTTGCTACAAGTTCGTTTTATATCGTTTTGGTTTGTTGGGATGTTATTTCAAAGAGTTTTTTTTTTTCTTGAATTTTCATTGAACATCGGATTTTCATAGCATACTTTTGGTATAATTAAAACCACTACAAACAGTTAAACTCAATAAATGACTACAACAGTTTTAAAAGCAACAGCACTGTTAACACAAGTAATAGAAACGGGAAACAGAAATTGTAATTAATGAGATTAATTATACGCTTTAAATAATCATACAACAACAATATTAAAATACTTTTACACTTTCAGTTAAAACGTTCAATTTTCTCCACAAAAATACCGAAAATGATTTGATTTTAATGAGTTGCCATTGTTGCGTTGGATGTTTTGGCTGGTTAGTTTAATGGAATTACAAACAGACGGACGGATGGACAGACAGACGGGCAGATATTCGCACGACTTCAGAACGTTGTAGAAACTTAATTTGTAAATGAAATGGAAAAATGTAACGTAATTTAAACATTTTGATGGCATAAAATTAAATGAAATGTTGTAACGAATTACAAGTTTTCTAAACAGAGAACAAAATTTGTTTATTCGACCATTAAAACTCACGTAATTAATAATAATAAATATTTGAAAACAACAATTAAAATACAATAACACACTCATACACGCAGGAAAATAAATAATTTTCAAGGATTACTGAAGAAAGATTGTTTAAACATAAAAAATAAAGGTTTTGTTTTATCTACAAAAGAAATATTTAAAAAACAACTTTGAAACTATTTTGAAATTGATATTCAACATTCATCCGGAATTAATTCCCAACCACAAGTAGCAGTCCAACTTTTCACATTCACTTCTATTAGAAATTTAAGCCATAAACAATTGAAAATTTTTCTTATAAATATTTAAGTGTTAAACTTAACACTTTTCTCGAAATTTTTATCCTATTTGTAGTTCGTAGTTCGTTTTGGTTTATTTTTGCCTGTAAAGTAACGAAATTTTAGATTAGAAGTTTATTTTTATGGGATTTGTTCCTGCAATTTGCATTGCTTTGGCCGGGTAAGGGAGGGAGGAAGTCAACTTAGTCTAATATTATATTCATTGTTGGTCACTTTGTGGAGGGTATTTACATAGAAATTTATGCATTTGTTTTAAGTTTCTTGTCGATTATCTGGCTGGCACTTGTGGTTTTTAACTTTTTGATCACACACCCACAAATAATTTTGTAGATAAGTTCAAATGAAGTTGTTAATTCTTTGAGTTGTAGAACATGTTGTAAAAAATTCTTAAGTATCAATAGAAATTTGGCAAATAACAATAAAAAAGTTAATTGGAATTTGTTATTACATAAAATTGAGATTTAGTGGAAATGATAGGGAATAGTTTTTTTTTTAGAAGGAATAAAAGGAAATTTGATTATAAAGAAAAACTACTAAGAAGCTTAAGGAGCGCACAAACTAAAAAGATTAAGTTAAATTTGAAAAAATTAAGAGAATTGAAGCTTAAAATTTAATATGATTTGGCTTTTAAGCAAAATTTTCAACAAATTTAATTCTTATATAACTTTGTTTAACCTTTTAGTTGTAATATTGAGTTTAGGCTGAACCCACACCAACAGAAGACAAAACAGTTTTTTTTTTACTAAAACGACAACAACACATTAGTTCGTATGAGACAACCCACACCAAAGAAAACAACTGCAATACTATCTTTTTGACTTACTGCGACAAATAAATATATTTAATCCTTTAATTCCCAGTGGAGCAAAGGGCCGCCAGAGTTTATTAGTCTCCAGCAGTAACACGTCTTGAGTTTTTAAGGGTACTCCACCAATCACTCTTGAGGTTTTTCCTTGGTTTTCCACTAGATAAAACACGTTAAAATTTATTGGTTATAAACGATTGCATATGGTTAAGGCTAAAACTGCAGGAGCAGTAACTCGATACAGTTATGCGATGCGACGCCATTAGCCAATGTAGGGTGAAACGTAAGACGCACGAAAAACAAACAAACAAACACGGTCTGTTTGTCTTTAAAAGATAACGACACAGGCTTCCCCGCCAAGAGCAGTTTTGCAAACACCGGTTGTCTCTTATGACAAAAACTTGAAAAGAGGTGTTGTAATGTGGGTTAGCATTAAACAAGCGTATTTGACCTTAAAGGCAAAAACGTTTTGTCTTTTGTTGGTGTGGTTTTAGCCTTAAAGCTATTTTGTAACGCTGTGATATTTTGTCAATGATGCCACATTTATTTTATTCATCTGTATGGCCCTATGCTCTCTATTGAAAAAACGGAAATAAATATACAGGGTGGCCCAAATGGTTTGAACTGCTAGCTTTCTTAAGTATTATGTTTTCTTTGTTCTTATCAGCATTTTGTGAAGAAGACTTGGGGAATCAAGTAGGAATAACTTACAATCGAACAAAAATAATTACACGCGAAATTTTGCGAAAAGTTATGGAAAATATGTAAAATATGGCCACCACTTGCTAGATATAATTTTTCATAATTAATTTAAAAATATTCTCCATTATTATCAAAATTATTTTTGGGAATACATAATTTTTCATTAATAAGATTTTGTTTGTTGCGCTTAATGCCAAATTTTCACTCATTAGATTTTTTGACAGTCGCAACAAAACTCATTAGATTTCTATCTCACAAAGTATTATGGAATACGTAAGACTTGTGAGATAATGTAATCTAGCCTTTACTCAATATACTTTTTTTACATGATACGATTTTTCCTCATTCTACATAATTTTTTGCAATGTCGTAATACATTGTATTACCGTGTAAACTAGCCTTTATAAAAGTTCAAAAATGTTATTCTTAGGGTATTAAGGCGTAAGTGATCTGTATATTTTACATTTTTTCTAAAAATACTAGCGGGACGAAAAGTGTAATTTTACGATCTGCTGGGTCCAATTTTAGGTTTTTTAACTTTCGCCGACGTTAAAAGTTGCATTTGCTTACCAAAAGTATGGGAAGACTTAAAAAAAAATTGAATTTTTCTGGGGGTGGGATTAGTACTGCTAGCGGAAACATGCCCAAGACCAAGACACATATTTTTGCAAGGTTTAATCGATCAAGGGGCACTCAATAACTTTTAAGAAGCAATATAAGCTAAAACAAAGAGTAATGTCCGGCTAGATTGGCAAAATACCCATATGTGCGTCGAAGCGCCGCAGAGAATAACAAGTGACTGACTAAGAAGATATAAATGTCTGCTGTCGACTTTCATAAAAGGGGTAAATATATTCTGTACATTTTTCAATCCTATGTTAAGCGGGTCGTTTCTTTTTCACCGCGCTGTTTCGCGTTGCACTTCTAGGGGATTTACATGTAGTCAATAAGTTATATTACAAGAGTCGTTGTCGTGACATCATTTTAAATTCACGACAATGACAATGTAAAACATTAAAGAAGTTTGTTGTATTTATGCCGCTTAAGACAATCATAGTACCTGCTTTTGAAAACAACTGGTTTTTGGAGTGAGAAATAAAACCATATCGCATTGATGCCAACACTCAAGTGCATTCACACCATAATCGTTTACCAACCAAAGTGGCAATTAGAGAAGCTTTAGTTAGCGAAATCGGTGGTTATTCTACCATATAGGAAAAAAGCCTTGTGACCGGCCGAAAGCCGCATTTGAAGGAAAACTTTTGTTATCGAAGCTGGTGTTTGTTATGCCATAGACGAGAAAATCCCTACGCCCTGCCGAAGGTCCGCTATACAGAATAGCTTCAGTTAGCAAAGCCGAGAAATTCAAAATCCCAAATACCAAAATCTCGAGTTTCAAAATTCCGAATTCAAAATCCTGAATTTTAATATCCCGAATAATTGTAGGTTTGGTTTTAAAAATCGCGCGATAGATATAGCATGGTTGGGCCTTCGGCCTAGCGCAAAGATTTTCCCCTCTATGGCATAACAAACACCGGCATCTAAACTCGGAATTTAATATTCATTTTGTTAAATTAAGGTTTTTAAAATTCGGTAATATGAAGTTCGGGATTCTAATATTCGGAATTTCAGCATTGCGGAATTATTTAACTCGGGATTTTGATACCTGCCCTTTTTGTTTTTTTGGTAAGAATTCATTAAAAAAATTCAAGGTGATTTTTCATAAAAAAGAGATACCCCAAATTTCATTGTATTTTTAGGTTTATTTTTGGGCAACATTGCATGAACCCAAAATTTTGGGTCAATTTTCATTTGCTTTTTAAAGTGCCTAGAAAACAAAAAATGTTTAAATGAGCAATAACAACACAATGGCTAAATTTCTCCACTAATATGGAAAAAAACCATTAATATGATGTGAAATAAGGCCGTATCGATCCTTTATGGCAACATAGTCATATCTCAAAAAATTTTAAATTACTAATGCAAAACTGCTCTTTCATATCTTATCTACATGTAAAATAAAAATCAATGTTTTATCTCAAACTGAACCGCAATTAAAGCAAAATATATTTTATTGAATCTATATAAAAAGGTACATTTTGAAAACTTTAATCACATTTCGCCAAGCTTGAATTTTTTTTTTAAGATGTTACTTTGTTGCAATAAAGGAGCGATATGGCTTTATTGCCTATGGCTTACCTCTTAATCATTAATTTGATAGAACACTCACTGCAGAGATTAATTAAAAATCTGCAAAATTTTAACGACAATAAAAAAAAACTCAAATTTGTTTTTGTTTTCAATATAAATTTCTAAACGAAAATTTAAAATGTTGCAATTTTAGAGGCATTTTTTATCTTGCGGTAGAACTTCAACACAATGCAATTTCCGTTAAAATGCAAAGGTTGAATTTTACAGTAATTTTTGTTTTTCTTTAATTTCCATCTTTTACTTCTACAAAAGTATTTTTATTAACCAACATTTTTTTTTTACTTTTACGTTCTGTTTTTATTTTAATATGTTATTACCACGACCTGTAACAGCTTAAAAGGGGAGAAATGAGGAGTAAGAGGAAGAATCGGATGTAAAGTAAAGGACGTATTTTTTAAAAATGAGAAATTTCCTCTTGGTTACTTATGCATTGCAATTTGCAAATAAAAACCGAACGTAAAACTTACAAAATAAAGCAACATGTAATAGCATGTGTTGTGATAAACTTAAGTTAAAACAAAAACCAAAAAAAAAAAACATGAACAAGTAAAAAAAAGTTAGTATACTTTTGGGTAACAAACAAAAAATAAAATTCATTTTTGGTTGAGTTTTAAGGAGAGCTTTCTTTACTAAAAATATAAACAATATATTTAATATATATTCATGAGAAAACAATCTGTGTAAAAATGTATTTAATAAAAAAGTGCATTCCCTAAATTTCCCCTGCAATGCTCGTGCACTATGCAGAGTGCACTAACCGCATCTGGAAGGAGCTATTTACTTCATGACGCAAAAATATTATATATTCACCTCTATCGTGAATAACAAGAGGAATTTTTGTTCCCATGAAATGTTCATTCCCCTCAAAGGTAAAAAAGTAATCTTGACTCTCATGTGAAAAATTGTTCACGCTATCAGTTCCAGTGAATGTAAAAAAAGAAGAAAGATTAGAAATTATTAAAAATCAAGGAAATTTTTGTTCAAAAATAAACACGTATATATTTTAAAGAAAAGTTTAAATAATAAAGGAACATATTTAGTATTGGAAGGATAGTTTGACTATAACGTTAGTTTTTGCATTTTTGAAATTTTATAAAGTAAAATATTTTCCAAAAATGAGCCACCACGTCTTTCAAAAGCTTCACAAATCCGCAGACATTCGATCTGTTGTTCTGCATTTTGTTGACCAATATATCGGTTTGTGCCTTATTGACGGATCTAGCCCTTCATATTTGATTTATAGGAGGAACTACTTACATACTTGTTCTGTTCCCTAACAAAAATAAAGTGAGAAAATCTAAGGGAAACGTAAACAAATTACGAGGGAATAAACTTTTCACGATATGGGGTTTTTCCCGTAAACATTTTTTTCATGTTATTATTCTCCTATTAATTACCTTTTTTCATGATCGCAAATATGTGAAAAGGGGAAAAATTACGAGGGAAAAATTATTCACGATAGTATTATTGATGGAGAATAGCAGTCAAGCACTAGAATTTTCCCCTGTGTAGAAATTTGATGCGAATGGCGACTTAAGATAGTCCATAAGATCTCCGTGCCATTAGGCTGGGTATAAATAAAGCTGTCGCCTTCTGTAGAGTGCACTCTAACAGGTTGGCTAAGTATACATATCTACAAAAAAAAAATTCATTGAAACAGTTAGCAGTAAAAGTAAGTAATATAAACAAAATAAGGCTAAAAAACAATTTTTCTTTTCTGTGGCATGCAACAACAGCAGTAACAAACATTCACTCATACATATTCGTAGTTATACCATCTAGAATATTTTCGGGAGTCTATGGATGGATTTTGCTGAGTTTTTGCTCAGATATTAAATACCGTATATTGTTGATAGTAATTTACGTAGTACGAGTATAACAATTACTTACTGTTGTAAGCACACATACTCACTCCCACTTACACTGTTTAAAATACAACATACAACAACAAAATTGTTTACAACATAAAGTTTGCTGTTAGCAATTTTATATTGTATTTCAGCAAGTGCAACTTGACTCGATTTTTACTTTTTGCGACTCTACCACTGCCACTAGAAGAACAACAATAACAACTAACTACTATGCCATTTTGCAATTTTATTTTATCCTGCTGCATATGGGAATTTCTCCAATGTCGAATGCGACATTCGTACGCCTTAAAAGTGAAAAAAACATATACCAAAACATTCATTTTATTTTGACAAAAGGCGAAACTTATAGCTCTTGATTAGCACTATAATTTGTGCTTAGGTTGATTTTGAGCAATAGTTCGTTTTCAAGAAAATTAAAAAAAAAAACCCAAGGCATTTGCATGCGACAGAAACAGAAGTTGTTTTAACGGCAAAAAGTTCAAACACTGATTTCAGCGAAACCTGATAAAATATTTAAAGGCGACTAATTTTAAAATATTATGCATTTATGTATCTTAATAATGGTTTTTATTTAGTTCAAAAATATTGTGTAGTTTGTTTTTAATTTAATGTTAATCACTGTCGCACGCTACATGTTGCATGCGACATTTTGTTCCATCATACTTTTATGTTTATGTTTTTACTTTTTATGTAATTAGACATGCGTAAGATGATTCTACATTATTTTAAATTCATTCAATATATTCATTTTCTCATCAAAAGTTATAAAATTATAAAGAAAAATACAAATCCAAATTTTTAATATTTTTAATTAGGCTTAAGTTCATCAAATTTAATTTTAATTAAATTATTTTTATGAAGAAAGGAATTTTACAACATGAAAATTAATTAAAATTGTTATTGATAATCTTTCATTTTTGACCGTGGCCGGTGCTCGAACCGCGGCCGGCAGGTTACCATGACATGTTTTGATCGCAACCACTCGATCTCCTCAGATGGATTTGCCGTTTTACACTCGCAGCCATCGACGACTGCTGAAGTAAGGAAAAACATGTAAAATCAATTAAAATGGATAATCATTCAAAAAAGCAAACTTCGATCTACCAAAGGTTAAAATACAATTTGGTTTAAGGATTGATGTTTGACTATTGACGTCAGCAGTCGTCGATGGCTGCGAGTGTCATGTTAACCTGCCGGCCGCGTTTGGAATCCCGGCCACGGTCAAGAATGAAAGATTATCAAAAACAATTTTAATTAATTTTCATGTTGTAAAATTCCTTTCTTCATAAAAATAATTTGATGAAAATTAAATTTGATGAACTTAAGCCTAATTAAAAATATTAAAAATTTGGATTTAAAACCATAAATAGTTCAACAAAATAACCACAATACTAATTATTGAAAAATACAAATATAGAACAAAAACTATCTTAACTGAAAATAGTATTGCTAGTCTCAAATAAAGTTTTTTTTAATGGAAAAAGCTGTCCTTGATGCTTGTAGTTGTTGGCAATCGCAAATAAAGATATTTTAGGAAAAAAAAAATTTTTTGAATTTATGCATTTTACACTTACGATATCGCACGCTACAAACTTAAAATAAGTACCAAGAAAAAAGCACTGATTATTTTCCAGCAAAATTTTTTTAATTAAATTTGCAATATAAATATCTGTTTGTTACTAATATTCGAAACGCATTGCCCAAATACCCTCGACGCACTGATAACAAATGTTCTTTTTCAATGTCGCACGCTACATCGAAATATACGGTAAAGCAAAGAAAAAATTTGCCGTAACTGGCAATCGCATCCTTCCGTTTACATTTTTTCTTTATTGTTTGAATATAAACTGAGATTGAAAAAGCAATTGACAATGCGTAATGTTTCTCATTAAAACAAAACGTGCAATAGAAATGTTCAAAACAGAACCTTTTCACTTGTTCGACTTTGCATTTGAATACTTCAACGTGTGTTATGAATAAATGTAAAATTTGTTTAAATCATTGAGAGTGGATAGATTCCCTATAAAAATATGATAAAACAACATACTTTTATAGACTTTGAATTATTTGGCTGCGGTTGACATTTCTGTGGAAATGCCCATATTGTTGTTGTTTTTCTTTTTCTCCCTCTTAGCTTGTCTTTTTATACCCATTCACACACACTTTATTTGGTGAATGCCCAACAAACCAAAACGATATGGAAAGAACTTGTAGCAAGCTTACTAACATAAGCCTTAAGCTTAGAAAAGTGTTGTGATTACTATTATAAAAGGCTTATTAGCAATTGTTTAATAATGAAAACTGAACCCTTGCGATAATATTACTTGCCTATAATATAATGTAAGCTAAGAATTCTAATTATAGAATAAGCTTACAGAAAAATACTTTTCTAATCCTGTTAACAATTATTAAAAATATAACCAAATAATATTTGCACACTGAACTACAGTAGTGATTTTATTTATTAGAATTATACATAGTTGTTTTATTATTTTACAAAATATATTTAATTATTTATTTAATTTATACGGCATATTAACAAAAAGTTTTTTAATTATATATCTTATATTTAATTACTTTTTTTTAAATTGGACACTGTTTAAAACACTTTAAGGCACTTCACTCTTTAAACAAAACACAAAGACTGAAAACTTTAACTTATTATACGAAATTTATGCACACATCAAATAACGGGACATCATTCTCAGAAACACTTTCAAAACTATAGCGAGAATAAGTCATTTGCAATCATAATGGTTGTCATGTTGTATTAAATCTCTTATGATAAGCTTATTCTACAACTCATTTAAATTTTGCTTTGTTTTGGTCTGTTGGGTGTATTTTTATTCTTTTTTTTCTTTATTATTTTGGCTGCATTCGTATTTGTATTGTTTTATTTTTATTTGTATTTTGCTTTTCACTTTAGGCTTTAATTTGTTAATGGCTAAAGAATGCAAAAAATAAAAGAACAAAATGAAGAACACAGAAAAATAAAACAAGAAACAACAATTTAAGAGCCAAAGAAAATAAAGAAAGCTCGTATAAAGTGGCTTAAATTTGTTGATGTTGATGCTTAAGTTAGCTGCCGAAAAGTATGCATTATAATTTGTTAAGTAAAAATATACTTACAGCAGTGATGCCAGACGTACGAGTTCTTAAGCATTTCTTTTCATCTCTACTGCTCGACTATAATTATTTCGACATATATTGCAGTAAATGAATGTCAAAATTATGTTATCTCTAATGTAGACAGCAAATTTTTGTACAAAAATTATTGCCGGCAATTTATGTTGCAATAATTGTTAGTTCATTTTCGTTGACAATTATTGCTAACATAAAACGTCAATTGAAAAAAGAAAAAAATAGAAGCAAATTGTGTGAGAAAGAAATTAAATTTGTAAAATGGTAGCAATTTATAATTTTAGTAAAAGAATTTAATTAAAGAATTTAATAAACACAAAAATAAAATTACCAAAATTATTTTTATTAATATAATTTTTTTCTTATTCGATCTTTATTATTCAAATTTATATTAATTTGTTTAAGTTTGCGTTCTTTTTTATATAAAAATATTAATTTAACTTTAACAAAAAAAAAAATTTAATTAAATTAATATTTTTATATAAAAAAAAGTCAAGCTTAAACAAATTAATATACATACATTTAAATAATAAAGTCGAATAAAAAAGAATTTATATAAATAAAAATAATTTTTGCAGATAGCGCCAGTTTTTACACTGCACCTTCTGCCTTGATTTTTTTCAAAACATAAATACGTTTTCCCAAGCCTTTAACATAAGCTGAGCAATAAGAAATATTGCTCTGTTATTCTGCCGACGTTATTGCCAACTTGCTGAGATAATTATCTTTAGTGTAGACCTAGGGTTATAATTATTTTTTAGAATAATTTATGGCGATTTCTATTCTGAGAAAAAAAATGCTACAGTATATGCATGCAACACTTTTTCATGTTACCTATAATCACTCGAAGTGTTACATGTTGTACAACTTCAATCGAACAGAATTAGCTGCCTTTATTTACAACTATTACACTTTTATTATTAATGTAGTTGATTAGCGATTTTTAAAACTATTCGACTATTTGCTGCACACTTACTTTACGGTTTGGAAACAGACATTGATATCACTTATTGCTTGAACAAATTTAAAACGATAATAAATACATAGAATTTTCCACCAAAATAAAATAAACGATTTAATTCAAAATGGAGTATGCCGTCGAAGAATATTTAGATGTAAACTTCTTTTGACAAAACTTTTAAAATATAATGACAAACAAAATAAAATATTGGTTGTACAAACAAAGTAGTAAGTACCAAAGTTGTAAAACAGGGCAGTTTGAACCCTTAAGTAAAAGTAAGGGTAAAACATGTAACATGTTTTGCATGTTTTTCATCAACATTTTCACAAAAGAACTTGAAAATTTTTCCCACAGTTGTATTTTTTGTACAAACGAACACAAAATGTAGAACATGTAACATTAATGCAACATTTTTCTCAGAAAAGAAATCGCCATTAGTGATTTTTGTTGCAGAAATGTTAGTTATTTACAAGGCGAATCAACTTCAGGTGGTGTCGAAACGGCATCTGATTTTGACATTTCGAGCTTATTTGTTTTGATTTGTTACCCCCATATTCATAAAAAATATTATTGATTTATAGGCCATATATATACATAGGAAATTCGTTTAATAAACCTGTTATTAACACAAAATTTTTTTATGAATAAGGCCTTAAAGTTTATTTTGCTAAGAATGGTTGACATTTCAAGCTATAACACTTACACCACCTGCAGTTGTATCCGCCTTGGTTTTTTAAAATTTGATTCAAAAGTACCTTTAATGTTTTAACAAAATAATTTAATTCATTTAAGTGAACTCTATCAAATTTTTGTGTACAGATTTTTGAAACACATAAAAACAGTTATCTAGAAAACCGAAATCCACAAGGAGTCTAGTTTTTACCTGTGAAAAAAAGGATTTGTCTTACAGAAACCTTGCGATTTTTATTCTCAATTGTGACAGACATTCAAAAGAGATTCTGAGAAACAATATTTAGAAAAGCTATTGCCTACAGGAATAAGCCCTCCAGGTTTCGATCCCCGGCAGAGGGAGAAAAATTTTCATCATGGTTTTCGAAAATTAAATTGATTAAGCCCCCACCAACCAATTCTTCCAAGAAGTCCCCTAACCACCACCCCCTGGGAAAGAGGATAACATCATAGCAATGTTCTGCCTTTCAGTTTCTGAAATATAAAAGGGGTTTTATGAATTCTTTAAGGGTAATAAAGTTACCCAAGTCATGAATATTTGCAAAATGATATGGTTATTACCCTGCGGTAAATTTGTGTCGATTGCTCTTAAAGCACTTATATATACCGTGATCAGTGAACACAATTTTAATTGGTGATCATGTGTTCAAAGTAACTACACTTCTGAGGAAAGTTAATTGAATAAAAAACTAGTCATGTGACTGGATTTTGTGCGGGTAGTGGCTGATTCTTTCTGGTTCTATTTTAACCAAAACTTAATGTGTCCCTATAGGTCACAAAGTGTTAAAGATTTGCCATGTAACCCGTGACAATTTTTCCTTTATATAAAGTGTTAAGAACTTTAACCGGTTCTTAGAACTTTAGAACTGTCACGTGACAAATTTGGTGTTAGTTTCCTATCCCCTAGCGTAGAGTTGTCTGTGACTATGGGTTGAAATCAAGACTAAGAAAATTCATTAAGAACTGCTAGGAACAAAATTTTAGCGCAGAAAATATTAAGGCGGGAAACCTTGCTATACAGCCGATTTTAAGCTTAACCAAAGATATTGATATATCGCATGTACCAACTACTACCTTACCTTAAAAATACTTGTTTAAAAAATTTAATTTGGATTTTAATTATAAGTTTTTTGTAAAAAGTAGAAAAATAAAATATATATAATTATTCTTCTATTCTACTACAGATCCGATTATGCTAATAATGACTCCTTTCGTCGCATTTGTGAAAATTTTAATAAATTGTATCATATTATAGATCTTTCTGAAAGCAATGATATTTTAAAAAGAAAACTAATTTTGTATTTAAATAGTTAATGTATTCACACCTGTATTATATTCTTTAGTCTGTAAGGATTTATAATCTATAGACCAAATAAATAAATAAATAAATTCTTGAGTAAACTTTAAACTGGATAAAATTATTTTCATACGCACTTTTATAAGGTACGGGTTAAAGTAGTAGTAAGGTAATCAAGGCGAATTCATAATGTTGACATTTTCGAGTCATCTGTTTATTGTTTATTTTTTTGTGTGTATACTGAATGTCAAGCTTTGTTTACATTTTTGGAAAAAAATAAATTAAATTTAAAATTCAATAAAAATCTAAATATGTACGTGAAAAAAAACTTATTTGAATTTTATAAAACAAAAAAAGTGAACACGAAAAAGGATTTAGAAAAGCGTAAGGAATAGGTAGAGCCCCAATAAAATTGCAATACCGGAAAAAGATAAACATTCTAAAGCAATTGTGTATATTTTATAAACAAAAAATTTCCTTTTTTATATTTTCAACAAACAATTTTGATATTCATTCTAACTTTTTACAAAGACAAAATACATTATATTTTTTTAAAAAAAAGGGATAGCAAGCTCTATCTAATGATGCGATCACCAGTATGAATTCGCCTTGGTGGTAATATAGAATCGATTGCTTCCCTTTATAATATATACAGGAATGTTCTACAAATTGAAATGAAGTGTAATTGCAATCGAACGAGATTTTGATTTCAATTTTTGACAAAATATCTGCAGTTTTTCTTGTTTTTTTTTTCTTGTAAATGTAATTGGTACTCAAAGTATGATGTGCATATATAAAACGGAATATTTTTATAAACTCTCTTTACAGGCTCGTTTTCAAAACTTGTTTGGTTTTATATCCACCTCATTTCGATTTACAGAACATACTCGATAGTTCAATAAAACAAAGCGACAAACTTTTTTGCGAATTGATCCTTATTGTATTATTTTAAGTATTGCTATTGCGCAGGGCCTGGAAATTTTTTCATTTAAATGTTTTAACAAGAAACCAGCAAAGCCTCAACATTTAAAAGTCAAATGCTGCTTAAAAGGCTAAACCACATCAGCGGAAATAGGAATAGCAGGATGGACCATGTTCGTAAATAATTCAAATATTCGAAAGCAATAGAGCCCCTTAGGTAAATTTATAATTCTACACCAACTTTCCATTACACATCAAAATTTAGTTATCCCCTGAACATCTTTAATTTTGTCCAGGGTTTTTGTATGTTTACTTGTTAAATAAAAAAAAAATGGCATCACTTACTAGACATGTTGCTAACAAAGATTTTGTTTTCGAAATGTAAACAGTGTAGTTGTTTATGCATTGTTGTAAACGTAAGTAGTTGTTGTAAATAGTTACAAAATGAAAAGAGCTTTCGTTGTTTTAATCTTAAGTAGTTGTACATTTGTTACACCTCGTAGAATACGGTTTTTTTTTGTCCTTCTTTCAAGAAAATGTTTATGGCAGTAGGTTAAAGTTAAGGAATTGTTATAAAATCACATATTGTGAAACTTTAATTAAAGTTTCATTAAATTTAAATGTAGCTAAGCTTTCCTTTTTTCCTTTTGATGAAAACGGTGTTTTAATGGACATCGATCAAATTAATTGATTACTAAATGACTGTGAGATAAAATTTTCGGCCGATTTCAATAAAATTTGATAAGGTGATTTCGATAGCACTCAAATAAGTTTGGACTTAATTTAATCTCATTCCAACACAAACAGATGGTTTATGGGCGCAACGACTCTATTTCGGGAACAAGTTGGTTGGTCCTTCTGGCAACCTTTGTCCCAAATTTCATCATATTGTCTCCAAAATTATATCATTTACTTTGCGCACAATATTTACATGAACAGCCAGCCAGCCAGCCGGACGCGTGATTCATCGAGAAATCCTAAAACAGTCATATTAAACAAATCTGAAAAGATCGTGAATATTGCAACGTTAAGAGTGGAAGGTTTACGTTTAAACTAACTAAATTTGTCAACACATTAATAAAGGCTGGTCCAACCATAATGCACGATGTTATTTGCGAGTCACTTTTTTTGACTTTCACTTTGACATTTCTTTGTTTCAGTGTTTGACAAATTTAACGATGGAGAGAGGTGCACAATTGATCAGCGCGTTAAGATTGTTGAAGCCGTTTACGAAAATGAGCGTTCGAATAAAAATGCATTTCGTGCACTTTGTGATTCTCTTGGTTAGCACTTTCATCTCAGTTGATTCGTTAACAAGCGAAATTGCAGAATTTGGGCCGTACTTCTTCGAAAATGAGGTCAGCCAAGCAGTAGCCGTGAATGGTGTTTGCTATCGTGAGACTATAACGGACTTCTTATGGCCAGAAATTAATTAGGTTTTTAGGCATTAAAACCGCGGCTTCGATTTCGGTTTAAACCGAGCAGCAATCCCTAGAATATATGGTTCCAACAGGATGGTGCCACTTGCCACACAGTCAACGAATCAATGGAATTAAATGGCCGTGTTATCTCACGTCGTGGCGATGTTAATTGGCCGTCACAATAATGTGATTTGACACCGTTGGACTTCTTTTTTTGCCCATATTTAAAAGAAAAATGTACGTCAATAAGCCTAGAATTATTCAAGAGCTAAAGGATAAGAAAATTCGGCACATTAACAACGACATTGAACCTCAATTATGTCTCAGAGTAATTGAAAATACGAACCATCGGACAGAGGTATGCCACCGTAGCCGTGGCGAGTATTTGGCCGCTATTTTGTTTCACACATATTTGTCATGGAGCCTTTTATCATACTAAAAAAATATTAACATAGTTCTCTGAAATTTTTTTTGTTTTATTTACAATAAACATCGTGCGTTTCTGTTGGACCACAATAATCATGAAAAGTCAAACGTTTAAAGAAATGTTTATCATTATTTCACTGAAATAATGTGAATGTGAATTTAATTTCGTGTTTTCTTATTCCTGTTACAAATCTTCCAATT
Organism: Pollenia griseotomentosa; assembly: GCA_963931875.1. NCBI lineage: Eukaryota > Metazoa > Arthropoda > Insecta > Diptera > Polleniidae > Pollenia > Pollenia griseotomentosa. Next base: position 30,253,040 of record OZ007560.1, read on the forward strand.
ATATTCATTTAATTTATTCATTCACTTTTTTTTTGTCTTATTCTCTACTTTCCCGCGACGACGTTTATCATAATTCTTTCACTTTTACTGGTTGCATTAATGTTAACAATTAAAGGAAAAAGAATGTGAGAAGTTTTTGCTCTTGTTTTTTTTCTTTTCTCGTTGTTTTTATGTGAACCTATTACATACTTACATTTTGTTAAAATCACTAATTCGTTATCGTAATGATTTTTTCTTCATTAATATTGTTACAAAAGTAACTTTAGTTCAGAATTTGATTAACTAATTTGTTAGCTTGTATTGATTAGTTATTAAGTATTTGTTAGTTATTTAATTTTATTAGTTTAAATTGTTATTGTATTAGTTATGCACACATCTAGTGTGAAAATCAATGTACAGCACTGATGGGATTTGTGGTACAATTGTACCAAATTTGTCCTTTTTTGGTACAATTTTATCATTTTTGAGGTGGATTAACTCACTTTTCATAATAAAATATTTAATAACATATCTCTAGCATTGACCAAAAGTTGCATTATTGTTAATTTGTGTTCATGATGTAATACTAACACATTAAGTACATAGTACGTATATAAGTATTTGTACTCGTATCCCTAAAGAAAGCCTGGGATCAAGTGTCTTCATATCGCAAATTTTGTCGATTGTTTTGGTGGCACTTTTTACACTTTTGTCCGCCGTTAACAAAAAAAAAAAATAAAAAAAGAGACATTTTTGTTTCTTTTTTATTTTGTATTCCCAAACCACAAGAGGGAGATGGTATTATGCGTTTGTGCTGCTGTGTGAAATGCTAGAAAATATTGATATACCGATCGACTCAGTATCACTTTCTGATTCGATTTAACGATGTGTCTGGGTGGCTGGCTGTTTGGCTGTCCATGTTACCTTGTGCAAAAAGTACAGGACGCAATTTTAACGGTTATTTGATAAAATTTTGTACATTGGTTTCAATTCATAAGGACGAAGTCTACTGAAAATGACGAAAATTGGTTCATAATTTCACATAGCCCCCATACAAACTTCTTTCCGGAATAGTGTTTGTGCCTATAAACCATCTTATTATGTTGGTATTAAGATTAAAAAAGTCATTTTATTGCAATCCAAATGTTATTAAAATCGGTCCATAATTGACGATAGCTCCCATACAAATAATACTCCCGGAAATAGCTTGTTTTAAATTTCTTAAAAATGTTGGTATGTATTTACATAAAAGTTGGCTACAATAAAATTTACGATAGCTACTACATTTATCATGAAAAGTGTTGTGCTGGTATTTCCAAAATTATCCATAGTTCCCATAAAAGCGCCCTTCCTAACCACTGAAGGGCAAACAAACCTCATATAGTTGAAGATATCTAAAAAATATTCGGCGCAAAGAACTTTCATAGAATGGGTCCCATATAAGGTACACTCTCAAAAATTTGTCTTTCTGTACCGTGGTGTAGGGTATCAAACTATCGGTGTTGACCAACTCTACTTTTTGACTTGTATTTTTATTGAATAAGAAACTGTTAATAATTAGATACTTTGTATGATTTAATATTTTATAGCGAAATTTTGGTACAATTTATGTCAATTTGGTACAATATTGCCATTGAGACGGTACAATTTAAAAATTGTCAGATCCCAACAGTGATGTACAGATGTAATTTTAAAATTGTTGTGCATAATTGTACTTTGGCCCCACTTCACTTCAATACTAGAATGTTCGTTATTAAGTTATCTTAATTTATTATAGCGCCTAAAAGTGTGCCTTAGTTTATGATGCATAATAGCTCAATTAATTCAGCCATATAGATAATCCACAATTTTTATAACTATAGATGCCATGAGTTTAATAAACAAAATAGACGTTAGAGGTCTTACGTTCTAGAGCCCAAGAATGATAGAAATAAAGATTACGCCTTGTGCATGTTTTACCGTTTGATGACGTAGTAGTTCCCTTGTAGAGACTACCAAGTCTCTTTTATATGTATGTGAAAATCGTTATATCTTACAAAAAAATGTATGTATTACGTGTAAGATGGCAACCCTGCAACTAATTTACTCAGAGAGTTCAAATAAAAAATATTAACGGGTCCGCCATCTAACGTTTTTTTTTCAACTAGTGCTTATTTCGTGAATGGTAACACTTAGCTCATGTCTGATTTGACAGATAATTAGTTTTATCCTTCCGCTGAACGAATATGGTTGTGTATTCGCTTGAACAACGCTGGGAAATATTGCGACATTACTTTAAAAATCATGGTAATGTTGCAGAATGTGTGCGAAAATTTCGTACGGATTTTGGAAGAAGAGAAGCACCGTCAGCTCCGTATGTTCGTTATCTTGTGAAAGAAGTGAAAGAAACTGGCAGAAACTGGAAACTGTGGCAGAAAGTGTGCGTGAAGCGCCATCAACATCAATTCACTGTCGTTCTCAACAATTGAACATTTCGGAGACATCATTGAGACGAATTTTGCATAAAGACCTTGGTATGACGCCATACAAAGTCTAAATGGTTCAGGAGTTGAAGCCAACTGACCATCCAATGCGTTTTCGCTTCGCTAAGTGGGCCTGCGATCGACTTACAGAAGATGCCGATTTTGCCAAAAAAATCATCTTTTCAGATGAAGCTCATTTTGATCTGGGCGGGTATGTAAACAAGGACAATTGTCGCATTTGGGGCACAGAAAACCCGCACGCATACATTGAAAAGCCGATGCACCCAAAACGAGTCACTGTTTGGTGCGAATTGTGGTCCAGAGGCATAATTGGGCCATTTTTCTTCGAAAATGAGCAAGGAGTGGCCGTTACAGTCAATGGCGATCGTTATCGGGCCATGTTGAACGAATTTTTGTTCACAAAAATTGAAGAGGAGGATATTGGCAACATTTGGTTTCAACAGGACGGCGCTACGTGCCACACAGCCGAAGCTACACTCGATGTTTTGCGTCCTGCTTTTGAAGATCGCATTATCAGCCGCAGAGCTGATGTCGTTTGGCCACCTCGAAGCTGTGATTTGACACCGTTGGACTATTATTTGTGGGGCGCCATCAAAGATAAGTGTTACGCCGACAAGCCAGAGACAATTAACGCTTTAAAGGACAATATTCGTGAAGCCATTGGTGAAATACAGCTGCACACAATCGATAATCTGCTTAAAAATTGGACCGATCGTGTAGGCTACTGCATGGCCAGCCGAGGCAGCCATTTGAATGAAATTATTTTCCATTATTAACCGGAAGGATTGTACTTTCAAATAAAAAAAGAAGTTTGAGAAAATATTCAGTAGTTTTTTTTTATAGCATTTTCAAAAAAAAAAAGTTATTTGGCGGACCCTTTATATCAATTGTCAAAAATTAAGAATTTTGCTTAATATCTTAAATTAAAAATATTATGTATTATATTAATAAAATTTTTAAAAGTGTTCAAACGTGTGTTAAAAGTAGTGAAATAAAGAAAAATAAAAAATAAATAAAACTAATAGAGAGCAGAAAAGAGAACATATATTAAGTATGCAGTGGGCAAATGCCAACAAAAATTACCTCAAAAATACAAAAAGGGGAATTGTGCGAAAAACTAACGTGTTGAGTGCTTTTAATTAAATGTCTATATTTTTAACTGTAGCTTACATAGAGATAATATATGTATATTTATGTAAGTCCAAAATAAAATTATAAAGAAAAAAGTAACTTCTAAAAGCTAAAAATTATTAGCCAATGAGAAATATTTTCTAGTTAAAAAGCTTGATCTTGTTTTCGTTGACTTACTGCCAATTTCACCTAGCTCAGTTATAACTGCCAAAAAAATAACTGGAAGTTAACAAGAAAATACAATATAATAGTCTGGTAGTGTATAAAAGTCATTCCTAAAAATTTAAGGAATAGAACTATTACAAAAAAGCTTTATAAAATACATAACTGAAATGTAGCTCATAGAATAAATTCGAAAAATAAAAAATGTTGAATATAATATAAAAAGTAACCTACACACAGAAAAAAATCAAGTTAAAAACGTAGAAAACAAGGTTGATTTAAAAATTTTCGGTGGTGATTTTGCTTTATACGTTTTTCATGTTAATTCAAACTGGTTTTACAATAACTGCTAACAACATTTTTTTTCTTTTAAAATAACTATAATTCATGTTAATTTAACATTGCAGTAAAGTTAGAGCAAAATGTAATTTATATTGAAATAACAATCCGAATCACGTTGAATGAAAGTTATTTCAAGTTGAAACAACGTGAATTTCATGTAGAATCAAATTGGTTTGAGTGTGTTATAACAGTGTGAAGAAGCCTCAGAGACAACATATGCATTTATTTAAGAATAATTCAATACACTTACCCCTGTAACACATGTTTCACTTATTTTGAGTTCTCCTTTGTCAACAGAAGCATCAGCATCGCCCGATATGGATTTCGTCATCAATATACTTTGAAAACTGGATGCACTATTTAAGTAACTAATTTTAATTAAAAGAATACGGGAATTGTCCTCTTTTTATAACATATTTTAAGAATGAAAATAAAAAATGTACATACTTAAGTATGACTGCATGTTAATTTAACAAGATACACTTTTGATTTTAATATAAAACTGGTTTTTATGGATTCAATATTGAATCCATATTTATTTATATTTTAATATTTTTTTTTTTTTTATTTTAACAGTGAATAATATTAAATAAACATGATTTAAGGTTATTTTATTTAAAATTATTATGAAATAATGATAAATTTAAAAAAAGGGCATACTTTTGCAGAAATTTACTATGATTCTCAATCAACATTTTTCCATGTTAATTTTACATTGGTATTTTTTTCTGTGTGTACGAAAGGAAATAATTCCCAGTTTCTATTCATATTAATTTTTAAAAAATCTTTTTAAATAATGTATAACAATTATTTAGTCTTTTAAAAGAGATATTATCTTAACGAAATTACGAAACTCAAATTCGTAGGTGTTATGAAATTGCTTCATTAAATTTGTAAAACTTCATTACCGCTATGAAATTTTTATTATATTAAACAAAAACTTTTAATGAAATTGAGATATTTTTTTTATAAAGCATAATTCTTTTAGTGTATTTAAACCCTTTTTTTATTTATTTATATCACCCTGCATATTATCGATATGATATTAGTATAACATAAGTTCAATATAATTTAGTTAAAAGTGTTAATTACATTACAATTATTAACTACACTGGATATATTTCTACCCTCAATCAATTATATTTACCAACAACTTTCAGAATAAACATCATCAATAACTTCATAACTGTCTGCTAAATCGTCCCTATAAAAAAACGGCAACAGGGAAAAATTATCAAAAACTTCTATCCTAATTACATCCTGCACAACATTATCGCTATAACAAGACAACACAACTAAAAAAAAAAAATTAAAAAAAAATCCTGACTTCCGAAGCAAAAGAGTGCGAACGAATAAAAAAACCTCAAACTTGTGATATGCATACAATTGTATATCACAAGTACCTTTATAATACTTGAGACTTAGACTAACAACATCAAGCATTTACCTTGATTTTAAATGTGAAACATTTTAGCAACTTCCCCGGTACTGCGAAACGTTAAAAAATTTATTTTATTTATTGTCTTGCCACCGAAAATAAAACATGAAAAAAATATACAGACAATTCTCTGAAGTTTTCTACCACACAATGAACAAACTATGTTCTAGATGAAAAACCGTTACCTACTCTATTCTATTTCCTTTTTTTTTGGTGAAATAAAAGCAAAAGAGAAAAAATTCAAAAACTGCTCGTATCACAAAACGGCAGAAAAAAAAATATAAAATATTTCATGGAGACATTTTGCATCATCATGGCTACACACTCTCGCCTCCCCCACCCAACACAAGCGTTCACTTCCACTTTCCACGACAAGTAGTCTGTCTTACATCTGTTCAGTCGTAAAACATTTTGAATGTATGATTTAGACTCTAACAACAATAGAATTGAGTGCATAAAATGTTTGTTAGATTGCTTTTGCATCTAGTGTCGCGCCTTGTGTAACATATAGCGACAACGCGCGACTATGTTTTATCTGAACTTCAACACTTTGCCGCAACAAAATATGTGGAAACACTTAAACACAAAAAAAATTTAAGACGAGAAACGAGAATGATAAAGAAAAGAAAGAATCCTGCCGTGATACAAGATGATGAAATTTTATATGATTTTTCCCTTCTAGTATTTCTTTGTTAAAAAAATTTAAGGTCTTAAAACTGAAGAAGCAGATTTAAAATATAAAATTGAAGGCAATAGAAAAACAGTGGCTCAAGATGTGTTTAAGGTGGAAGGCAACATACACAGAGACAAAAATGACGTAACAAAATTGTCAACCATAATAAAACGACAACGAAGTGTTATCAATATTTCGACCACATACTTATATTGTTGACTTTCTAACAAAACATTGTCAAAACAAAAGATGTATAAAATACTATTGTTGTCATATTGACAACTACCTGTTGTCAAATAGATAACGCCCTGTTGACATTAGCGTACATATGTTGTCAAAATAAGAACTTTTGTATTCGCAGCTTAGCAAATAAAACAATGGAAATTTTTATAAAGCTTCGTACAGACGGTGGTCAGATCTAAAACGGCTCATACACTTGCAATAAAATTGTTTAATTTTACGTATTGTACAATTATATCGCCAATGTGTATGTGACATACGAAGGCAGCACAATATATTGGCAACAATCAAAAGACTTTTGATTTTTATTGCACAACGAAAAGAAAGTGAAATGTGTTGGCAACATTGTAAAATGCTGTTTATGTTATTCCTATAGGTTATGTTCACCTTTTCATTGAATGAATGAAACCATTGTGCGACTAATTGCATAATACAGGACAAAATGAAAATAATATGGCGAAAATCATATACAATAATATTGCAAGTGTATGGGCCGCTTAGCCATATTTTGGGACATACCTTATGACGTGGTGGTAAATTTAACCCCTCTAAATTTTACTAAAAAAAATTAGTAAAAATAGTTGTTGATAATTGTTTGTTTTTGAAAAATAAACTACTACATTTTTAATTACAAAAAAATAAGAAACCAAAAATTATTTTTATTTATTTAAACAAAACAGGTACTTTACTTCAAATACCTTTTTTTAATATAAAAAAACGATACATCAAAAAGTTATCAACAAATATGAATATAAAAAAAAAAACTTAAAGGGCATTTTTGACAGCCAAATAAATAAATTTCAAGATATAAAAGAGATCGTTAAAAAAAATAATTATGTGTAGAAACTACAGGTCAACCATTTTGGAGGTTTCTTACTCATCAAAATCTGCATCCCATACACAATGGCCTACTACATTGCAGACAAATCGGCAAGAACTAAAGTTTCCAACTTTGGTCGATATATCTTGATTATCAATACACAAAATCTGGGCGGGACTGGAGAAATGGGCGTGTCTCCTCCCAAACAGAGACCTTATAGATATTGGGGTATCTAAAGATTGCCAAGAGTCAAAGTTTCGAAATAAGGCACAAGCATGTTGGTTAGCAATACACATCCCACCAAATGTGGGTGGGATTAGAGAATTGGGCTTGGCACAAAATACATTTTTAATATCTAATGAACGGTGAGAGAAAATTTGTTCAAATTTGGTAAACATAGCTGGGTTATCAATACACAACCTCTCTACAAAAATGGCCGGGATTGAAGAAGTAGGCGTGGCATTAAGCAGATTAATTTATATCTAAAGAACGGTAAGAGAAAGTTATAAAATTGCCCAAGCGGTAACAGCTTAAGTTTGGTAACAAATAGGTTTGCTACCAATATGCAACATCAGCCAAAAGGTGGGCGGGATTAGATAAGTGGGCATGGCACAAAATACAATTCTGTATATCTAAATAATGATAAGTGTAAAATTTTCCAAATTTGGTATAAATAGTATGGTTAATAATACCCATCATCTGTCAAAAAGAACAAGAAAACGGACGAGTGGTAAAAATAATTCCATAAAAATATTCATGTGGGGTAAATTTTTTTCTATTAAAAATAAAACATTTTCAAAGAAAAAACTACAAAATGATATATATATATATATATATATGTTCCTTTAACTCCCATTGGAGCATAGGGCGCCAACAATAGTCGTTCTCCACCGTACTCGGTTTTGGGGTACATTTCTAGCTTCGTTCCATGTTAAACCCACAGATCTCATTTCGGCTTCGGTGGAACGTCTCCAAGTAATTTTAGGCCTTCCAACACTTCGTCCTGCTTGATGAAACGGGTTCCAACGTAACGCATGCTTGGCGATACTCTCATCTGGACGTCGAAGTGTGTGACCAATCCATTGCCATTTTCGTTTTCGAATCTCAGTAGCCACATCTATCTGATTTGATTTACGAAGTAGCTCAATATTCGATATAACATTTGGCCAAAAGATTCGAAGTATTCGTCTGAGGCAGCGATTGACGAATGTTTGCAAACGACTTGTAATTATGCTGGTCACCTTCCATGTTGTGCATCCGTACAAAAGAACTGATTTTACATTGGATTCAAAAATTCGCAGTTTTGTTCGAAGACTAATGTTGTTGTTTTGCCATATTGGTGCTAGAATTCCAAATGCTGCTCTAGCTCTACTGATTTTTGCTTCCACGTCAATCTCAGTACCTCCATCAGCGGTAATCATGCTACCCAAATAACAAAATTCGTTGACAATGGCATAGTTGTTATTACCTACATTAATAGATGCCGGAGAGTTTTCTTGTATGGAGAGACCTTTTGTTTTTGTTGTGTTTATTTTTAGACCTGTACCATCCAACTTTGACTGGAGGTCAACCATCGACATCTCCAGGTCACGAACTCTATGCGAAAGAAGGCATATGTCATCTGCATATGCAAGGTAGTTTAAAAAGGAGTTATCTATACGCCATTGGACACCCCTACGCTGAAATGAGGTTGATGTCAATACGTCCTCAATGACAAGCAAGAACAAAAGTGGCGATAGTATGCATCCTTGCCGCACTCCACTTAGTACCTGGAAAGGTTCAGTACAAAATGATGACGAGTGGTAATTTTAACACCAGCATGTCCGTAGCTCCGCTCGTGCTAAGTCGAGCTCAGCCAAAACACAAGTGAATAAAGGCCGTGTCAGATAAAACTTTTGCTTCGCGTTGCGTTACATATACGCTTTGACATTTGAGTTAAATGTACATGTTTATATGGCACTTGTCACATAAACTGCTTTTAACGCAAAGCGAAGCGAAAAGTTGGGCAACTCTCATCTTTTTGCGCGCTTTGACAATCTTCTAGTATAATTTTTTTTATTTATTTTCTTTTTAACACACAATGTGTGAGTGTTGTCAAAGTTTTTATTGTGACATACACTTTTTGCTTTACGCTTTTCTGTCAAAGTATATGTAACGCAACGCGAAGCAAAAGTTTTATCTGACACGGCCTTAACAAAGATCACGATATAAGAAGATACTAAGAGAATTAAATTGATTGAGCGCAACGGAAGAGAGTACGTTAGAAAAATATAAAGAGAGGGTAAAATTTACCACCACCACCTCAGTTAAAGGGTAAAATTTGTTTAAAATGTTTTCAACAGTCTGAACGGGCAATTTTTGTTTAACAGCGTTGTCAAAAAAAGCATTGAAAAAGCATTATAACATCAACATTTGGCCGTATATTGTCAAAACATTGCCAGTCCTTACATTATTGTAAGATCTTACCACCGGCTGTACGAAGCTTAAGTAAATATTTAATTAGTGGAAAACAGAAAATTTCAGCATGGACATGGATAGTAAAGGCAGAATTAGTCTTTACTTTCTGTTCTGTTACGAATCAGCTGATTTGTTTTTGTTATTAAAAAACATGTGAAATAGATTAGTTTTTCCGTTCTGTTACGGTTCAATCTGTTAATATCAAAAACTTGTTAAGTAATTGTAAGTGACAGCGTAACAGAACAGAAAGTAAAGACTAATTCTGCCTTAATGATGACGACAACGAAGATAAGGAATTGAAAAACTTCTTGTATCTATAAACGTGGAAGGTATGTGTATAATTCAATATAATAAATACAATAATAAGGAAGATATAGTTAAACATTTTGTAGTGGACAAGTTTTGCATAAGGTACGGGCTATGGTTTCTTATAAAAAAGTCCTTAGCCCCTTCCGAAAAACGGCTTAATTTGAGGAGTGTGAACCAGCACTAACTTCCGCGTCGAGACATTTTTCGATTAAAATGTGCGAATTGAAACAAAAATGCCATAAAATTGAACTAACAGCTGTATTTCTCACATAAATGTGTCTGTAAGGAAATTATACGGCAACTTACAGAAAAAGTGTGGTTGCTACACCATCCTTCTTCAATACTAGATAATATTTCGAATCGGATTTAAATTGTACTGCTAACGTCATGATATCTTTTTTACAATGGGAAAAACATTTTTTATATTTGAAAAGTTAATTTTTTATGAAATTTCAAAATGTCTGGCCCGAATCTCTTCATTTTTTTTTTGTTGAATTCATAACAAGTTTTTTTAAATCTCTTTCTTTGCTTATATTCTTTAATACGCAAACTTCTTCAAATGTGAATCCAATATAACCAGGGCTGCGGAGTCGTCACGAAATAGTGTAACTCCGTCTTCGTCCGCTGAAATTTTTTAAGTACGACTGCAATTCCGACTCGACTTCGACTCCAACTCCAGCTCCTACTCTTACCTTGATGCTTTATATATATATGAGGCTGATCCATATTTGACTTTAAACTTTTTTTTTAATGCAGCACCTTTTATAATGTAGAACAGAAATGATTCTGTAAAAATTTCATATCGATATTTTAATTTTAAAACGTGCCGCATTGAGCATTAATATAGTTATATACACATGACAAACAGACTGATCCTTTTTTCTGACTTCAAAATTTCTAAGGCAGATGCTCTTTATTTTAAAAAATTGTGGAAAATGTTCTTAAATCTTTAATGCCGAAAAAATTTTGAATTTTAGTCGCAAGTTTTTGTGGGTATTTTGACTCCGACTCCAGTACAAAAACCTCAACTCTGACTCTTTAAATCCGACTTCACAGCCCTGCAAATAACAAATTTCATCAGATGATGTATTGATATCACCTGTTAAAAAGTCATACTCGATGTCAGACTCAGCTATTTTTAATACCAAAATTTTTTTAAAATTTAAAAAATCACTGAAAATGGTGCGAAACGCACCGAGTTGACAACGCTGATCAGATGGTTTGCCTTGCCTGACTTTACTATTTTGAGTAAGAGGACTATTTTGTAAAACACTTCACCTCATTTCAAAAATATTTTCATAAAAATTTTTGATAACGCAAGGTGAAGGGATTTACATTATTAACCTTCTTAATTTTTATTAAATTTGTTTTCTAACAGACATGTTTTTAATTTGTTTTTCTTACAAATTTCTGCAAATTTCTTATAACAAAAATGTCAAAAAAGGAACTTGGAAAGAGCTTAAATATTGATTTGATCATTGCTTTTGACAAGGTAACCAATTATTGGCAGAATGATTAGAAAAACCCACAAGAAACTACAATTAATTCTTTAAAAGATTTTGGACAATTCATTATGAAGAATGACATTAAAACAGAATGTATTTCCAAAATAGATTCCTAACCAAAACAGTAGGATCCTTTAAATTTTAGGGGAATTTTTAAATGGGCATTAAATCTTTTAGTACTAGATTTAAAAAAAAAAAATAAAACAAAAAAAAAAAAAAACATTGTTACACATATAATTAATTATTTTGCTTTCCTTTTCCCACTGTAAAGTATTTCAAAGTGAAAAATGTTTTTATTCCTTAAGAAAATACCGCGAAATTGTTGATGCACCACTTGAAAGCAGCCGTATGGTGCGAAAATTTCTATTATGTTCTTTTCTGTTCATAAAAAAACCGAATTTCTCTGCTAGAAAAAGAATTTTGTCTTCATTCTTTGAAAGGATGATAAGCGCAAAGAATATTTATAACAAACCAAAATTCTGCTTAAAAACCTGGATATAAGGGAAAGAAAAAGTCCTTTGTTTTTTTTAATGGAAAATAATTTATCAATTGAGAACAGTTTTGCTTTTATTTTTAATCTGTTTAAAAAGCAAACATATCAGTCAGCCAAGTTACCTTTTATGAATATTTATTAACAAACTATTAAATAATTCAGCTGTAATTAATTTTACTTTATTTTTTTTTTTGCATAATTCAACGAAAGCGTTTGTATTTCGGTGTTATGCATGACAATGACAAAGACAAAGAATTGAAAAGGAAATGATATAAATGACTTAAATTTTACAAAACTTGACAACCACTTTTATTATTTTACATTTACTTGCAACGTGTACTTCAGACCTCAGCATAAAAAGTTCATATCATATTTGAAACACTCGCGATGAAGACAGGAAGTGGTCAGATAAATGATGACGGAAATCATTATTTTAGAGAAAAATTATATGATCACAATAATTAAAAACAAATTTTCAAGATTGTACCCTATTTGGGATCCCTGGGCCGTCATGGAACTGCCAGAACAAAATTATCTTAAGAGGTTAGGACCATGTTAACGTTAATTTTGCCGGGGTTCTTGCGATAATTATCTATCTAAGAAATTTCATCAATTTAGCTCAAAAGATGTAACCTATACTTTGCGCACAAAGTTGACAAGGACAGCCTTCCAGCCGGACGGACGGGCATTTTGAGGTCGACTAAGTTTTTATTTTTTGATTTAAAATGTGTTTTAAACCAGCAAATCTATAAATCAGTAAACATATCTAAACGCATAAAACTACCAACACAGACCAAATCAATTTGACAACATTTATGGTAGTGTTGCCACAATATTATTTCATAACCCTGGAATCGTCAAGTCGACGAACTATTTAAACAAATATTCTAGCGGAACGATTTTTAGAGCAAAAAATTAAAAAAAAGTGTTTTAAGTTAAGAATTTTATTGAAAAATAAAATAAAGCAATAAAAATAAAATTTGTTCTTCTCCCATAATTAAATACGAATTTGAAACTGATTTTTTTTTTGTGTTTTTTTTCAAATTAATTATTTTTTAAAGCTATCGTCATCAGCTAACGTTTTTGAAAAAATTGTAATTTGAATACACATAAAACATATATATTTGACAAACAGTAACCATCCAGGGTTAAACTACATATGTGGGGCAATCATTAACTGCGGTTGAGTTTAACCTACACAAATTTCTAAGTTTGATTCAACCAAACAAGCGTTTAGACGGATTTATTAGCCATAAGTCGAACGGTATACTAGACTCGAAGAAAAACATCAGCACGAACGCATAATACCCTCTCCACAATTGTGGTGTGGCTATAAAAATTAAAACTCTTATGCAATTATAAAAATTTTAAATAAGTTTAATTGAATTTTATTCCTTCGACCTTTTTTATATAAATTAATTCCCAATTTTCTTTCTTGATAAATACACCGACAGTGAGCAGTTCACTAGTTGCTTAGGCTAAATCAAAGTATATTTATAGCAGGTAGTCTCGAAAAGCCAGTTGTTTATTTTTTATTTGCTTGTTTTGTGATACGAACTGTCAAATGTTGTATAGAAAACAAGTTTTTTGTCTTTATCTTTTTTGTCTCTTATTAACCCCTTTGCTGTTTGACAGTTCGTATCACATAACAATAAAAAGCAGTGTTGCCATTTTGGTGCCTTTCGGGTATTTTGTGGTGCTTTTTTGCTTATGCAATACCCGAAATTTTGTTAAACACCCGTTTTTGAAAAGCGGGTATTTATAGTGCTTTTAACAATTTCTCACAGTGCTTTTAAGTGCATTTTATGTAATCTACATATAATTTTGGCACTGAACCATTTTGCTACTATTCTGTAAACACAGCTAATATTTTTTAACCAACTGCGTATTATTTGCATTTATGTTTTGTGTAGTACTCGCAAACTCTTCTAGGCTTTTCTCAAGCATCATCAGTGATGCCAACTTAGTGCTTTTGGCACTATTTATGGTGCTTTTTGATGCCTCAAAACGCCAAAATTGTATCCTTACTGCCAAATATATTTTTTTTTACCATTTTTTGAAACTTCGGTTATATAGAGGATGATTTAGATGAGATTAGCTATTTGGAGTACAGTTTTGAGAAAGCCTGTACAGATTTTAAGATTTCAAATGATAAAAGAAAGTTGCATTCGTTTTACCAAAAACTTTATTTACGAGGTTTGAGCTAGGCTTCCTAGCAATTTGGAAATTTTACAGAACGTTGCACTTTTAAGCGTTGACAACATATTTAGTTGTCGTAATAAAAACGATGTATTTGTTTTCGGTAAACATTTTATTAAAGATGTAGACACTGTTTCAAAAATAGAAAATGGCTTGAAAAATATAAGGAATTGTAAATGGAAAAATAAACAACGACTTTGAGTCATGTAGAAAAAACGTATTAAAAAGTTTAAAACTTGCTGTCGGAAACCGTATTTTTTCGAGCTACGAAAATCGAGCTCGCACTGTATTTCTTTTAAACTGTTTTATGGCCAATTCAAACTCCAAATGATTTGGATAATATAATTTTTATTGAAGATAATAATAATACATTTAAAAAATTTTATATACAAATGTAAATATATTTATTATTTAATTTTAAATGAAAATGGTCCCCCATCTACGCCGTCGTCTTTTTTTAAATTTTTGAGGTATTTAATATTCGGCACAGCCGAAGGCATCTTGTTTTGTGTTTAATTAAATTGTAAAAATGGATAAGTGCTTTTTTAAGCTTTTTTTGTTCAAAATAGTGCGTGATTTTATTAAATTTTAAAGTGCTCTTTGCTCTCAAAAAGTTAGCATCACTGATAAAAAGCCCTGTTGTTGTAAGTTTTGTTGTACAATTGTTGTAACTCGCGGCTACCTGCTATAAATATACCTTGGACTAAATCATCTAGAGACCTTTTCCTAAAGAGATATTAAATATGCAAATAAAACTGTAGAGTGAATGAGAATTACAAACACTCAAAATTAATTTGCAACGATATAAAAGCTTAAACAAAATACCAACAATAAACAGTGAGTTTATCTTTTTTAACATTCCCCACTACAATTGGTTGGAACTCTCCCAACATTAGTTGTATTTTTTTTTTCAGGAGACTTTTGTTTTGATTTCGTAATCAGAACTTTGACCGATGACTGTTTCTTTCTATTCAAATATTCATTCATTTACTGGAAAAGGAAAATCAAAAATAAGTAAATGAATGAAGGTTTGCAGATGCATATGTTGTTAGTTCTGTCTGTATTGTGAATGCAATAGCGTTTGTTACCGGTTTGACATCTTTAATTACATTTCGCAATTCACATCCGCACCTCTATTGTGGACCTTTTACAGTTTTTTTTTGTTTTTGTTTTGCTCACTCTTTCAACCGCAATCTCTCTAATGTGGCTTGAATTTCTTTTGATGTAACCAACATACTAATATTATTGGCGGCAACAACAACTATTACTTTCTTTGCCATGGAACATATTGGTGTACTTTCATACATACTATTTACTGAACACAAGTACAACATAACAAGTGCACTGTAATGAAATTGTTATGTTGCGCTCTTTCTTGGTTTGTTGTTTCTAAACGAAAAAGTGATTCAATCATATTAAAGGTTTGCTTTTTTTTTATTTATTTCATTACGATGAATGTCCCAGAAAAGTGTTGAGTTTTGCGCCAGATCAGTATATGTTGAAAAATATGAGGTATCAAAGACGAATGCATTACAGGTGATCTTAAAAGCCCAGTTGACAATTTTTTTTTGCTTTATAATTGTTTGATTTCGAAATTTTGTTTATTGCCTTTGCTTCTGTTTTTGACATTGTACACTGATTTTACAGAAACAAATTGCTTGTGGTTTTTTGTACGAGTTTTACTTGTTGTAGTACCGAGATTACCTATAATGAATTCGCCTTGAAGGTATCTAGTATATTTATATTGGTGTTACTAGCGATTGCAAAACAGGGTTAAAATTAATGGGCTGAGAGATGAAGAGAACCAAGTCGACCAAGAGAACTCGAAAATATTTTCAGCTTGAGTAAGTGAACTGCCAGTAATTTTTGCAGCCAATGACTTGGGTTTATTACCGTTACCTTTGGAACGAAACACTTTTTGATTTAGTCCGTTACAGAGCTGGATAGAGTTAAACATTGCGGAGAAAATCGTATATGTCTTTTACAGAATGGAGAATTTTTTAAGATTTAAGGCCCAACTATAATATACTTAAGTTGGCTTAAGCAAATGGGCGAATACATGTAAATCATATATGTCAAACCATATTGAACTTAAGGAAACTTTTTGTTAAATTTTATGAATCTGTCATTTGCTTAAGCAAGGTGCGAAGCAAATCGCACTTTCCGTACGGAATCAAATGCTTTTTGGTTTTGTTTTTGTGTTTTTAAATGCATTTGAAAAGATTTTTGTTATTTTTTGACAGGAGCATAAGCATATTATAGTTGGGCCTTTAATTTAAAGTTCACTGGGTTATATTTTACATTTTTGTTGTTGTTTGTAATATAATGAAAAACGATATTTTGCTCCCATGTCGTTTGTTTATTTGTGTGTTTGAATAGCAGCCTGTGCCTCTGTGATATTTGAAACTAATTTCCGGTTATAGTTTCTGTTTAGTATTTTTTCAAAAAAAAGAGACACTCATTTCTTAACATTAAAAAACTTTTAAAGTTAATCGAAGATTTTTCGGTTTCATTTCTTTCATCAGAAATTACAGCCTGTTTTTAGAAAATTAAAATATTTGTAAGTTCGTAAAAAAACGAACAAATTCAGATTTAGGTTTTCATAAAAGTAAAAAACATTTCCAGTGAGTGACACAAAAAGCTTTAATTTTTTTTCTAAATATTTTTGGTTCTCATTCGTTAAAAAAACAAATCACAAAAAGAAGATAATAACTGGGATATTTTAAAGAAAAAAACCTAAAAAACTAATATTATTATAAAATATTGTATTAAGGTTCACTTATAATTACAAAAATATGTGTGTGTGGATTTACAGGTTCAAAAAATTCTAGAAACGATGCAACTACATACGCTCAAAAATATGTATGTAAGTAAATTAAAGCGCGTTGACCTTCATACAAAAAAAAAAATTGTGCCTGTCACCCCCTTGAGTGAAAGGTATGTCAATAAAGTTTCTTAAACAGTCAAAGTTTTTTTCACATGCCCCCAAATACAGCTCTTTTTGTTTTTTATATATAGCGCTGCCATTTAAAGTCCGATCTTATCATATAGCATATCGAAACTTAATAAATATACCTTTTATTCAAGGGCGTCACTGGTGGAAATTTTTTTGTTTTGGGTTCTTCTACCTGGTTTAATGTAAGATGTATGTGAAAAAGAAAAAAGGGGCTAAGTTATGAGGCGTGTTATAAAATTGAATTTATTAAAAGCTATACATATGTATTAAGTGTTAGAAGTACTTTCTTGGCACGTGAAAAAAATTGGGCATTTAGGGGAAGCATCCAAGATAGCCATAAGTGGCGCCCAAAATTTGATGTCGGACTAAAAAGTCACCAAAGGCAAAAATGAAGCCAAAATGTTAAGCCATGAACAACGATATGCGATATGATGAGATCGAACTTTAAATGGCAGCGCTATATATAAAAAACAAAAAAGGCTGTATTTGGGGGCGTGGCAAAAACTTGTTTCCCTGTTTTAGAAACTTCATTGACATATCTTTCATTCTAGGGGGTGACTGGCACAACTTTTTTTCGACCCACCTTAATGTACATAAACACAGTGTATAATGACACCGTTCTACCGAAAGTTCCGAAAAACTAGTGCTCGATCGCAAATATTTTCTGCATATCTATATGTTGATGTGCAGCAAAAGATCTCTTTATCTATTTCTTTTATTTTTTGCTATTATTGTTAAAATTTTCATTCAACATTTTTATTTTTTTTACTAATTTACTAACACTTTTAATTTGTATTTTGTTTTTGAAATTTAATTTTCACTTTTGTAAACGTAATCTTTAAAAGAAACAAGAATGGAAAAATACAAATATTAATGCATTGCCAATAATGTTGATTTACGAAAGAAAAAAGCTCTATTTATGTCAACCAAATTTTAAACATTATCGTATCAATACGAAAACTTCAAGTGAGAAGACATGTGTTTTACAAAAACAGGCTTTTAACAGCCTTCAAAAATAAAATAATATTAAATGTAAACTTTAATAAATAGGCAAGTTTCTGGATCTTAGAGTTTTATAGAATTTAAGACAATAAATACTTCCTAAAGAGCAGCCAACAAAGAATCAAATACTTTCTGCAAATATACCAAAATCTTTTAAAGAATAAAAAGTTTTTTCTCCAGGGACCTAATTTCGGCACTCGATATCGACCAAGCTTACAAAACAATTTAAATACAAGTGTTTGTCTCAGAGAGGTCACCCAGTAAATCTCCAATCTTCCATCCCTGACTAAAGGCCCAACTATAATATGCTTAAGCTCCTGTCAAAAAATAACAAACATCTTTTCAAATGCATTTAAAAACACAAAAACAAAACCAAAAAACATTTGATTCCGTACGGAAAGTGCGATTTGTTTCGCACCTTGCTTAAGCAAATGACAGATTCATAAAATTTAACAAAAAGTTTCCTTAAGTTCAATATGGTTTGACATATATGATTTACATGTATTCGCCCATTTGCTTAAGCCAACTTAAGCATATTATAGTTGGGCCTTAATACATTGAGACCTTTTAGAAATTCAATTATGAATACTGTTGTTTATTAAGACAATCAGCTTAAGCTTTAAATCTTGTGTAACAAAACATTTAAAAAGATGATAATAAATTTCAATTTCTATTTTGGAAGTCATATGTTTGAAAATAGCATAGATGGGGGTAGTGCACTCATTATGCAGCTTCAACTCACACTTAGTGATAGCGCAAAAATATTGCATCCATTTTCTTGATGTTGAGAGATGAAATGAAAATGTGCAGCCTCACTAAACATGAGTGATATTGATGTTAAAAAATGTTGCACTCAAAAAAAAAAAAAAAAAAAAATTAAAATACCATGTACATTAGGGTGGCCGTTATTTTCATTATTTCGATTTCTTATATTCTCCCCCCCTAAATCGGTTCAGTTTTATGTAAAAAAAAATACAAAAAAATTTCGTAGCGATAAGTTGTGTTTTAGGGGGGGCATCCGTCCCTCAAAGTTTGCCATCAAGCCATTTATTCAAATGTAATTTATTTGCGTATGACATCTTCTAAAAACAACATTTTACAAGAATATGATATATGGCAATATTTTAGCTCTTCTAGTCAACAACATAAGCCTCTAATAAAGTTTTTTGCTAAAATCAATATTTTAGAAAATAATTAAGAAAATAAAAACAAAATACCAAATATTTTATATACGTTTTATATATATAAAAGGGGGATTTAATGTCAAGTGACCCAATTTTGAAATAGATGTCTTTCGATTTAAATGAAATTTACACCAATTTTAGTACTGTTAGATAGTAGCTTAGACACAAATTTTCAACAAGATCGGTCAAAAAGTTTCTGAGTTAGAGGGGGTCAAAGTTTGACATTTTGGCCATACAGGTGTTCTTTCTCATCCATGTAACTTATTACCTATTGGTGTAAGCAAAATTTGTCCCAAGTAGCTTAGATAGCTTTTTGATCAAACTTTTTAAAAAAATTGTTTTTGTTTTTTTTAAAAATTTTTTAAATTTTTTTTTTTTAAATTTTACACTTGGCTAAAAAAAATAAAAAAAAAAGTCTTAAATTTAAAAAAAAAAATTAAAAAATGTTTTAAAAAAAACAAAAAAATATTTTTAAAAAAGATTGATTAAATAGCTATCTAAGCTACTTGGGACAAATTTTGCTAACACCAATAGGTAATAAATTACATGGATGAGAAAGAACACCTGTATGGCAAACTTTGACCCCATCTACCTCTGAAACATTTTGACCGATCTTGTTGAAAATTGGTGTCTAAGCTACTATCTAACAGTACTAAAATTGGTGTAAATTTCATTTAAATCGAAAGACATCTATTTCAAAATTGGGTCACTTGACATTAAATCCCCCTTTTATATATATAAAACGTATATAAAATATTTGGTATTTTATTTTTATTTTCTTAATTATTTTCTAAAATATTGATTTTAGCAAAAAACTTTATTAGAGGCTTATGTTGTTGACTAGAAGAGCTAAAATATTGCCATATATCATATTCTTGTAAAATGTTGTTTTTAGAAGATGTCATACGCAAATAAATTACATTTGAATAAATGGCTTGATGGCAAACTTTGAGGGACGGACGCCCCCCCCTAAAACACAACTTATCGCTACGAAATTTTTTTGTATTTTTTTTTACATAAAACTGAACCGATTTAGGGGGGGAGAATATAAGAAATCAAAAAAAAAAAATTCTCCATACAACTAACGGCCACGCTAATGTACATACAATGTTACATTTTTAAATTTTAGTGATTTAATATTTGTATGCAGCTTTTTTGATTGCAAGTCCAAATTTTGCATTGAATTGAATTTGAATTGAGTGCAGATTTTTGCATTCAATCTTCATTTAGTGATAGTGAAAACATTTGCATCATCACTAAAGCTGGTAAAAAAGAGTGCAAACTAATTTCTTTGCAGTTTTATTTAGTGATAGTGCACTGCTGATTTAAATCAATATTAAGTGCACTACCCCCAACTATGGAAAATATGTACATATTTGTAATGAAATACTTTTCTCTAATTCAACAGGAATGTTGACGTCAAAACACCAGAATGTTGTGTCAATGTCGTTTAGTTATCGAAAATCTGATAGGAAAAATAAGAATATGTAAAGTAACTGTTAATGACACATAGAAAACATAATTTTTGCGTCGACGACAACTTTTATAATAGGGATGATTATGTAGGATTCGAATAACACAAAAATTCGAAAAAATTATTTTGGTATTTAATCTATATTAAATCACTTTTAAAGGCTCGAAACTTAAAAACGTTATTTACATTTACCTTTTTAAAATAACACTAAAAAAAAAATTAAATCTAATATTGTAGTTTCACTTCACCGGAAACATTTCTGTAATTTTTATCATATTTATACTTAGTTCTACCGAGCACTAGTAACGTAGACCGTTATAGTGTAACACTCCAAAGTCTTTAGCGGAAATTGAGCCCCTTATTTTATCTAGCACTAGCAGCTGCACTAACGGGTAGCACAAATATAAATAACGGTTTCGAGCTAAACCGAATTCCTTTTCTGACAAATGAAATTTCAGTAAAAAGCCTGTTTTATATTGAAGTGTAAATGTTCAATTTTTTTTTTATATTATTTATGTTACATATTCAATTACAAACAATAATTGTAATTAATTTAACAAGCAGTAGTCACGTAGTCCTTCAGTCTGCTGTAAAGAAATAGATCAGGGTCTTTGGCGGGGAACGAACCGGCAACCTTTGCACTGATACATTAGCTCCCTACCAACTTACCTTCCGGGGCATTCCCAATTTATTTAAATTATATTTTAAATCACTGTTTCAGTTAAATTGTAACTTTGTTTTAAATCTATAATTTTAAATTTTCGTATACGTTACTAAATTTCTGTTAAAGTTTTTGGTATATTTATCTAGATTTTCTTTGATGTTTGTATATTATTTTTGTGTATTAAATATTAAAAATTAAGATATTTTCCATGCAAAAAAAAGTATTTCTCTTTTAAAGTGGTGTTAGTACTCAAACTCACATAATCATAAGTAGTTTTGTTTTTAATAATTCCAAAGACGAATCTTTATGCATTTTTTATTTAAAAATATGCGCATTAAACAGAATTAACAATTCTTTTAATTAAAAGCAATGTTTGCGATTTTTTTTAATTATAATAACACTAGCCAACGATGAGCAACCAAATATATTTCCTGGGGTAATTTGGTGGGCAGTAGTCGAATCCAACACAACCAACACAATTATTTTATTCGTTTTTAACGTAAAAAATCACTAATTTATTTAAAAATCAATGAATTTTCAAAAGTGGATGGCGATATTTAAACGCCGTTTGTTTTTTGATAGGTTTGATTTCACGTATTAAAGTCCATCAATAGTCTACCAGCATGCTTTTAGCTCAAAATCCTTGATAAATTCTTTAAAATTTCATTTAATCTTGATGAGCACGCTCCACTTGTTCGCACTCACTGCACCTACTCGGTGGCCACGGTTTGTCCAAGTTTCTGACTGCAAAACCAAAATAATGTAAATATGCATATTTTAATGATTCTGATATTGCATAGCAAAAATAGCTTGAATCAGTAACACACGATCTCCCTGACATGCTTAAACGCTTCTATTATGAAGATTTAGAATGAATGTGGGCTTCTGTCAAATTAATAATTGTGAGATTGTAGTGTCAGTATTGACTGTTTTACAGTATTGCCAGCATGCGATAAAAAAATGAACAAGAAGTGATAGCCCAATTTTTATGCCAGATTCAATTAGTTAAAAAACATTCTTCGTTTCTGCAGTCAATTTTTTTTCTAAATTGGTAGACCAGTGTAATTGGAGGTATTCATGTCAAACCAAGCTAAATATAAGAGCAATAATAACAGTAAAAACAGCGTTCAAAAAATCGAGCTAAACTATGCGGCTTATCTTAAATAGATATTTACTTTAAGCCGAGTGGATATCAGTAAACTAAGCTATTTATTGGCAGCAGCGGCGCAACTGTTTTTGTTCGACGGCGGCGGCTTCATTGACTTTTAATCGTTTTTAGCACAGTTTCGTTGGAATTAAAACAAATCTCATAAAATGTCTAAAAAGAGATCCACCATTCTGCATTTTGAGTTGTTGTTATAATTTTAGTACATTCTAGTACAAACTACAGTTGGGTAAAATAAATCTTGGAAGCAATATTAAAAACTCGGCGACTTCCATTATCAATTCAGCGGCTTTGTTTAAGTCGGTTGGATCTGCTTAAAACGATTTTAGCCGAACGACTTGGTTCTCTGTTTAAAATAGTAAGAATCATATTGGTCGGTATAGGTTCCCCCCGGGGGATATACGGCACCTCTCAGGGCGTAGTAAAAGAATCTTGAGGATTCCTTACTTTTGGTGTTACATCCACTGCAGAAAATCGGCTAGGCAATTTATTTAACTCAGCATGAATGCCCTGGCATTCTTCTGAATCTCATACATTTTTAAATCAGGTGCTTTTGCCAATGGGCCTCATCGGGTTCAAAGTTGAACCTTACTACTTTGCTGATGGTGCCGTGGGAGTCAGTCGGCCCCGGAGAGTAATGCTCACTGGTCTGACTGTGGTGGGGTGGGTCTCCGTTATATGCCTCTTGTGAGAAATGCTTCCTGCCTTTTTTGATTTGTGCATATATCAGATTAAAAACATTTTTCGGTTTAAGAAATTTGGTCCCATGCTCTTAAAGGGTTAATTTTCTATTTTCTATGTACAACACAAATTATTTAGTTTAAATGGACAGATTTTCCAAAGATTAAGACCCTAATTGTGTTAAACGCAACGCCAAAAATTATATTAAAAGCAAAAACAAGGTCAAACATATTTTTTTAGTTTTCTCGTTGCTTTATGTAGAAATTGATATTGAATATGAGTTTCTGTAGAAAGCAACAGCAAAATTGTAAAATATTTTTGAATTTGTTTTTGCTTTCAATGTAATTTTTGGCGTTGCGTTTTACTCAATAAGGGCCTAAGTTTGGACTAATATCGACCCCAAGTGCATTTAAGGGTATATTTCTCATTGTTGCACTGTTTTGTCTTCGTATGACTTCAGGGAATATTTTTCTCCAGTTTCACAAAAATGTTTACAAAAATATACAAGATTTCGCTCGCTATCTTTCCTTTAGAAATTCCAAATATATACAATTTTTTTTATGTAATGGACGACATTGAGGTTATATAAAAGTGAAAACACACATTTACATTCACAGCAAATTAAATAAGATCTGTTCAACTAGGGATCGGCAAGACCCGTCTAGTCAGCTAGCGTCAGTGGGTGGGGAGGTTCTTGAGCCCTATCGAACTAATTAAATGTCGCCTTACTTTATTTCGGAGTCTCTTAACAAGTGATTCGTAGTAAATACATATGGACTGATAAACTAAACTATTGATTCCAAAAAAACTATTTGAATGAAACTATTAAAGAAAAAGATATCCCTGGGGGTGTATTTAATGTGCATTTCTTAGAGAGGAAGATGGTGTTTGCCCCTGGGCTCATAACCCTCCGCAACCTTTTTTCCTACATAACCAGCGTTACCGTTGTGATACTAAAGTATCAATTTGAACCTTTTTTGACGGTTTTGATACCTTTTATGACACTTTTTTTGAATTATACTTTTGTAACATGTTCAACTATTTTGTGACCCTTTTTGACCCTTTTTTGGAAAAAGCACTCACATTTTGTTTTTTGTCAACACTGCGGAAGAGTAGTGCTAAAGAAATGTTTTCGAAATAAACATTGATTGATATGAAACAGACTCAAGGTAGAAACTTACAATTCCATGCTTGCTTCTCCTAATTTGTTTGAAGCGGAGATGGAGGAATGGACTTCAAGTGAAGATTTAATAACAAAATATAGAACGCACATTCCTAAAAAGTAGTTTGTATTCCTAAAAAGTTTGTGTTAAAAGATTTTTTACGACTTCTAAATTATATTTTTGATGGTAAAGTACAATTTCCCTAAAAGCAAACATAACTCATAATCATATTTGTTATTTTTTATGGTGGTTTCTTTAATATGGTGTTCGTTTCTTATAATTGTTTTGCTCTTTTAAAGAGAAGCATGATTTATTCTAAAAAATCCAACCTTAATAATGGCATAAGGTATTGAAATTTTCGCTCTTTTTTGAACCGACAGTGTTGAGAGTGACCTGTAAAAAAGGTGACTTCAGTTATGTATGGGGCTATCTTTAAAACGGCGACGATTACCTCAAAGAGAAACAAAGAAACGCTAAAATTTTAATATTTGGAAAAGTTTGCAAAAATAGCGCCATAAAATTGATTAAAAGTTCCTAAAACTAGCAGGAATGAAAACATTCGGTAAAAATTGCTAAATTAGCGGGAATTCCCAAATATTTGGTAATATTTATTAAAAATCGTAAAATCTTACAGGAATAAATCGCTTTAATCGCGAACATGGCAACAATTCGCGAACGATTGCAATTTAAAACAAACCCTAAAATGTATTTGAAATCGTTTAATCGGTTAAAAAAAACAAAATATCGGAAAAAACATAAAAAGCTTAAAAAATTAGCTATAATAATAATGAACAAACTTTTTGTCAAGTGTTAAAAACAGAACAGGGCATTCCATAAAAAAACTAAGTTTTTTGAGCACTTCCTACCTCAAAAAAAAATTTTTTTTGTTTGTTTTTATTATTATTATTATGTTCATTAAAATGGGAAATACTGCTCATAAAAAACTTAACTCTTTTTTTTTATTGAAATACCCCTTTTTGACCCCTTTTTCTGGAAAATCACCTTTTTGTGACCCTTTTCGAAAATTTCCAATGGTAACCCTGTACATAACCCATAAACAACTTAGTAGAACCCAAAAATATATCACCTCAACCGTAAGGAAAGGTCTTAGATTTTTTATTCACACATTTTCGCCAAAAATCTATTCATTGGAAAAAAACAATTCAAGTATTAAACATAATAATAAAAAATATTATAATAAAATATTTTACCACGATAATTTAAGATCAGTTACTAATTACACTATGCTAGTTGAAAAAACTGACAAGCCGGGCACTTGGCGTTTTAACATAATTCGGGGACGCTAAATCCAGTGGTGTCCGCGGTTTTTTCAGATTGGCTCTGGTTTTCGAGATATACCGTTATTTCGAAAATGGAGGAGGTTGCACAACATATATTCACGTAACTCAAAAACGGTTTAGTTTATTGAAATTACTAAAAAAACCGAAATTCCGCAATAAAATTTCATTTCAGAAAAGTAAAACTCTTTTTCTAATATGAGTAGTCGTTATTGAAACATAATTTTGTTTTGAAAAAAAAATTAATTTTTTTATCAAAATTTCGAAATTTTTGTTTTTTAAAAATTCATACAAAATTAAAAAATGCAGCTAGGCTTCTAATTTTTTGCAGACTTATAAAAAACGAAGCTACAAACAAAACAAGCCATAAATGATTAAAATCTGTTTGCAACTTTTGATTTTATTCACAAAAGTCGACAAATTTTAATTAATTTAAGAATTTCATAAAACGCAATATTTGTATGGGAGCCCCCTAAGGGAAATTCTTAAATTAATGAAAAATTTGTCGACTTTTGTGAATAAAATCAAGATTCAGCGTCCCCGAATTATGTTAAAACGCCATGTGCCCGGCTTGTCACGAAAAAAAGTGTCAATTTCATGCACAGTGTTATTAAACATTCGGAACATAAAAATAAAAAAAATTAAAATTCTTATTCGCTTTAGGGCTTTATTCGTATAATATTTTTAGCTTTTCTAAAATCTTAGGAAAAGGTTTCCTGATGAGCTGGCCTAAGCAACCAGTGAAATGCGCATAGAAGCTGGCTTTCCCTCAACAATAAATTTCAGTGTATTTATCAAATATGGAAAATTGGGAATTAAGCACGTCATACGGAAATCGTATTATTGATCAATTTTGTATTCCCGTAAATAACTTTGAAAAAAAAAATTAATTGAAATAAATTTAATGATTTTAGGGTTAATGTTTACCGATTTTAGTAAAACCTTTAAAGCATATTTAGAATTATCTGGACTATTATATTCTGAAAAAGTTTTACTTAAAATTTATAACAGTAAAAAAAGTGGGCAAATTCGCCAAAATATGGCTAAAAATTAGTTTTCCCCGAAAATCGCTAAATTAAAACCGCAGGTACAGAAAAAACTATGGGAGGTATTGACATAATTGTCTGGTATTATTATTGTTCCCTTTTGTATCCTAAATAAATCCCAATGTGAGAGGC
Source organism: Pollenia griseotomentosa (assembly GCA_963931875.1). Lineage (NCBI taxonomy): Eukaryota > Metazoa > Arthropoda > Insecta > Diptera > Polleniidae > Pollenia > Pollenia griseotomentosa. The sequence goes on from OZ007560.1 coordinate 30,280,036, forward strand.
AAAAAATGCTGTAATTTGTTTAACAACATTTTAAAAACTTTAAAAATAAAATTTCAAGTGCTTAAAATTAAACTGGGAATAAACTTGGGTTCAAACGTATTTTTAAATGCTATTCAAGTTTCAAAATATTTCACTAATTTCACTTGATTTCAAATTCCGAATTAACTGGAGAATGCTATTTAAATAAAGTGTAACAAAAGTATATTTCAACCCTTGAAACTTGAAATTCGGACTTGAGTACCAATTGTTTTGGACTGGATTTGCAGCAAAAATCATTTTATTTTTGGTTATTCCTGCGAAAAAGTTAACGATATCCTACAAAGACAAAAACTCGTATGCAAGTAAATGCGGGTATATTTTTAGTACACGCAGAGAAAAAATATGTTTGGGCATGGTTACGGCAACAACACTATGTTTAATGTAACAATATATTGTTGTCGTACACAAATAATTGTTATTTTTATTTAATATCAACAATATTATAGTTACTGTAAACATATCAATGTTTATCGCAATTATGAATTTGAGTATTGTTGACCGAAAAATAATTATTTTTCAAACAACTTAATTATGATAACTTTCTAAACATATTATATTTCTCAAAACCATATCATGATATTTAATAGCCATAACATGATAACTTTCTATACATTTATCATATTATGTTAAAGATGCAATCAAACTATTTTTACTCTAATCATATTATGTTAGCGCCATTTGTAAAATAATTTTGAAGAAGTTGTGTCGTTTTTTTTATTTGTGAGCTGTTAAACAATTAAAAGATAAAGTTCCATAAAAAAAAAGTTTAAAGAAATAAAAAAATTAAAATATTAGCGGAGTTCATTCAAGTATTAGTGATGTAATAGTGCAAATGCAAAATATCATAGTTTTTTTGTAAAATTCAACAACAAAACACGCAGAGATTTCGTTATATTTTATAAAAGTGCTACGATATTTCTGTGGTTTTCATGGGCAACCGCGTATGTCTTAAAACAAATTGTTCAGGAAAGCCGAAAACCCATTCTAGATCAAACTATGGGCTAGGTATTGCACATTTTAAACTTTGTCATTACGTTACAAAACGGAATTGATCCATCTTTTTTCAAAAAAATATAAACAGCGTTCAAAATTAGGCAATATGACATCAACATCTTAAAATCAAAAAAATGGACACACGCGGTTGCCCATGAAAACCACAGATTTTTCATTTGCTCTTTTGCAAGCCTTATATTGCACTCCGCTATTTGATTAACATTAAGAAAACTTGTAAAAAGCCACAAAATAAAAAATCGATTCAAAAATATTTAAATTTATTTTGTATTTTTATGACAGCTATGAAAGGTGCTGTATCATAATTATCATATTATGATTAACATGATGATAATATGATTACTTCTTAGCTTATTATGATTAACATGACAATAATATGATTAATTTTCTAGCTTATTATGATTAACATGACAATAATTTGATTACTTCTTAACTTAGTATGATTAACAGAATAATAATATGATTAAGGGAAAAATATTATGATGACATATTACGAGTATATTGAGTCATAATATGTTTCAATAATAATCTTAATATGGTGACTACAATCATAATTCTTATCATAATATGTTGCTCTTAGAATATGTTTACCACAACCATGTTTTTTCTTTGCGTGTACAAATCATTTCTTGTTCAAGTGGCCTGAGACACGTTTGCCTGGGGATATTTTAATAACTTTAAAATTTTTTAACCAAATTTTGTCTTTAATATCTCATTAGAACGATAGTTTCGTAAATATTTCGATTCTTTTACATTTAATTGCAAAAGAAATTATTTGATGCAAAAATTCCTACAAAAACTGAAAAAATATATTTTCCCCCTTGTAAATGCATCATCAAACTTAAGGTCGTTGCGGCACCAGTAAGCGTCCTAATCCTAATATTTTACATAAAGTTTGTATATACAATACATACAACAATTTTCGGGATATAGTCTTGGAACACTCTAGTATATATATGTATGTATACAAGATGTCGCAAAATCTGTCACCCAATCGGAAGATGCAAATGGCGATAAATGTCTGTAAAAATCATTGTTCCTCCTTTTGGAGGAGTAAAGCGCCCCATTTCTTATTGACGTGTATTTTGTTTCTGTTTACTTCACAAATGTCAAAGTAGAACTAACATTTACCGCCATTTTCAAAAATTAAAGCGATAAGGTGATGCATTTTGCGCCACCTTGTATATTTAAATTTTGTTTAAGAAAAATAAAAAACAAAATTCAGGAAGCAAAAATGTGTTAGAAATTAAAATTTTTTGCTGAATGTGTTTGAAAAAACTCTGTCTTGCATAAAAATCCTGCCCCGTTGTAATAATAATAGAATCAATAAATATCAAAAACTTATTATACATATTGCTTTAGTATTTTTCCTGGCCTTGTAAAATAAAACAAAAAATAAATTCCTAATATGATGTTAAACGTTTTGTTTATAACTATAAAATGAAACGTTTTTTTGTGGTTCAAAATAATCGGATTTTATTGTTTTTTGGCATTAAAAATTGTAATAAATTTTTCTTTGATTTTTCCTAAATTGTTGTTTATTTTTGTGAAACGTGTATGGCTTACACTTATGCACAGTTTTGTTTTAGGACATGTTTTAGTACATGTGTTTGTGTGTGTGTGTGTAAAAAAAGTCATAAATAATAACTTCGAATTTTATATTTGGAATTATTTATTGAATTTTATACACAAAGGCAAAAGACAAAAGACAAAATGAAAACTTTCAGTGTTTTATTACTTACCAGGGGGCCTTAAAATGAGGCAAAGCCGACCTACTTGGTGAATGCAGTGTGATCCCTAATCATTACACTCCAGGTCGTCTGAAAAAACTCCACTTGGTCCCTGGGCGATGTTCTTGACATTCGTCAAGCATCGCCGAGTTGTGAGAGGCGATTGAAGCCTCTGTTCTCCTAGTTGGTGTGACTGCTAGCGATCGTCTGTTTTTATATAAAGCAGTACCATATATAATTACATAAGAGTTGTGTTTACTGTCGGCTTAGATGGCAGCCCATTTTTTAAATATCATACAGTAATCTGGCCAATCATCTGCTTTTCTGAAACTCTCTGATTAACACACTCTCAAATAATATGAATTTAAGCCAGCCCTATGATTTCTGTAGAAGGACGGGAACTTACATATATAAAAAAAAACACGTAGGAAAGGATAGTCGAGCAAGCCCGACCACATGATGCTACGTGCAAAATAGAAAAATCATCTAAACAATTTGAGGTAAAAGTCATATGAATAGTTTTTAATAACACTACGTGACAAAATTTCAACAAAGTCGTGAGCAAATGAATCTGATAGCTAACCTTAACTCTGCCATTTATTGAATCATCTTCACAAACGGCCCATTGTTATTTTAGAAATTTTATAACCTTTTACTAAAAAAAAGCAATACATAAGCCGTTTAAAATTTTTGAAGATATTTGCATTTAAGTCACATTCTCTTTTTTAACAACATAATCTTTTTTAATTGGCCCTAACCACTTAAAAAAAAAACTACACATTCTCTTAACCTGCCGGCCGCGGTTCGAGTCCCGGCCACGGTCAAGAATGAAAGATTATCAATACCAATTTTAATTAATATTCATGTTGTAAAATTCCTTTCTTCATAAAAATAATTTAATGAAAATTAAATTTAATGAACTTAAGAATATTTAAAAATATTAAAAATTTGGATTAAAAACCACAAATAGTTCAACAAAATAACCACAATACTAATTATTGTTTCTATTTTTGAAAATGTATTGGTTAGTAGATGTATTTAACAATCATCAGTGATCGGCGTAATATAATTTGAAATCAAGTTTTTCTAACAAATAAAAGCATAAACTCATTTCCACCGTCCTACAGAAAATGCTTGGCTTCATTAAAGATTTTCGCTATTTATTAAATATCTTTAACATTATTCCATATTCCAACAAAGAATCGTAAAAAATAAACTTTTAGTTTTCCTTTCGCTTTCATTGTTATTATTTTGTTTTTAACTTGACAATGTTACGAAACATGTGTGCGGTCGCATGTGTGTGGTGATTGAACTTACAACAGCAACAATATTCATGCAGCATGGGTGTTGGTCATGGCTGAACATATGCAAATGTAAAATTGTCTCATATTACAAAAACTGACAACTAAACCAACAACAAACACATCTTAATGAAATCAAAAACCTTTTTAACTGCATTTGTAATAAACCACTCTAAACATAAAACTAGAGGAGAGAAAAAAAGAAGCGACCAACGACTCACTTCTATATAAAAGCTGGGGCAAAGTAAAGAAAATTTACATTTTAATCAGAAACAACCAAAAGTGAACAAGCCACGGCAACGTATCTCCTCAACGTAGCAGACAAGCCAAACAAAAACCATCCTACCCAGCCAACAACCATCCAACAGCTAAGACTTATGAGTAGCGAAAGTCTGCTTATTTGTTAAGGATAAAGTCCTCAACAAGCTGTTAACAATTGGGACTAGAATCGAAGCGCACAGGATAACAGTATTAGTGGAATAGTAAAACAACAAAATCAGCAGAGAACAATAACAGCATTAGAGGAGCTGGGAAAACAAATCACTACAAAACGACGTTGCACAAAAAAAATGCAATTGTGGCCAGTGTTGTTATGGCCTAAGCCGAAGGCTAGACAACATATACAACACAACGACAACAGCAACAGTAAAAGAAACATAAATTTACAATTTACAGCAAGAACCTTATCAACCCCAGCTGCAGCAGCAACAATATCAACGACAATTCTCTCTACATTTGTAATCAATGCATTGCTATCGATAGCAACAACGTGGGGGTTAACAGTCGCCCATCAACCAACCGCCAATTATGAAGCAGTCAATGCTGTTGCAGATGTGGACGTGGTGTCTGCCTTAACAGGATTGTCAAATGGTTATGCTACTCCAAACTACATAAAGAATTACTATCAAGTAAGAGAAGTCGAAGCTACTAAGCAACAACAGCAACAACAAAGTAATGATGTTGCTGCTGCAGTTAAATCCGGACATCAAGAAGAAATGGGTAATGGCGGTATTATTGGTCGTGGCTTTGTGGGTTCACAGTCAAACAATTATGGAAATTCTATTATTGCTCGAGGGGCTGCGGCAAGAGGTGGACTTAAGGGAGGGTATTACCAAGAAGATGCGTTTAATGTTTACGATGGTGGTTTTGTGCCGACAACTTTTACGGCTGCTGGCCAACATTATGCAGCATCTTTAGTAGGTTTACAAAATGCCGGAGATACAAGTAATACACTGCATCACTATGCCACAACTGCAGCAAATAGAAACAATTTACATGCGAATCATCTGCCATATGGAAATGTCTATAGCAACAACAACAACAATCTTTTTGTTGCAGATGCCGATAACAAAGCACAACATAGTTTGTTTAGACGATTATCGAATTATGGTGGCCCCTATGACGGTGGTAGTGGCGGTGGTAGTAGGGATACAAGTACCACAGATTTAGATGATGCAGACGATGATACTGCTGCCGGAACATCTAGTTCGGAGGGTATGCAAAATTATGCATTGGCTTATGCAGATGATGCACAACAATCATCATTGCTGCAGAATTTCTATAATCAGCAACAACAACACCAACATCCTACATTTAATGATGCTCCTGCTGTGCAAGAGCAAACTTATGAACATTATTTTCCTTCAACAACAGCTACTACAGCGGGATATGAAATCGAAAATCAGAAAAAATATTACACATTAAATAATTATCAACAAACGACAAAACCACAGCAACAATATCTTCATCCATATGACCTGCAACACCAACAACAAATATATAATAATATTAAATCCCAAACAGCCACTCCAGCACCTCCAGCAACATATTATCAAACCTTTATACAACATAAAAATGATAATAAAGAGCACCAACATCAGCATCGCCATATAGCGGCTGATAATTTTCATAGATGGAAACAAAATCAAATAACGGCTAATTATCAGCCTAAACAATTAGCAATAGAAAAACACCAGCAGCAGCAACAACAGCAAGAACAGCACACGCAATCAAATAATCAGTACCAGCAACACCATTCAATACAGGAACCGGAAACGGCGGAGACCACCCATAGTAGTCGTATTAAGAAGTCCCCCAAACACAAAAGTAAACGTCATGACAACCATGAGTTACATGAACACAATTATAGCTATGATACCCTACAAGATGATCATGAGAACACCATCGAGCATGCATCGGAAGATTTGTCAATCGTACAACTGAGGCAATTAGAACAATTGCAGCAACAACTCCAACAGCAGCAACAACAATTTGCTGACTTACAACATCAGCTAATTGATCACGATCAACAATTGCAAATACATAAACAAATTGCACATCCACCTCCCCCTACTTTGCCACCTATAACCCATACAGTGCGCCATAATCAATTAAGTTTGCAGGCTATAGCTGGCACTCCATTATCCAAACATATACAGGTTATAAAATCAGTGCCCATACCGCAGCATCGTCAAGTACATGTACCCTATAGAGAAAACGTTACAATTGAAGTTCCCGATGCTATTATAGATCCAGTTAAGAAACTGATGCCTATTGAAATACCAGTTACCAAAACCGTTGCAATTCCCAAAATTCACGAGGTTAAAATACCCATAGAAAAAGTTAGACCATTCCCGGTGGAACGCCCCATTCCCTATATTGTCGAAAAGAGAGTACCCTACGCAGTGGAAAAACAAATTGCCCAACCAGTATACTATCCCATGCCCATTAAAGTACCAATTCTACATACCGTAATACATAGAGTACATAAACATCCTCATCATCGCCATCACCCGAGCTATCATCTGCCACATACTGTTCTCCGCAAGGGTCATGGTCACTCTTCCTATTATCGAAAGTGATTTGTTTCTCCCCACCGCTCTCAACAACTTTTTTAAGAGCTACTGTTACGATGTATTATTTTTGATAAGTTTTTGTTTCATTTAAATCAATATTAATTGTTGTCGTTTATAACGAAAAATTAATAACTACAGCGTTTAAAAAACTGCAGTCAAAGTAGAAAAACTGCCATTTTTTCCACTTTTTCAAGTGGCATAAATGTAAACAGTCGCTGTCAATCCAACTCAAAAAGCGAAAAGTTGTACACACATTTTCGTTTTTTGTTCGACAGTTTTTGGTTTCGACTGCAGTTCTTTAAACCCTAAATAACTAAGAATGGATAATTATGGGTCCATTAAATAAAGTCAGAGGAACTTGACCTCGTTTTAAATATAATTTAATAAATTATTAAGTAACACTGTAAAATAGTAGGCGAAGTTTTATTTAATGCTCCGCATTATGGTAGAATGTGAAATGAAATGAAATATATTTTCAGTTATGCCGAGTTTTTTTTACGATAGAGTGGACTATCATGTGCAATATCATGGTGAAATCAGAGTTAAGGTAAACAAAAATATGCAGGGATAGGGCCTAACCCTGCGGTGATTGAAAATTTGCGACAGGATTTCCGGGTTAATTGATTTAAATAATTAAAGGCATTCAAAACATAAAGCCATATATCTACACTTTCAAATGGTGATATCAAATAATTACCCAGTTATTTTTTATAAAGGCAGAATTATATCCATTTTTTCAATGTACCTACAAACTGTCTGTTACTTAATGTCAACATAAATTTATTAGACCGATAAACTGTCTGTTAACAATTTTGGGTTTCTCAATATACCGACAAAAAACATTGTTTTCAGCTGGCAACACCTCTCAAAATACATGTAAAAGTTGGGCGTCAGCTGATTGAATTTATCTTTACGGCAAATATAAGGAAAACAAACAATTGGCAGATGAGTGCTGGTTAGTTTTCCGACAGAATAGAAGCAAATTAGACATTGAGAAAGTTTTTCGTTGGGAAAAAAGATAATAATGTAATGAGAAAACGGCCATTAGTCTTTACTTTCTGTTCTGTTCCGTACCGTTCTCTTACGAAATTGTAATAGTTACTTTTTCTGTAGCAACTTATCAGCCATTTATGACAAATTTATTAGTTTTGCACCGTCCATTGTTTTATTTCAATAATTTTAATGCACTTAAATTTGAAGAAATTAAATTTTATGAATTCTTAAAATCAAAAAACTGTTTATTTCAATATAAATCTGATTTTTTATTATTAATTTTGCTGTCACTTACTATTACTTAACAAGTTTTCGACTTTAACAAATTGGACCGCAACAGAACAGAAAAACTTATCAATTTCACAGGTTTTTTAATAACAAAAACAAATCAGCTAATTCGTAACAGAACAGAAAATAAAGACTAATTCTGCCTTAAGTCAAACTCATTCAGAAATAATGTGACACGTTCAAATATTTTTTTTTTAGTGCTGAGTAGTGTTATCTCTTTAACACAGAAAGAAAAACACTCGGGATATATTAAGTTTTTTATACTTAATTTAAGTACGAAACGTTCTCAAAACTCTTCAAATACGAATAACACTAAAACATACTTAAAACAATTCTAAATGGGATTAATTTCGAAACTCAATCCCGGAACTTCTTAAAATAAGTACAAAATTCTTAAGTTAATTAAAAAAGAGATTGCACTTTTCGTTGGTAGTGCTACTCTCAGAGCAAAATTACAAAGTGAGCGTTTTAATCTCATTTAACTTATCAAAGTTTGTTGCAGACACTACAACAACATCACACAAGTAGTTAAAAAATGATTTGCTTGTTGTGTGTAGAAACAACAAAAACAACATAACAAGAAGAGAACACATTATTTTCATTCTTAAAAAGTAAAATTGCGAACTCTTGCGTCTCAGTTAGTTAATAAATATTTTCCGTTAAATACATATGTTCATTAAATTATTAAAGTAAAAGCAATAGCGGGAATGATTCTGGTGTTTTATAATTAAAATTCTGTAAGGTGTAAAACGGGAAAGTAAATCAATCACAACAAAGTTCTCCTTCTTATTTCACTTTTGGTTTATTTCAACAACGAATTCATGATTAAATCAACTTTATAATACTTAAAGCAAGAGCGTTCTGAGATTAGTTTAATCTTAGTTTTACTTTAATCAATCTCATTTTTGGATTATTTCAAGTACGAATTCGAGATTGAATATGGATAATTTAAGCATTTCGCGATTGAAAATCCGTATTTGAATCAATCTTTACTTGATTCAAGAAAATCCGTACTCACCTTCGGATTGATTTGAGTAAGGATGGATTTATTTATCTTTGGAGTGAGGGTACTTTACTTTATCACACAAATCATACGTATTTTGAGGAAAATACAACCCTGTCATGATAAGTTGTTATTGTTTTTTTCAACATTTTCAAACAATAATTAGATTAGGGAAACGTTTTCGTTAAATTACTTAAGACTAGTGTAAAACGGTCTTAACTATTTTGTAGGTACTTCTGTGAATTAGTTTTCTACTAAGCTCATTGCAGTTTCTTACTTAAGCTCGATGCAATAATAATCTTCTTCTCTATTTTGCACAACTTTAATTATTTCATCTAACTTTCATGAATCTTAACCAAAGAAACTTATCATTCCTTTTTGTCAAATCAACATTTTAAAGCGCATTTTAATTTACCAACAAAGCCATAATAGATTTATGCAATAATCATATATGAACATTCTAAATACTGCGTTCAAATTCATGCTTAAAACAAATTTTATGAATTTACAATAGCAACAACAACAATAGCCATTATTAGATATTATTGCACACAAGAATTCATAGAGCGTATCACGAAACATAGAACTATCAACACATTAGATAATCAGCTACAAATTAGAGTAAAATTAGTTGTTTTACTAATTAAGATACATAAATACATGCAAAAGCATATAAATATTGTACACACACACACACACACACACACACACACTGTCAGGTGCAAATACTTTTGTTGGTATAAGTTCATGTGTATACAATTTATATTCACATGTCTCCACACTCACATGTTATCAAATCTAAGGTGCAATTTATCTCAATGCAAACAGGGTGGGCCAAAACAAACGATGGGTGCTGAAAAGCCTTTAATTAATTTTCTTTAAAATTTAAATCTTTTTACCCTCCTCAAATAAGAATTAAGAATGATACGTAAAAAATAACGTCACCGTTTTCAACTTTGCCAAGTCGCGCTTATTTAAGAAGTTTTTCATCACGTTTTTTTTTGTTTATTAAAATTTTGAAATCTATCGCTTGAACTTCCTTTCTAGAACGCAGAAGTTTTGTAAGTTGGGTGGGCTCTGTGGATTGCTCACATATAGATGTTCGTTCAAATAACTACAAACAAAACCAATACGGGTGCTATATTTGGCTATGCTGAACTGTTTATACACTTCACCATGGTGCGGCAAGAACAGAAAATATTAAAAATAACGTTCTTGAGATAAAAACAAATCTTTTTTGGGCCACGTTCACTTCCCCAATATCGCTCATACTATTTCGAATGTTGTGTTTTGATAACCAAGATGTTTGTACCTAGTTTGGAAATTTTGGCTCTTTCCTTTCTCGAATTATACAGCATTCCATCATGTATTGGCATAAGAGATTCCACGACCGAGCGGTTGTGTATTGATAACTCAGAAACGTGTCCCAAATTTGGACAATTTTTATTCTTAGGTTTCCTAAATATAAATAAATTGATTTCTTGCCACGCCCACTTCTTCATTCCAGTCCACATTTTGTCGGATTTTGTGTAAGAAATATAAAGATACTTGCACCTAATTTGAAAAATATTGCTCTTGCCATTCTCCAGATAAAAAAAGTCTATAATGTCTTTGTATGCGAAGCGCCTCGCCCACTTCTCAAATACCGACCATAACCACGATGTTTGTACCTTACAGCCCTTGCTGTGCTTTAGATATACAAAAACAAACCACACCAGATTTTTGGGTTAAATAAGAGGCAGTCGTGGTTTTTTGCTCATATCCCAGCCATTTTTGGAATTGTCTGGCGGAATTTCTATAGCAAACCCTAAAGGAGTATATTTGACAAAAATAAATTACAACCTTATCTTCATCATTTTAATTTAAAGGTCTGACAGATGCACAGACGCAAATCGTTAAATCAATTTCGCCATTCAGAAGGACCCAGAATATAAATACTTTACGGGGCTCTACCATAAATATTGCAGAAATTACAAACTGAATGACAAATTATATGTACCGTATAAAACTCGGAAGCAATTGATGGTTTAGACAGCAGACAATCAATTTTCCAAAGTCTTTTTTACAAAATCTAATTAAAATTAAGAAAAAAACTTGGTATCAAAACAATGATTCACAAGATTTTGTTTGTCGTGCTTAATATCCAATTTTTATTCTTGATAAATACCCTGAAATTTATTTTTAAAGGAATAAGCTATTCCTATGCGCATTTCACTGGTTGCTTGGGCCAGATCGTCAGGAAATTTCATTCAAAGATTTTAGAAAAACTAAAGATATTAAACAAATACAACTGTTAAGCGAATAAGAATTATAAGCAACAGTTTTACTTGTAACAATTTTTTTTATTTTTTATTTTTTTTTTTTTAATTTCCTAAGCTTATCCCGCGAAGCTCTATGCTTGTCTGCAGGAAAGAAACCAGAGTCTCTGGCGGGAATCGAACCCGCAACCTCGGCGCTGATAGACTAGCTCGCTACCAGCTAGCCTACCGAGGCACTCAAAGCTTAAACATAAACAACAACAATAATTGCAGTTGTAAGTAGGTTATTGTAAAAACCAAATGAAAACAAAAACAACTTGCTTTATTGCTCCCGCAAAAATAAAGCATGTTGCCAGTTTAGTTTTTTAGCCGTGCACTGCCAGATCATTATCAAAGTAATAAAATTTGTATTCCCAAAAAAATTACTTTGTTAAAAAAATTAAGTTGCATACCAATTAAACCCATTCGTTGATTTTGGCTCACCCTGTTCATATATGTATGTATGTTGTTCATGCATACATACTTAAATCAAGCCAGTGGTAAATATTGAAAGAAGCGAAAGGTTGCAAGGCTTTTGGAGACCTCTATACTCGTTTGTAAAAGATTACTTTCTTATGCTTTCCTGAATTGCTTATAAATCTTGTAGCTAGGAAAGTCCCAATAGTCAGAAATATTCCTTCAGAAAGTTTAAAATTCTTTTAAAAATACCTTTCAAAATATTCATTTGAATTCAGAATCAGGTGTGCAGTTTTAATTTGTTTGTTCTTGATTGAAGCTAAATTTACCAGTAAACACACAAAAGCTATAAGAAAGTATCTTAGTCGATGAAAATTTGAGTTTAATTAGAATGTTTATCGATGGAAATGTTTTCGTACGGGAGGACATTTTTATAGGGCCTTGGTGATACCATTAGATTGTCCTTAGATTGTCTTTAAAATTGCGTCCTGTACGGTGTACAACAAATTTTACCTGGGCACACAGACAGAAACATAGTCCAGCAAACGTACATGCTCCAATCGAAAGTGGTTATGAGTCTATGTGTATACTATAAAGGAGGGATGTAACGAATACCGATACCGTTACCGATATATCGACGATACTTCGAATTTGACGAAGACAATAGATTGACAAAACGACTTATTGAGCTACTTAACATGACTCTGAATTCCGAAAGTGTTGAAGACACGATCAACCCTACCTTTGGAGCATTTATGAAAATGTTATAAGAAAGTTTCGAGAAGGATTATGCTCCATCCATCCTACGTTGAGGTTCAGCTATAGAAGAAGTCTAAAGATACCTTGGATTTTCTTATTTCTCTAGAGAGGCATTTTTTTATACCCTCCACCACAATAAGAAATATGCACTTCTAATTTTGCTTATGGTTTTTTTAGTGCAAATAAAGTATATATATATATATATATATGTTCCTTTTACTCCTCTGGGGAGCATAGGGCCGCCACAAGTTGATTCCAATGATCTCGATCATCAGCGCGATGTTTGACTTCGTTCCACTGTAGTCGTAGCTCGGACAGTTCGGTTATGATTTGGCGTTTCCAGGTGTGTGATGGTCGTCCGATGCGTCTGCTTCCCTGTGGGTTCCAGTCTATGGCCTTCTTAGTGATATCGTCTAAAAGCTTGCGGAGAGTGTGTCCAAGCCAACCCCATTTGCGTTTTCTTATTTCCAACTCAGTTGGTTGCTGGTTGGTATCTGACCAGAGTTGGGCATTTGATATTACGGAGGGCCAGTAAACACGCAAGACTCTACGCAGACATTTGTTAACAAACACCTGAAGGGACTAGATATCGCGCGGTGCCATATTCCACGTTTCGCACCCGTACAGCAATGTGGATTTAACGCTGGAGTTGAAAATTTTAATTTTATTACGTTTCGAGATGTTAGGCGATTTCCAAACAGGGCTGAGTTGGGCAAATGCATTACGTGCCTTATTAATGCGACTGGCCACATCGGCTGATGAACCACTGGATTTGTCGATTATACTGCCTAGATAGCAGAAGGACTCCACATCATCAATTTCAGTGCCGTATATTAGGAATTTCCGCAAATAAAGTAAAATAGAGCAAATTGCAAATAAGTATATTTTGTTGTTGTGTTGTGCAAATGTGTGTATATTTGCACGCATTTGCATCGTTTGCACAATTTGCACTACCCCATCGTGATTTCCCTAATAATCTCTTACTGCCTATTTCCGATGTATGAAGGAACTCTTTCTTTCGAAATATTTAAATTAGATAATCTAATGATTTTTGTGCGAAGGAATTCTGCCTTGCTTTTTGTTTAAAAAATAATTTAACTTTTGGTAATTTTACCATGAGTTCAAATTCAATTCGTTGTTTTTAAAATCTTATTTATATCAATTTTAATTATTCATAATCTCTAAAACAGTAATTTTGTATAATAAAGAATAACTCTACTTGAGTTTTGTTAAATTTACCCTGAATTTAAATTTTATATTCGTTTCGGTATCGGTATCGGCATTGCCGTTATTTTCTTTGACTATCGGTATCGTATCGGCAAAAAGGCGTATCGTCACCTCCCTACTAAAAAGTGGTTATTGGGCTAATATTTTCATGCGTCCACAAACGCCTAATACCCTCCCCCAGCTATTGTGGTGTAGGGTATGAAAATGATAGGATTAGTTGAATAACAAACACCTTACGAACAATATTATACAATACTAATGTATTCACAAATACAACAACAAACACATATACAGTCAGATACACACATACGTACATTTTAACTTCTGTAGGTATACAGGTTATTATAATTCAAACCCTTCAAGCCTTTGGTCGAGTGTTTTTTGATTGTTTACTCAAATGTCACTAATTCGTAAAATATGTGTGGTAGTATTAAAAGATTTTGCAAAATTTGTTTCCTATTTTTATTGTATTAAAGTACTATTACACAAACAATGAAATTATTTAATACGAAGTTTAAAGACTACGAGCTGCATTTTGCGACAACCTTTACAAAAAATTCGCCAAGATTGAAAAAACTTAGAATATTTGTTCCACACTGGTTTGTCTAAAGGGAGTCAATTCAAAATATACACATTTGCACTTTCTGCAAGTAAACGATAATCCACTATAAATATCTTTGCGACTTGTGATATAAAAAATATGTTAAAAACAGGTTTTTGTCTCTAATTAAATGTTATAAACTTTGAGTCTTAAAAATAGTTTTTTAACGATAAGTGCCGATCCACCATAAAGGATTAAAAAAAATTAAAAAATTACAAATCGATCTACTCAATAAGGCGTATATTTACGTTTTCATCAGCTCATTATTGGTTTGACGCATATGCCAAAAAGTCGTAGTGGAGAAAAACGACAATATAGATTTGCATGAAGTTTTCTTTTTGTATTTTTATCACTTTTTTAAAGAAAAATGTTAATTTTTCTGACCGTTCATGAAAGAACTTAGAAGTTAATAGTATTTTATAGATAGTGAAAATTATAACGTAACTTTTCTAAATCTATTTTTAAAAATTAGCTTTTGGTGGTGCATCCGTATACTTACTGCTGTGTGTTGAGTTGTTGACATTTTTTTTTGCTTTAATAACTGAAAGCGAAGCAAAAGTGAAATGAATTTTCTTGTTGTCATATTATTTTGTTTTCGCTTTAATTACTTTTTTTCTTAGGGCAATGAAGCAAAGCCAGATTGAAATTTTGAATTTGTATGAGGAGTTTTCTGTATTCGCCAAACAGTGGCGTTTAGAGCAAAACAATGCTTAAAAACTTTAAAATAGTTGATATTGAGCAAAACTAATGCTTTATATCTCAGAAACCTTAAAAATTTCGCTAAACAGGTTTTGGATTAAGAAAGCGGGTATTTAAAATATATGTACCCCATACCAAACATAATCTTTTTAAAAATAGTCAGTAGGTCAAACCAATAATAATCTGATGATTTTACACATAATGTTATTATTGCCACTTAACCAAAACAATTAATGATAAACAATTGCTTGGTCGATTTATATTATACATCATTAAAATTAGTTTGAACTATAAAGAGTTACTTGTTAGTACCAATGGCGATATTACTAAAGGGAACTAACATTTAACTCATAAAACGCTCTAATTCTTTAAAGAAAGAAGGCACTTAATCTTAAATATATCGCTATTTTAACACTGTTTTCCAAAAGATGTTACTACATCGATAAGAATTCGTTAGCATTAGATTTTTCCTAAATGGGGTAACATATGGATTTTATATTTTTATATAAAAAATGTTTGCCGGGGAATGATTTGAGCAGAGACAAACTAGAAGTGGGCAATAGAAGTGCAATATTTATAGTTTTTATATTAAAATATAAGTCAATGTTGCCGGAGTTAAGAAATAACCTTACATGTAGACAAGGCATAAAACAGCTCTCCTACATGATCATATTTTTATTCTACAAAATTGGTTCGGCGGACTCCTAGCTATATTTTTACAATTTATGATTAAGCGTTATTACGAAGTATGAATTAGCTGTTGGCCGAAAAGTAATGACACCATTTGTTTAGGGACCCACCGATTTTCAGAATTTTTTGTGGCCCATAAAAAAAATTGGTTACCAAAATCGCTAAACTAAGTGAAGGGTTTTACCACCCGTTGGTACTACAATCGTATCTATACCGTCCAGTGAGTGTGTTTTGGCAAAAGTCTTGATTTGTCGCATAGTGTATTTGGAAATCAAAGTATATATTCATTGGCATACAATTTAGAAGATTTACATGTGTACATAAATTGAAATCCACTTAATTGGATAGAGGGGAAAAATCGGTGCTTAATATAACAAAATGCTGGCAACACTGGTATGAGTTTGTTTGGCTGGAAAGTGTTTGTTCTTTGTAGCACAATGTTTTATAAGTTTATATTATTACGTAAATAATAAATTATGATTATACAAGTATGATATAGATTTTCCAAGAATGAATGACGTTTATAACCCAGGGATTTGCTTTATAATTTTACTCTAGTTTGGTTTAATTCATTTTGTTTTTTCATTTCTTTCTACATATTTTTTGATTATGTCTAGGTATCTTATGTAATGTGTTCTGTTTGTACGAGTAAACACACAAGTACACTAAATGTTAAATATTCAATTAAAAGTCACGTGTCAAAATGTTGTAAGAATTTAAGGATACAAAAATACGAAAATGTTGGATGAAATTAAATCTAAAGCAACAGATTTGATGGAAAGAATAAAATATTGGAATTTATCATTGAACAAACATAATGCCAATAAAAAGTTTAAATTTTTTTTTTATATCTGTGGCATTTTGACAAAACATCTTAAGTCAAATTTAAAAAGTTTAAAAAGATGTTGGTAATCATACGAATTTTTATTCAAAAAACAATTTTGTTTGCGTTTTTAAAATTTTGCATTATAAACGAAATTTTTCTTTAATTTTGATTTATTTTATTATTTGACAAAAATGATTTTTCCACCGAAATTTTTTTAAAAAGTTCAAAGCATTTTTTTATGTTGTTCTGGATTCCAGAACAAAAAGCTTTTAACGTATTTTATAGTGGTGTGCAAAATCTTGTCAATGTTAAAAGAAAATAGCAACGCTGGATTTCTTACTCCTCGTCTTCAACAGACATGATTTGCTGTTATAACATGATGTTATAAAAGCGAAGTTAAAACAAATGCATTAACAAACGTGTTAAACCATGAGAAAACCTCTAACAGGATGAGTCTATACCTTACACTAACATCATATTAGTGTTAATGTTAAGTATTTCATGTCTGTTGTAGACTGGATGTTAACAAGGAAGCATAACAAGAAAAGACTACCAAAACAGACGTGGTGGTACCGCGGTGTTTTTAAAAAGAAAAAGTACTGAAAAAATCACAAACGTACTGAACTTTCTTTCAATCATCTGGTTGCTGAGGCCAGATCAGCAGGAAACTTCATCCAAAGATTTTAGAATTACTAAATATATATTATACAAATAAAACTGTTAAGCGAATAAGAATTATAAGCGCCAGTTTTACTTGTAACAATAACAAAGCTTAAAAACAAACAACAACAATAAACAAAATGAAAACAAAAACAAAATAAAGCAAGTTGCCAGTTCATAATTATAATTCTTATTCGCAACCAGTGATATGCGCAAAGGAATAGCTTATCCCATCAACAATAAATTCCAGTGTTTTTATCAAGAATACAAATTGGGAATTGAGCACAACAAACAAAATCTTGTTTTTTTAATATTTTCTTCATTTTACGATTTAGCAGATTTTAGCATATTTTTTGAAGTTTTGGCATATTCTCATCAATCAGTTATGGCAAGATTACTGGGAATTAAAATAAGTACAAAATTCTTAAGCCAAGTAAGTTTGTAGCGGGGCTGCCAGACTTGGGGATTTATCCCCAAAGTTAAGGATTTCATGCGAGCAAAAATGACAAAGAAAGTCATTTGGGGATTGGGGATTTTTTTGGGGACTTAAAAAAAATTCGGTGAGTTTTTGGAGATTTGATACATTTTTAATATAATTTTCGCTTCTTTTATTATTTACGCTTATTTTTCTTTTGAAAAATTTTGAAATCTTTCGACTTAAATTTACGGTTTTATTTTCAAAAAACAAAAGGCTCTATCTACAAAAGATTATATGGTAAGCGATAAAAGGCCTAACTGACAGTTTGCATAATGTGCAAGATTTTTAATTGTCAAAACAACTGAAAGGTTTTACAAGAAAAATAGAAGAAAATTTAATTATAAACAGTTCAAGGCGATTTATTAATTTATAATTTTAAATAGTTTTTGCTGTGAAATTTTCAAAATGTTAGATAGGGCCTTTTGTGGTTTAGGTGGGGAAATATGAAAGACAACATAATAAATTTTGAAAAAAAGAATGCTGGGCTATTGGTAAGTACTTATTATGCATCGAAGTATTAAACGAATGCCAGATAAAATAAATATATATACACATATATTATTGTTGATTTTAAGGATGACTGAACAAGCTCCAAATTCTTAAAAATTGGCTCATATGTCTTTAAAAACAGCATATTGTTCTGCTTGTAATTTCTCACTGGCGTCGCATAAAAAGGTTTTAAAAAAACATGCCGAAACCAGTCGCTTCAAACAAAATAAAATAATTTTTTTACTAAAAATTTTTATTTGGGGATTTTTGGGGATTTCTTATTAAAATTTTTCTTAACAAGATTTAAAATTTGGTCAGAAAAAAAATATTAGCTTTTAAAGGTTTTGTTTTTTAGTTTTGGGATTTTTGGAGATTTTTTAATAATTTTTTGGGGACAAGGAAAAAAAGTACCTGGCAGCCCTGGTTGGTAGTGGCACTCTGAGAGTAAAATTTCAAAGTGAGCGTTTTAATCTCATTGAATTTATCAAAGTTTATTGTAGACACTACAACAACACCACACAAGTAGTTAAAAAAACGATTTGCTTGTTATGCGTAGAATCAATAAAAACAACAGAACAAGACGAAAACACATTATTTTCATGTTTAACAGCCTGTTTTTAGAAAATGAAAATATTTGTACGTTCGTAAAAAAAAACGAACGAAATCAGATTTAGGTTTTCATAAAATTAAAAAACATTTCATGTGAGTGACAAAAAAAGCTTTAGTTTTTTTCTATATATTTTTGGTTCATATAAAATGAACATCTTCGCAATAAATGAAAACAAAAGTGAAAAGTAGACGATAAGTAAAAGGCATTCGTTTAAAAAACAAATCACCACAAAATGGAAAATAACTGCGATATTTTAAAAAAGGAAACCTAACAAACTTATACTATTATAAAATATTCTATAAAGGTTTACTTATAATTACATAAATATGTATTTACAGGTTCAAAAAATTTTAGAAACAATGGAACTACATACGCTCAAAATTATGAACATAATTATGTACATAAGAGCGGGTCAACCTCCTTACAAAAAAAGTTTGTGCCAGTCACCGCTTTGAATGAAAGGTATGTCAATGATGTTTCTAAAACGGTTAAATTTTTATAGCCACACTTCCATATGCAGACCATTTAGTTTTTTAAATATAGCGCTGCCATTTAAAAACCGATCACATCATGTCGCGTACCGTTGTTCATGGCATAGTACGTACTCCCTCTAAAATTGGAGCTTAAGAATAACTCTGGATTTCTGATCGATATTTTTTTGGAATTTGCAAGGCATCGACACACTGTCAAAATCAATCGACAAAAAGCTTGGGTCGATTTCCGCTAATTATACTTTTACACTTATAAGTTAATCTGAAAGCACAGATAATTATACGTACGATGCCAAATAGAAAACTGTCCTTTTTAAAATAAGAAGATTTAAAGGAAAAATAATATATGGAAAGTGGCACAAGCTAAACTTGCAAGCAAATTCTTTAAGACTGCAGTAATTTTAGAAAAAATATTGCTGTTTTGTTAAAATAGGTAAGAAAACAAAGGACATTTGTAATGAAATGCGTGCATATATTTTTAACAAAAGGAACGTTGCGAATTCCTTGAGTTCAAGTTTTAAAATTTTTACATTACATTACATAGCCGCGTACTAAGAAAAAACAAACATTAATTGGGGATATAAACAGATAAAAGCGGCTCGACTTCGCACCTAAGTATGCGGACAAATCAATAGTCTTAAATTTAATAATGAAATAAATATTTGCTTTCATTTAAAAATTTTTGATTTATTTATTATTTCAAATATCTCTAATTTTTGGAAAGTTAAAGAATTGTTAAGGCGTACGTACTATTATCTGTGTGACTGTACATACAGTGTAGTGTAAAATACCACCGTTCTTCCGAATGTTCCAAAAAATTATATCTTCGCAAATATCTTCTACATATCTATATGTTGATGTGCAGCAAAAGATCTTTTATATGTATTTCTTTTATTTATTGCTATTATTGTTAACATTTTCATTCAACACTTTTATTTTTACTAATTTAGTAACACTTTTTATAAAATATTTTATTTTTGAAATTTAATTTTAATTTTTGTAAACAAAAGCCAGGGTTATCCACAAACACAAAACCTTTATATGAAAAAATAATACAAATGTACGAATATTAATGCATTGGCAATAATGTTGATTCACGAAAGAAAAAAGCTCTATTTATGTCAACTATGAATAGACGAAAGCTTTTAAATGTTTTTTAAAAACCAAAATTTAAACATAAACGTATTAATACGAAAACTTCAAGTGAGAAGACTTATGTTTTACAAAAACAGGCTGTAAAACTTAAAGTTGAGAACTCTTGCTTCTCATTTAGTTTTCATTTTCAGTTTTATATGTCCATTAGGTTTTTAAAGTTAAAACCATATCGGGAATGATGCTAGTGTTTTATAATTATAAAATTCTCTAAGGTGTTAAACGGGTAAGTAAATCAATCATAATAAAATCCTCCGAATTTCTAATTTCACTTTTGGTTTAATTTAAGTACGAGTTCGGAATTAAATCAACTTTATAATTCTATAATCAGGCGCATTTTTAAATTGACTAAATCTTAGTTGTACTTAAATCAATCTCATTTTCGGATTATTTCAGGTACGAATTCAGGATTGAATATGGATAATTTAAGTATTTCGCAAATGAAAATCCTTACTTAAATCAAGTTTTCTGTACTTGATTCAAGAAAATCCGTACTCAACGTACTATTAATACCGCTTCGGATTAATTTGAGTTTGGATGGATTTATTTTTCTTTTGAGTGTGTTTGATGTGGAATATTTAACTTAGACTTGGAAGCTGAGTCTCAAGCTCTGGGATTTCCCGGAAAAGAAAGACTTATATTTTTTATGATTTTATGGCAGCTATAGAACGGCTCATCAACGTACGCATATCCAAATTATTGCGATACAAATTTCCTTGAACTAACGAATCTGGATATAATAAAGGGTTAGCTGGCTTCTAAAAGCTCGTTTTTCATTGTGAACACTATTATTAAATCTGGTTACATGACCTAAAACACTTAAGTTTAAAATTTAATTTAGCTTTCAAACCTGCTCTATCGATTTCAAAGTTACCTTACCATTCATGCATTTCATATTTACCTTACTTTTTCCATGCATTATGATACACTTTAAGAAAGTGCCAGCAAGCAATTTATCGATATCCATGAGTTCTGTTGGTTGCAGTTGTGTATCAAATCAACCAATCGTCATAAATTCAATTACCACCAATGTTTGATTGCTGCATTATTGACATTAAAGCTTTGACTGACTGAATGAATGACTGGTCGTCGCTTGGCACAGTTTTTTTAACTTCTTTCAATACACACAATCCGATTTTGTTTTTGGTTTCATCGCACTTTTTTTATATTGCTTTATAAACTTTTTTTTCTGTTTCATACTTTATTTTTTTAATAGATTTCTTAGAGGTGGCCTGCAAGAAATTTATGGCAATACTCTTGCCACTACAAACAAAGACCGGCGTCGGCATGTAAATAAGAAGAAAAATTTTAAGCGAACAGGGCAAACAACAATGAAAATCAAATTTTCTTCATGAGTTGTCGAGTGTTGTATCAGTGAACACGATTAAAAAGCATTATGCTCCCCACTTACTTCAATGCTTTTCAAAAAGACGACTGGCAAATATGAAGAAAATGGTGAGGTTTTTTTTTGGTGTTTTGTTTTTTATTTTATCGATGAGAATGTCAACTAAAAAATACAATTTTGAGTGAATGCCGGTTGGTTGATGCCGATACGAAGAAGTGAAAAGGAAGAACAATACGAATATAAAAAATCAACTTCCGTAAAACGTTAAAGCACAAGAAAAACTCGGAAGTTTATAAACGCACATCCAGGGTGGAAAAAGAACATTAAAATAAAGAATAAATAAAACTAAAAAATAATAAAAAAGGAACACAATTTACCCAAAAAAAAAAAAAGAAACAGACACACACACACACACACATGTAATGGTTTGCATAAAAGTAACAATTGTTTTTCGCGTTGTAAAATGAAATGTTACGTACAAAATTGTTAAATTTAGCAAGAAAAAGTTATTGCCCCCAGCTTCAGAAATTAAAAAATGAACAAACAAAAAAGGACATTTCCATCGGGAAATGGCCAGAAAAACATAGCAGTAAAAATTCTTCGGAGATGTAGTCCTGGCAACAACTACGTTATGAATAAGCTGAGAAAATCATAAATTTTCCTACAAAGCTTTTAAACTGGACAATAAGTTTTGGAAAATTATGTTACAAGGAAAATTATTGAAATATGGTTAGGAAGTGTCGTCTATCTCAAATGGCTACATTTTAAAGATGGCATTTAGTTTTTACCATGGCAGTGGCAAAGTTAGTGCAATTGTACTTTTTTTTGGTACCAATTCGGATTTTCCTAAGCTTTATTTTAACATTTTATTTATTTATCGGATGTTTTGAGTTTAAGAAAATTACAATAAGTATTAAAATCTTAACCTAACTAACAATTTCTGGGTCTATACACAGAAAAAAATAAAAATTGATTTTAATTCAAAGATTTATGATATAATTATTATTGTGGTTATTTATTTATTTTATTTTATTTATTTAATCCAATTCTATACACAAGACTTAAAGCCACTTATTGCAGTATAGAACATTGTTTTAGCAGAAACATTCAAAATAAAAATTATAATTTGTAAATGATAAAATTTCAAAACAAAAGAAAAAATTTAAAAGAGCAAAAAAAATTATTAAATTGAAAATTAACAAAATGATAATATTAAAAATCATAACACAAAAAAAAAATTTAACATCCAAAAAATTTTGAATGCTTTTTTTTAAAGCTCAGTGCGTTACTAATTATTTGTATATTATGCGGGTGTAGATTCCAAAGACGGCTTGCATTAAGGAAAAATTGCCAATGAGATGTTAAAATTTGGTGTGTAAACAATAAAATTCTTTTACCTCTATTAGAGCTAGCTATTTTGTTGAACTATTTATGGTTTTTCATCCAAATATTTTTAATCAGGCTTAAAACAAAAACAGAAATAAGAAAAAACCTGTAAAATCAATAATCATTCAAAAAAGCAAATTTCGATCTACCAAAGGTTTAAATACAATTTGGTTTAAGGACTGATGTTTGACTATTGACGTCAGCAGTAGTCGATGGCTGCGAGTGTAAAACGGCAAATCCATCTGAGGAGATCGAGTGGTAACCTGCCGGCCAGGGTTCGAGCCCCGGCCACGGTCAAGAATTTAAGATTATCAATTACAATTTTAATTAATTTTCATGTTGTAAAATTCCTTTCTTCATAAAAATAATTAAATGAAAATTAAATTTGATGAACTTAAGCCTGATAAAAAAATATTAAAAATTTGGATTAAAAACCATAAATAGTTCCACAAAATAACCACAATACTAATTATTGTTAAAGCTAAGGCACGAGCTCTATGTGTACATGTGTCCTTAAAGTTGTGCTGAAAAAGGTCAACAAGAAAAAGAAAGACAAAAATGAAAAAACAAAGATAAAAATAAAAAATGTACTTTGGATTCAAGAAGAATTATTGACAAAAGTACGGAAAAAACAGAAGTAAGGAAGAACATGTAAAATGAATTATAATGGATAATCATTCAAAAAAGCAAATTTCGATGACTGCGAGTGTAAGACGGCAAATCTATCTGTGGAGATCGAGTGGTTGCGATCGAAACATGTCATGGTAACCTGCCGGCCAGGGTTCGAGCCCCGGCCACGGTCAAGAATTTAAGATTATCAATTACAATTTTAATTAATTTTCATGTTGTAAAATTCCTTTCTTCATAAAAACAATTTAATGAAAATTAAAGTTGATGAACTTAAGCCTAGTTAAAAATATTAAAAATTTTGATTTTTGATATTAATAAAAAAACTTATTAAATTTGCACCAGTTAACAAATTAATTACATCAATTAAACGTTTAATTCACTTGATTAAACGTTTAATTCACATGGTTAAACGTTTAATTTACTTAAATAAACGTTAAACTCACTTGATTAAATTTTTAATTAAAACGGATTTTATATTCGATTAATGCTTTAATTGATGAACCATTTTGGAGACTTTTTTCTGTGTAGAAAGTCCATTTTTCGTTGTGAAAAGAGTTTATCGTATATGTAGTACCGCGAGGGCTAATGTGTCGTTCCTCTGGTGACGAGTATGACCATTATAAAATAGCAGATCCTGTGCAAGAGGATTTCGTCGCGAACAAATGGAATAAAGTCCCTATGAATATTCGCGTTACGAATTAAACATGGGTCTGCAGTCAGTTGTCGCAATTTTTTGTTTTATCGTCTTTGTAGATTCTCTTTATAAGAAGCAGAACCTGTTCCCCATAGCATTTAAAAAACAAATTTGGATTCGATATGTTGAGAACAGGTAAGGAGACGATCAAGGTGTATACCAAGATATTTTATGTAATTTTTGTCGGGAATATCGATGTTATTTATCTTCAATTTGGGACAGTTTCCTTTCCTCAAGGCGAACATCCTCATATACACACACAGAAAAAAATTTTGCCCCAGTAAACGGATTAATCAAAAATAAAATCAGTTTTAATTAAAAGTTTAATCAAGTAAATTAAACGTTTAATCAAGTGAATTAAACGTTTAATCAGGTGAATTAAACGTTTAATTGATATTATTAATTTGTTTGCTGTTGCAAATTAATCTTGTCAATTAAACGTTTAATACACTTGATTAAACGTTTAATTCACTTGATTAAACGTTTAATTCACTTGATTAAACTTTTAATTAAAACTGATTTTATTTTTGATTAATCCGTTTACTGGGGCAAAATTTTTTTCTGTGCATGTAGAACTATATAAATGTTGCTTTATAACTGCTATATTTCGACTACGTTTGACAGCTCTGCCAAACGTTGTTGACCCCTTTGCTGGCACCACTCTCTTTACACTGCTAGTCAGTATGATTCTCCATCACCACCTGACTTTATTCAACCCCATTTATTCCATCAACCAAATTGGTCGGTTGTAATGCGCCACCATGTGCGCACTTTGTTGGATTTACTTTTATTTTCTATTTGTTAAACCATTTTTTTAGTTCTTTAATGTGAGCCTGTAGACAACTAAAAGTTTATGTGTGGATCAGGTTAATTGTGGGAATATCTGAAGTATAAATATTTACTTGAGACGTCCAAGTATACTTCCTTGGGGAACTCCAGCTCTATTTTTTCTTGAGTCAGAGATGTGATTTTTACACTTTACTACGAATGAAAGATCCAATAAATAACTTCGCAGTAATTTGTGAGTATTTTGGGGTAACATGGAGTCTATTTTATATGATAGCACATCAT
Organism: Pollenia griseotomentosa; assembly: GCA_963931875.1. NCBI lineage: Eukaryota > Metazoa > Arthropoda > Insecta > Diptera > Polleniidae > Pollenia > Pollenia griseotomentosa. The sequence goes on from OZ007560.1 coordinate 30,305,778, forward strand.
GCCAGACTTTGTCAAAAGCTTAGGAAATACCTAGCGATGGGCACTAGAGTTTGTCCTGCGAATCCTTTCTGTCAAGAGTAGCTATGTGATAAACCTGTTCTATAGTGCCATGCTTCTTTTGGAATCCAAATGAAAATGGAGATAGATTAGATCCGTTCACTTGTGGGCGAATTACAACCGTCCAATTTGGTTGATGGAATAAATAGGGTTGAACAATGTCAGGTGTTGATGGAGGATGACCGCAAGTCAGTTTCAAGAAAGTGGTGACAGCAAAGGGGTCAACAGAGATGCGTCAGCCGATAAAAATTTGCAGAGAAGTCAAACGTAGTCGAAATATAGCAGCTATAAAGCAACATTTATGTAGTTCTACATGAGTATACAAGGATGCTTAATAAACAAGTCAAACTTTTTGAAGGAGGTGTAATGCATTTCGAGGGATTTTAAAATCCATTTCTAGATAAATGTCGTAATTTTTTATTTAAAATACAATTCAACTAACAAATGTAATACAAAATTTAAGTAAATAAAGACAGGAAATAAATGGAAAATTTATTTGCAATTAATTTTTTAAGGTTATGTACCTAAAAATTTTTTGATTTAAAACCCTTTTTTTCACATCAATTAACATCACATACTCTTTACTGGATGGTAGAGGGTATGAATGTAAGAAGATGGGGTCAAAATAACCACTGTTTTATTTAAAAAAAAAACTTGAAAAAAAAATTTTTGTAAATAATTTCAAACATTTTCTTTAACGTAATGCTTGACTATAATAAAAAGCAAAGCATACATTGAGACCATTAAGAAAATATTGCATACCATTAGGCGTTGTTCTTTTTTTATATTTCAAATAAATTGTTAATCATTTAGAAAGCTAATAAAGTTGAACCTCTCTCTTCTTTTTCATTAACTTATAAACCAAAATATAATATAATATATTATTTTGGACCTAAAAAAAACATACAAGAGATAGAAAAATTACCAAATGTCTGATGTAAAATACAGAAAATTGCTCATAAAACTTAAGGGAAGAGTAATGAGGGAAAAATAAAACAAAGAATTTTTATAAATTCTAACAAACCTTAATTTAAATTGGCATACTTTATGGCATTGTGTGAGTATAATTTTAACAGAAGTAAACCAGCGACAAACAAAGAAAATCTCCTAAAAAAATAAATGACAAAATAAAACTAATGCATTATTTCCTTTTTTAATTAAAGAAAATTTTCATTATATTTTTTTTTTTTTTTTGGTCTTAAAAACCTTTTCTAAATATTTATTAGCTCTCATTGTTTTTTCTGGTTATTATTTTAGTGTGTTTTTTTTTTTTTTAATTCATTATACAATTTGATATTTTTCAGCAATTAAAATTGTAAAGTTTATTAAAAAGAAAGCCAAGAGTACAGAGGAAAAAAAGAAAGTTAGAGGCAAGCAACATAAACTCAAACAAACTAATTGCAACGTGTTTTGCTTGCGAAGATGCATTAAACGTTCAGGAATAGAAGGACCAACTTTAACAGTTAGAAACCTTGAAATCATGCTCACAAGTAAACGAATTTGGTTTTGCTCGGGAGTGTCAACGGAGAGGGGAGCTCGTAGTTCTGTATTTTAATGTAAGTAGATTTTGAAAATCCCTTTTAACAATTTCATACCACGCACGAATTGATTACAATTTGTTATCTATACATTGTTTTTTATTTTGTCTTTTTTCTTTTTGCACTTTTCTAAACTTCTGCTTGCTAAAACTCTTTCTTTAGGAAAATTTCATATATCAAGATATTTATTTTAACATACAGCATTTTGTCCATGTGGTTTGTTAGCAAACTTTGAAGTTTACAAACAATTTTGTGGCAAAAGTCCAAAAACTTTAAATTACACAAAGTGTGGTTTATATAATGATTATCCTTTTTCTTTCACAATAGCAAAAAGGATGGCGGGGGGGGGGGGAGTGATTGTTAAATGAACGACTTTAAATAAAAAGCCATGTAATGGACAAAGAAAAGAAATTAATAAAAGAAATAAAATCAAGACAGTAAATTATTGATGGGTGGAGTATGACTTTTATGAGACACTACACACCAGTTGTGGTTTTGAGGTTAGAAAAATTTCAAAGGATTTACTTAGTGCATTAAAAAAGAAAAAGGTTTGAGTTTAAATAAATTCTACAAAACAGAAATTAAATATTTTTAGTTAATGGCTAAAGTCATATAATTCTTTAAAACTAATTATTCTTTTCTGTTCTGTAGCGAAATGTATTCTTTTAATGAATTATTTTTTTTATAACAAATTTTCTTTTTCAAAAATAAGTTAGAGTAAAAATTATTGCTTACTTTTCAAAATTAAGTGATTTGAATATCAAAGACAATGTTTGAAGGATAGTAATTTGTCAAAGACTTGTTAAGGACGTTTTGTAGAAATCAAAGAAAATAATATTTAATGACTTTTAAAAAAACGAGAAAAAAGATTTAGATATTGAGCACTTCAGTTTCCTTAAAAGATAAAAACGACATAAAAGCAAAAAAATTTAATGCATTCTTAGAAATATTTTATATTGAAAAAAGTTCGCGAAACAAATTTTCCATGAAAAGTGTCAACCAAGTGTCTACATTTTGGTCTGCCTTTTCGAAAAAAGAGAAATAGACAAATTTAAGCTTTTTCTTAATTTTTATACCCACACCACAATAGTGAAGAGGGTATTATGCGATTGTGCTGATGTGTGTAACAATACAAAATAATACTTTCTGAATCGATTTTACGATGTCACTCCGTCCGGCTGGCTGGCTGGTTGTCTGTCCATGTAGCCTTCTGCGTAGCACGGCCTTTACACATGCAAGTGGTGGCATGTCACTGCTGTATACATATTATTTATTTATTTATTTTTTTATTTATTTATATATAAGGACAAAGCCTACTAAAAATGGTGAGAATCGGTCTATAATTGCACGTGACCCCATACAAACTTATTTCCGGAATAGTGTTTGTGCCTATGAACCATCCTATTACGTTTTGGTATTTTCATTAAATTTTAACCAGACTTATTTTATTGCAATCTAAATCATCTTGCCATTTTTTTTGGAATCGGTCCATATTTGATGACTACCTTATAAGTGTTGGTATTAATATACAAATTGACGACAATAACATTTACGATAGCCACTTTGTCAAGACAAAATGTTGCACTGGTGCTGGATCCTAAATTAACCACAAGTCCCTTATAAACCCCCTTCCTAATATCACTTAGGGCTAAAAAATTAGAGCAAGTTAAACTCTATTTTTGGTTTAAAATGTGTTTAAACCAACAAATCTTTAAATCACTAGATATATTAACCATCTTTAAACGCATAAAATTGGGCGTTTAAACTACCAACACAGACCATATGAATTTGATAAGATTTATCGTAGTGCTGCCACATGTTATTTTTTTAACAACTGTTGACGATGATTTAAAAATGTTCTATTTTATTATCAACTTTACTTAAATCTGTGCAATTTATATTTAACATTATTTATAATATCATTATTCATAATTTAAAGTTTCGATACCGCCCTATTGTTGCTTAAAATTGCTAATTTCTCAATTCTGTATGCTTAAACAAAAATTAACAGTTAAATCATACGATGCATTTACTGCAATGTGTCTCTTTATATGTACATAAACTTGTATAAACATATATGACACTCTCTTGAGTGATTCTTGTTTATTATTATGATTTTGTTATGTATTTAATTTAAAGCGATTTTACAATCATGTTAATAAATTAGTTTTTTTAGTCTGTGATAGAAACATCAACGAAAGAGTTCTTTTATTTTGTGCGTACATTTTTTGGTGACCCCGACGTGATTTGGGAAAAAATTAATTCTCAATCACATACATACATACATATTATTAGAAGTTGTGCGTGCCTATAGCTGCAAACAAAAAAAAAAGAACTTAATTTTTTCTGCTTTCGCTGGTGCCTTTAAAATCTAAAAACAATTTGTTGAGTGAACAGTTAAGTTTGTTTAAGTTAAAATTTTTAAAGACAGTTTGTGTAAAAAATATATAAAGCTTACAACGAACATTGTAAAATTTAAAGTTTTTTTTTAATTAAAACAAAAACAAAAATAATTCACTATGAACAATATTGAGACAATTAAAAATAAACGTTCACATATAAAGCGTACTGCTACGAGAATTGAAAACTTCCTCAGCCAGGTAAATAATCAAACCTCGCTGTTTGACATTCGGGCTCGTTTGGAGAAATTGGAGGCGCTTTATGACCAATTCCAATCACTGGATATCGAAATGGCTGCACAAAGTGAACAATTTCCAGATCGTGAATCAGAATGTGAAGAATTTGAAGCAAAATACTATCGTGTTAAAACACAATATAATGAGCTTATTGATGCCAGGCTACACTCCAATAACTCTGAACCGTTGAATTCAACAACTATTCAGCATGATGCAATGCAAAAATTTTTGGATACGCAGACTGCACTGTTAGAAAAATTATCTAGTCTTCAACTGACAGCATCCACAAGTTCTGCAGCCACATTGTCTCAAACAATGAATTCTTCAGCGAATGTTACTGACGTACGACTACCAAAAATTAATGTGCCCGTGTTTGATGGTAAATACTCCGAATTCAAATCTTTTTTCGATTTGTACACCAGTTCCATTCACAACAACAACTATTTGTCTGCCGCCCAAAAATTTCAATATCTAAAGGGCCTTTTAAAGGATGATCCGGCCAATCTCATACGCCACTTACAGGTATCCGATCAAAATTATGAAGAGGCATTGAAAAAGTTGCAGGAGCGGTACGATAAACCCTCGCTGGTTGTTGAGTCGTTAATTGAGACTTTCCTTCAAATACCGAAAGCTAATGATTCTCAAGAATTACGTAAACTTTCAAACGTTGCTGATGAGGTTATACGAGGTCTTCGAGCTCAAGGCCCAGACGCCATAAAAAGAGATCCTTGGCTGATTCATTTACTTTGTAAAAAATTAGATCGACCCACCCTACAAGCCTGGGCTGAATACTGTGGTAAGATACCTTTCCCTTCGCTGGAAATCTTTTGCACTTTTGTGAATGAACGTTGTGACGCTTTGGAGCGTCTGCCATCTCATGATGAAAAATATAACAAAAACTCTTCAAAGGTTACAAGATCATCTCGTGCTTATACTAGTACAATGAAAAAGGCCTGCGCTGCTTGTGAACAAAATCATCATCTGTCCTACTGCCCGATTTTCAACCGTTTAGACGTAACTAAACGGGTAGAATTTATAAAAGAAAAACGCCTATGTTTTAATTGCTTAAAGCCTAGCCATACTGTTCAGGGCTGCCCTTCGAAACATGTATGCGAATCGTGTAAAGGAAAACACCATTCGTTAATCCATATTGACCGAAAGCCGTCAACAAATTGTACAAAATTGCCTACAGTGTCAAAGGAGCCAGACACCAAAGTACAATCTGCTCCTCGTTCAACTCATTCCAACGTCATGAATGAAACATTTACTATTGCTGCTGATACTAAGGTGAATTTAGCTGATTCTTCAGAGGTAAATAATTTTAATATGTTACTACCAACGGCCAGGGTATTGGTAAAGGATAATATGGGCTATTATCAAACTTGTAATTTACTATTAGATTCTGGTTGTCAAAACACTCTAATTTCAGAGAAATGTGCTCAAAGATTAAAGCTAGTGCGGAGGCCAATAAAAATTTTTGTAAGTGGACTGGGTAGCAGTAAAGCTGGAGCTACACGAGGAACTGTCCATCTGGAAATTAAATCCATCCATGGAAATGAAATAATATATATACTTGCTCATATTTTTCCTAACTTAACTTCAAAATTACCTTGTACAACATTAAAAATTACTTGCTGGGATGAGATTAAAACACTCCCCCTAGCTGATAATAAATTTTATTCTCCTAAAGATATAGATATTTTAATTGGGTTTGACTACTTCTTTGCGTTATTGAGAGAAGGTAGGATTTTGAAGGACGGCAACTTATTGGCTCAAAACACTGCATTTGGTTGGGTTATTTGCAGTGGATGTACGATGGACGAATCGGTCACGGTGTGCAATATCACGAGTCAAATTAGAGATGAAGAAGACCTTAATAAGGCCTTAAGATTATTTTGGGAAGTCGAAAGCCTTAATTTAAAAAAACCGTCATTAGCTGCGGAGGATCAAAAGGCGGAAGATTTGTACTGTTCTACAACAATACGATCTGAAAGATACGCTGTAAGATTACCTTTTAAGCACACCCCTCAGCTCGGAGAATCCTATACCGGAGCCTTAAAGAGACTTAATTCAATGGAACGTAAGTTTAAAAGCAATAATAACTTTAAAAATGCTTATTGTGAATTTATGAATGAATACATTTCATTGGGCCATATGGAACTTGTGCCCGAAAGTAATCGCCCTGCTGCGGAGGTGTACTATTTGCCACACCACGCTGTGTTAAAAGATACAAGCCTTACCACAAAACTTCGAGTAGTATTTGATGGTTCTAGCAAATCATCTAACGGGCAATCTTTAAATGATAACTTGCTAAGAGGTCCCGTATTACAGCAAGACCTAATGGCAGTCTAACTGCGATATAGGTGTAAGAAATTTTGCTTTGTTGCTGATATTAAACAAATGTTTCGCATGATCGATGTGCAAGAGTGTGATCGCGATTATCAGAGAGTTTTGTGGCGAGATAATCCAAATGAACAAATAAGACACTACAGGCTCACTACAGTGACTTACGGTACTACGTCTGCTCCATATCTGGCGACACGTACCCTTTTACAATTGAGTGAGGATGAGAGAGAGCGCTTTCCACTAGCATGCGAGGCACTAAAAACCTGTTTTTACGTTGATGATTGTATGGCTGGCTCCAACACAATAGCAGATGCTCAAAAATTAGCAGAAGAGTTAAACCAACTTCTTACGGCTGGCGGCTTTCGGTTAAGAAAATGGGCATCTAACGATCGAAACCTTTTGATCCATATTCCAGAAGATGATAAAATTGAGAGTATAGTGAATATTCCTGGTGACATGACTGTATGTCTTTTAGGAGTTGTATGGAGTCCTGCTGCCGACTGTTTTTCCTATAACGTTAAGACAAGGGAATACTGCATTGATACTAAGAGGAAACTTCTATCAGAAATTTCAAAAATCTTTGATCCTCTTGGATGGATCTCACCTGTCATCATAGCCGTAAAAATCCTTATACAAAAACTATGGCTACTCAGTTTGGATTGGGACGATCAGCTTCCTAGTGACATTAAAACCATGGCTGAAAATCTGTTTTCGGAATTTCATTTATTGAATAAAATTAATATTCCTAGAATTATTTATTCCACAGAAACCAACATTACATATCATGGGTTTTGTGATGCATCCAGTGCAGCCTATGCCGCAGTAGTCTATTGTTGTAAAACATCACCAAATGGTGACGTATCTTCTAATATAGTGATGGCGAAAACAAAGGTGGCACCGATAAATATTGTGTCAATTCCCCGGCTGGAATTGTGTGCTGCTTACCTTTTGGCACAACTTTTTGAGTATCTGATGCCCGTGTTGCGTATAGACAAAAAGAAAGTGGTATGCTGGTCAGATAGTAAGACTGTGCTGGCGTGGCTTTCATCACATCCTTCTAAATGGAAACCTTTTGTCGGTCATCGAACTGGGTATATTCTTGATACCCTTCCTGATGTAAGCTGGCGGTATGTTCCAACTAAATCGAATCCAGCTGACTGTGCTAGTAGAGGGATTAGAACAAGCTCATTCGTTGTTCATTCAATGTGGTTTCAAGGGCCATCCTTTTTGCTAGAGGAACCAACTGAGTGGCCAAAGTCTAGTAGAGAATTGAAAACTAATGAAGACTTGCGTTTAGAAGAACAAATCGTTTTAACTACAACAATTTCTATCAACGTAATTGAGGAATTAAATAATCGAATTTCTCATTTTACTCGCATGGTCCGATCACTTGCTTACGTCTACAGAGCATACAACAATTTTCGTTTCAAATCTAAAAATAAATTGCCACTTCTGGTAAATGAAATTAGAAATGCTGAGAATGAATTCTTTAAATACTATCAAGAATTGGAATTTGCGCATGTCATAGCATCCATTAAAAAAGGGGCACCTGTGACTAGCAAAAAACTTAAGAGATTATCACCCTTTTTAGATAGCTATGGTATTTTACGAGTAGGTGGCAGACTCAAAAAAGCTAACTTGCCATATGATAGTCAGCATCAAATTATACTGCACAAAACCAGCCCTATTGCATACAAAATTGTTCATAATTTACATCTAAAAAATTTACATGCGGGAATAAGCCTTCTCATTGCTACACTGCGTCAAAGGTACTGGATTGTAGGTGCACGTGAATTAGCTAAACGGGTGTGTGATAAATGTTCAGTCTGTCAGCGCTACAACGCTAAAGCTAACGATCAGCTAATGGGCGATCTTCCCAAATTTAGAGTCAATGCTGCGTATCCCTTTTTTGAAGTTGGTTGTGACTACGCCGGTCCCATAATGTATAGACAACATAATGGTCGCAAGTCTCCTGTCCTCAAATCGTACATCGCTGTATTTATTTGTCTAGTCACCAAAGCCGTGCATCTTGAATTGGTCACGGATTTAACTTGTGATGCTTTTTTAGCGGCTCTAGACAGGTTTGTAGCTCGAAGAGGACTTTGTGGTCATATACACAGTGACAATGGTACTAATTTTCAAGGCGCTGCCAAGAAACTGGGGGAAATCTACAAAGCGGTAACAAGTTTTGAATTTAACAATAATGTCTCAAATTTTCTATCCACTAAAGGCATTCAATGGCACTTTATACCACCTGCGGCACCACACTTTGGCGGTGCATGGGAGTCCGCAGTAAGAAGTATGAAACATCATCTACGGAGAACCATTGGTCTAGCTACCCTTAAATATGATGAACTAACTACGCTGTTAACTAGAATCGAAGCTATTCTCAACTCACGACCGCTGGTCCAAGCTGACTCAGATGATCTACCATATATCAGTCCCGGACACTTTTTAATTGGCAGACCCCTGAATGCTTTGCCCGAGGTTGATGTGACTCACTTAAAGACGACTGCTATTTCCAGATGGAAACTTATTCAACAACTGTCCCAATACTTTTGGTCGCGATGGTCAAATGATTATTTACTATCTCTTCAACCTAAATCGAAATGGCTAAACGAAAAACCAAATTTACAAATAAACGATGTAGTCATCCTGCGAGAAGAAAACTTGCCCCCCGCTTGCTGGAAACTTGGTCGCGTGACAGAAACCCATGCTGGTTCCGATGGGCGAATAAGAGTGGCAACTATAAAAACTGCAACTTCGACGTTTCGAAGACCTGTGACTAAATTATATCCATTGCCGAAAGATGATTGAACTTCATAAATTCTGTTCAAGGCTGGCGGAATGTTGACGATGATTTAAAAATGTTCTATTTTATTATCAACTTTACTTAAATCTGTGCAATTTATATTTAACATTATTTATAATATCATTATTCATAATTTAAAGTTTCGATACCGCCCTATTGTTGCTTAAAATTGCTAATTTCTCAATTCTGTATGCTTAAACAAAAATTAACAGTTAAATCATACGATGCATTTACTGCAATGTGTCTCTTTATATGTACATAAACTTGTATAAACATATATGACACTCTCTTGAGTGATTCTTGTTTATTATTATGATTTTGTTATGTATTTAATTTAAAGCGATTTTACAATCATGTTAATAAATTAGTTTTTTTAGTCTGTGATAGAAACATCAACGAAAGAGTTCTTTTATTTTGTGCGTACAACAACATATAATGCATGGGACACTGATTTATAGTTGTTGAGTTTAAACTACATATAAATTCAGGTTTAAACCATCAGTGATTTATTAGCCATTAAAGGCAAACCAATCTTATATAGATGAAGATATCTTAATAATAGCCGACACAAAAACTTTTACATAAATCTTAACCTCATAACATAATTTTGTTCTGGCAGGTCCATGATTGCCCATATGTCTAACTCTCAAAAATTTGTCGGTATATACTGCTGTTTTGTTTTTGTTTTTAAATAATAAAAAAGTGTTATGAATTCTTACTATACATGCTTTTTTATTTTATAACAAAATTTTGGTACAATTTATGTCAATTTGGTACAATTATGCCATTGAGATGGTACAATTTAAGAATTGTCAGATCCCAACACTCATATATATAACTTTGTCATGCCATTTATTGATTGATGTAGACTCTACACAGAAAAAAATACCTCAAGAAACTTTTAAACAATGCAGTTTGTTAAAAATAAAATTTTAATTTAAAAGATTTTGTTATTCGTGTTTAATTCCCAGTTTTCATTCTGGATAAAAACACTTGAAATTTATTGTTGATGGGATAAGCTATTCCTATGCGCATTTCACTGGTTGCTTAGGCCAGATCATCAGGAAACTTCATCCATAAAGATTTTAGAAAAACTAAAGATATTAAACCAAATAAAACTGTTAAGCGTATAAGAATCATAAGCAACAGTTCTACTTGTAACAATATCAAAATAAAAACAAAAACATCAACAATAAACAGTGAGTTCATCTCTTCTTACATTCCCCACTACAATTGATTGGAATTCTTCCAACATTAATTGTAGTTGTGAGTAGGTTAAGAAAAAACAAAATGCAAAAAACAACTTGCAAAAGCATGTTGCCAGGTAAGTTTTTTTAGGCCGTGCACTTGCCAGTTTATTATCAAAAGTAATTTTTGGGAATTTTGGCCTAAGCAACCAGTGAAAAGCGCATAGGAATAGCTTATCACATCAACAATAAATTTCAACTGTTTTTATCAAGAATAAAAACTGGGATTTAAGCACGAATAACAAAATCTTTTAAATTAAAATTTTGTATTCACAAAAATTACTTTTGATAATAAAATTTTATATCAACAAACTTTTTACTTAAGACGATGAAAAAAATTATCAAAATTGCACTTTGCAAAAGAGCACTCTATAAAACATATTAAATAATGAAAAAATTAAATATTTCTATTTCTAAATAATAAAAAAAATAAATGTTTCTTCATATTCAATAAAAAAAATTTGAATCAAAGTAAAACAGTATTTTACAACTCTTGTCGATTTTTTAATAACTTTGATATCGTTGCTAATAAAACTTGCGTAATTGTAATTCTCATTCGCTTTACAGTTTTATTTTTATAATATCTTTAGTTTTTCCAAAGTCCTTGTGAAAAGGTTTCCTCAAAAATTTTTTTTGTTAAAAATGCGATTTTCCTATTTAAATATGATTTTTTTTCTGTGTTTAAAGTATGTATGTATATTCTGGGTCCTTTTGAGTAGTGAAGTTACTTAACCGATGTCCGTCGGTCTGTTAAAAGAGGTTTTCCGAAGACCACATTTATTATGGGGACTTGGTTGTTTACAATTGTGTGCCATCTGCTCCATTTAATTGTGCTTTTCGAATTCAGCCACATCGGTCCATAAATGGCTAAAATATGAACAAGAACCCACGACTGCCTGTAACTTTTTCCATAAAATTCCATCTTGTTGTGGTTTTTCAATTCCATTACCGAAATTATCTTGGTATATACAATGTATAAGTTGATTTTTTATTTATTATTATTCTTTTACACATAACAAATACATACATGTACAGCGAAGTTGATTGAACGATGTCCGTCTTTCCGTCTGTTTTTCTGTATGAGAACGGAAAGAGCAAAAGTTTCCAAATTAGGTACAAGAATTTTGGTTATTAATAGCCAACATCCGACAAAATGTTGGCTGGATTGGAAAAGTGAGCATCAGGGTTGTCAGATTGATTTTGACCTTTTTCGCCAAATTCAATGTCAAAAATCGCCAAAACCGCCAAAGCCTTTGTTTTTCAGTTTTTGACAAAAAAATACATATTTTTAGAATTAATAAAATAAAAATATTTTTTATAAATTCTAAAAAATAAATTTGTTCAGTATTGCTTAAATACGCCAAAAGTTTAAAAAAGTCGCCATAATATATGTTTTGTTTAATATTTATTTAGAACACAGTTAAAAAAGTTAGTGAACACAAAAGAGGTGCAATGTTTACTATAAAATAGTTTAAAGTAGTCTACTTAAAGCAACAAAAAAAGAATTTGTGCAGTTAGTATAAAACAAATATTGGATATACATTTGTATATAAGTTGCAGTTATCTAAAACGCTTCCTGGCAAGGCTCCCTATTTGTCTTCTTTTTTGGAATACATTTTGAGAGAATTACATTTATTAAATGAAGGTACAAAAGAAGTGCATCTTGTACTATTCACATTCATATAATTTAAACCTCGTAATAACGCGTCTAAAAGTTCGTAATGCATTCTACTTTGAAGGCGAGTTTTTGTGGAGTTTATAATTTCAACACAGGCAATACTTGTTGTAATTACCAGCATATAAAGTTCAGCCAAAGCAAGTTCCTTTAAATGGTACGTACTACCATATCCATGTAGCTATAAAATGTTGGGCTAATCCTATATAAATAAGATGAAATATCATCATTAAAACCCTCTTTACAATTAACAAACTCTAATTTTTACAAGTGTGTTTCGTAAACATCAAAAGGTACGTTAGGATTCCTAAAAATCTTTAACAACAACGTTTTTATCTATGATAATAAATTGCTACATACATATAATGGAAAAATGTTCATAGACTTTTAATATATTCGTGTTTTAAGGAATTATTTTTATTGATTTTTTCAAGAACACTTTTAAAAACGAAAAACAATTTTCTCATATATTTTTATTATTTTCTTCAGCCATTTGAACATACATACTTTCAAATACTGACCATGCATATGAATGGCTCAAATTTCATACATAAAAATACTAGAATAAAAGTAATATTTTTCTTTTTATTGAATATAACGAATTTTGAAACAAATCCATAGCTCATCAAAAATAGCCAACAAAATCGCCAACTATTTTTTTAAGTCGCCAAAAAGTCGTCATGTCGGCAAATCAAAAATTAGGCCGCCAAACAAGTTTGAAAATCGTCACGTTTGGCGAGAAATCGCCACATCTGACAACCCTGGTGAGCATGGCCCAAATTAGATTTATTTATATCTTAAGAACAGTATTTATATGTATAACTTTCTATTCTTACCGCATTATGGTGAAGGCTATATAAGATTCGGCATAGCCGGCAATAGTTCTTGCTTTTTTTTTTGTAATATTATTGTTCTTTTCTCTTTTTGCTGCTTAAAACTGAACGCATACAATTAAAAACAACGCGTTAAAACTATCAAATTTTTCTATTGTTGTCAACGATCAATTGTTATATCAAGATCAGCTCTCACTGCATTCATGTTTATGAATTTAGTCGGCTCTTTTGAGGATCGGGGTTCAGTGCTCGACCGTCCTGGAAAGGGTGGTGCTCATCGAAAATATCTGAACTCGTCGTCGTTTCTGCTTAATGGGCATTTCTAGAGAAACATTGCAGAGATTTTTAAAGTTTGATCTTAAGATGCATCTAGGCAGATCGATTATTCGACTTTTTCAGATGCTTTTTTAAAAAAATCCAGCTTTTGGTTAACCGTTTAAAAAATAACCGGTTAACCGGTGTTTTTTAAATAAATAATGAGACAAAAGTCAAATACGTTATTGAAATAAAAAAGTTTATTTGAATAAAAACAAAACAATTCACATACAGTGAACTCGCGAATACGTGAACACTCGAACACATGAACGACTCGAAAACGTGAACACTTTTATTTTTACATTGACTACTCTAAAACGTGAACAAAGTCTGAAAGCTCTAAAATGTGAACAAACTTTTCTAAATTTTTTTCGTTTTATTTTTAAAATTTACTTTAATTTTGGGAATCCCAAAACTCATTTTACTGTTTACGTTGATTGTTTTCACAAATACATGCAAATGAATATGTATGTACGTTGTATGTCCTCAGGTTTGTTTTATAGAAAATTTTTTATTTTTCTTTAAAAATTTATATGTGAAATTTTTGAAATTGATAATGAATCTAAAAGTGACGAAGATAGTATTTCTATTGTAGAACAGCCAGAAATCGTAATAAAACACAAGGAAGCAGTGGAAGCATTAAATAAAGCCTTAAAATGGGCTGAAAATAAAAAGGTTGTCCAAACTGAATTAAGGGTTTTGAATAATCTCAATGGTAAAATCGTAAAACAAAACATATACCAAAAGAAGATAAGCGATTTCTTTGTGTAAAAACTAATAGGAAACTAAGCCCGTCCTTTAAAGGGATATTAATGTTTTTTTTTTATTTACTTAAATCAATTTTTATTCAGTTGCTAAGAATTACACAGAATACCCAGCTAGCATTTTGTATTATAATCTAATCATTTAGGAATCAGCTTCAAGAGCAAAATACCCGTATATGTGCTCATTTTTCAATCATAAATGATACTTTCGTTGTGAGAAAATGGTACCCTACCGATGAATCACCGGAAATTATTTGTGATACAATTTTCTGATTCCTTTTTGATCAATTTAATGGTAGTTTTTATAATCATTACTGAATCGTTTTCGTATCATTTTTCAATCGTTAATTATATAGTTTTCGATTATATTTCATATAATTTTTAATGTTTTTTATTTTTTCTCCGGTAAAATCAGCTCCATTATGGCTTTTGATTAGTCTAGCCATAATTAGAACTAGCTTTATTTTAAACCAAACAAATGTTATCGGTTTTTCGCAAAGAAGAGAAGAAACAATTTGCACTTACATTTATGTTCATAAATTGTCAATAATTTTTGGGCTTCTTTTTTAGCCAAGCTTCTTATTTATTTGGCTAACATTAAAGTTTCTATTACAATTTTTTCATTTGGCAAAAACAAAAATTCAAAATATTTTAAATCATTATTTATTTAAACATATAAATAAATCATATATGAATCCTTCTTCAATCACTGAAGTGATAAATCAGTTTTTAATCATCAAAACTGGTCTGAAAAGAATCCATTTGGGTGATTTTTACAAAAAATAATCAGCCAAATGCTAGCTGTATTTTTAATTAGAACTGAAAAAGTATAAACATATTATTTTATTTTTGGAAAGTGAATAAATGAAAAATTTAAATTTTTTTATCCAATCTTAATATCTGATATTTAATTGTTTGTTTGTAGTTATTATTTTGAGCTTTACTTTTTCTAAAATTTTCACAATCGAAAACGTGAACAAATTTGAAAACGTGAACACCCTTGGTAAAAATTAGTTCACGTTTTCGCGAGTTCACTGTATGTTCTAATGTGGTGTAGGGTATCATATAGTCGGGGTTGACCGACAATCCTTTTTACTTGTTTTTTATTGTAGATCTGGACTCAAATGGTTGGGTAAATGTTGCCGTGATTATGATTAACCTTCAAATTATTTAAAACTAATTGGCACGAGTGATTCCTATGAGATGAACAAAAACGACATCGAATTTATCGATGATTTTAATTTTTAAAAAATCTATCAAAATATTAATTTATTTAGTCTATTTTTTTTTTAATTTAATTTTTTAATTTTAATTTTATTTCCTCTTATTTTTTCATCAAGTTCAAGGTCAGGTTATGCAAAATATATTTATTTATATTTTATCCAATATTTCGCAGTCACAATGGACAGCTTTTTCAGGGATCTTTGGGTTATAAGAATTAAACAAATATATTAAAAAACAAAATTTAAATTAAACAACAATTATTGACAACATGAAAAATAATAATAATAAAAAACTTGTTATATGAAAAAACACTAGTTTAACTTGTTTGACAGATCTCTACAGAGCGCGCGCACTAACGCGTGCTATGTACGTTCACCTTTAGCCAAGCTTTTATAAATACAATTCAATTGATTTTGTTTCAGCACTAATAGATTTTAGCATGAAATATCTTTTCATTCATCGACCACAATTGAATCGTTTATTTAAAAAACCAGCCAAGCGAACAATTTTCAAATTTTAGTTCCTCAGAGGAAACTTTCTAGAAATCTTAAAATTACTTTAACAAAACTGAAAAAAGGATTTGATTATTCTTTACATGAAACGATATATGTATGTATGTATCTGCCTTTGCAAAACAGTAATAGCCAAATAACTCAATATTGGATTTTTGCTTATGTAACATCTTAACCCTATAGTGCTCAATTAATGGTATTAAGGCACAATCTAAAACATTAGATAACAAAGTAGGATTGGAGGCGCATTTAAACATAGGGGTATCATAGTCCTTATGATACCCCTATGTTTAAATGCGCCTAATCACATGCTGAACATACAATTAGTATTGCAAGATCTATGGTCACTGGACGATGGTAAGCACCCTATGAGACTCGGTCTCTCTTTTAAGGAATGTTGCTGCAGCTCCAGAGAACCTGGTACGAAGGAGACAGTTTATCATCTTCCATGTGATTGCATAAATTTAAATTTAACACGACTTGGATTGTTTGTGAATTAGCTTCTAGAACGCAACGGGCGGGGTAGCTCTAGTCATCTTAGTAGGACCCTGGTGTCATGTTTGATCTGGGGTTCCTATTCTTGAAGAGTTGTGGCAATATCGGCAATATCGACTTTAATTGCAGCTCACCTAGGCGTGCTACCTACCACGTTAACCATCCAACCAACCAATCCAAATTTTTTAAATTGTTATTAATTTTCAATTATTCCCAAAAGTATGCAACATTATTTTAAAACCCAATTTATTATTTCTTTTTAAATGCTAATAAAAAAAATTTCAAAAATATTTTAAACGAATTTAAAATATAATTTTTTCACATCCAAATTTGTGTTTTTTTTTTTTTGTCTTCTCATGTTTTCTTATTTTTTCCCTTCACTATGAGCAGTCATTGTCCAATGAGTGTCATTCAAGTGTCAATTTTGGAAAATATAAAGCAAATTCGATTAGAGTAAAACGCGAAGTTGTTGAGAGACAACAACACATTCAAATGACAATTACAGTTAACAGTTAAATGCATCAATATTTACTTATTTATTTTTTTTTTCAACTTTCCTGTTGTAACTTCACTACGAGAGAAAAAAAAATGGAAATAAATGCAATAATACTTTTGTATTGGAGGACGAAAACAAACGCATGAAGCTTAATGGAAATATACATATATTTTGTATAACAAAAGCAAATTGATGTTTAAAGTTTATAAGCACTTTAAACAATTAAAGATAAAAACACCAAATTTTTTATGTCGATTTTTCTTGTAACTCTTTAGTTTTTTTTTTAAATAAATACGTAAAGTGCCAGTATTTGCAATGGCTTTTAAAACAAAAACCTCAAATAAACAATAAAACACTTTAAAGTTAAATTTGTGTGTGTGTGTGTAAGGATTAAAAATAATATCCTTGTTTTATGTTGTGTGAGTGTTGTAAAACTAAATTAGCTTATGTACCGATATAGAAGCAAATTTGCACACATATAAATATATATTTTTTAGCATACAGTGGGGCAAGACAAAAATCATTTCATCATTAATTGTATGAATGTGAAGGATTTGCTAAAAACAAAGAAAAAATTTAACCTTAAAAAAATTCACTAAAACGTCATGCACTTTAGAAATTTATGATATATGATTCTGAACTTCTAAGTCAGTTGGATTTAAACCTTTTAACGTTGGACAAAAAAAAAAAAAAAAAATTATCTCATACCTCTAGACTGATCTGGGTTAATATTTTCGGTAAAATACTTTAAATAATAATAATTATATTTATAACAAGTGCTTTAAGAAATATAAAAAGCGATAAGATCAGCTTACAACTTAGTAAATATTAAAGTTTTCACTCGATTCATCGTTATACAATTAATCGACAAATTTTTCCGCCATTATGGATCGAATAATTAAAATAACGAATAAAATGGACGAAGTACTCTTTGAACTTTGCTTTGTTCCAGCATTAAACGATTCATGAAGACTTGCCAAACCTTTCAGTTTGATATGCTCAGCTGTCAAACCATAGTTATCGATATCGAAACTTCACATGCAGCTAAAAAAAATATACTCGATTTTTTCCAAATTTTGATACTTTTTAAAATAACTCCCGGTCTAACACCATAATTACCACCAGTCATTTTCCCTCAAATTGGAAAAAATTTAAAATAATACCAATACCCAAAACTAAAACAGAATATACCCCAATTGCCATTTTACCCTTTATGTCGAAAATATTTGAGAGGATAATTCACAATCAGATATCGCTTTACGTTAATGATCATAATCTGCTTAATGATAAACAATCTGGGTTTCGGAAAAAACACAGTTGTATAACTGCACTTGTAGATGTTGCGGAAGATATAAGAAGTGGTATAGATGAACGAAAAACAAATATCTTAGTACTTTTGGACCATTCAAAAGCCTTCGATACAGTCGATCATAACGTCCTATGTTACAAACTACAACACATGTTTATGTTTTCTACAGCTGCTACACGTCTGATATCAACATATCTTACCAACAGGCATCAGTATGTTCGAAGTAGTAACAATAAATCAAAACTTCTACCTGTAGCGAGGGGTGTACCGCAGGGGTCAATTATTGGGCCCCTTCTATTTTCGCTTTATGCTGATGACCTTCCGAGTCAACTTACACACTACAAAGTCAGAATGTATGCTGACGATGTTCAGATTTACATCAGCTGTGATACATCTGAAATTGAACAATGTGTCTTAACTCTGAATACTGAGTTAAAACATATTTATGAATGGGCTACTGCTAATGGTCTTAGTATAAACCCAAAAAAATCTAAATATCTTGTTATCCAAAAACGAACTACTATAACCGATCATATACCTGATATTTTTCTTAGTAATGAACGTATTGAAAGGGTAAATACAGCAAAAAATCTTGGTATTATTTTTAATAAGAACCTGACATGGTGCAACCATATTAATTATGCATGTGGCCGTACGTATTCCATGCTTAGAACTCTCTGCACTGAAAGAAAAATGCTTCATATATTTAATGAATCGTTTTCATAAACAAAATTTCACTGGTTAAATGAAAATTTTCATTGTCCAAATGGAATTCCGTAGATATAATGATGTATTTTCGTTAAAATCGATTCATTGGATTTCGTAATTACGTTAAAAATTTTCATTGGTTATATGAAAACTAAAGTTTGTCCAAGATAAACAAACAATTTTAATTGGGAACATAAAAAACAATATACAAACATAACTATATTCATAAATTAATACAATATTATTGTTGTTTCCTTAAAAATATGTTTAATTGTTAATTAAAAAATGTAAGATTTAATTATTTCATACATCTAATGTAATATGCCATTAAACTTATGAAATCAAAAATTTTTTTATAAAAGCAACATATTTCAATAATTGAAAAAAAAAATTATTTTTAACATTCAAATAACTCTATACTCTCACTAATTTAAAGTATAAAAATATTTAGAAAAAGCATGCCTTCATAAATTTAAATTTTCATTATGACAATGAAAATGTCACTATAGTAATGAAACAAAAACTTTCAATTCATAAATAGGTATGTTTTTAGTTTTCTTTGTTCTCTCTTTATGTGGTCTTTTTTTTTATTATGCGTTAGCAAAAAAATCAACGTTGTTTTTGTTGTTATGGGCAATTTAATCTCATATTTACGCTCTTAGTTGAGTAGTGGCAAAAAACATAGTTTTTTTATTCAAAAACTACACGGCCCCTGTAGGCTAGCTGGTAGTAAGCTAGTCTATCAGCGCCGAGGTTGCGGGATCGATTCCCGCCAGCGACTCTGGTTAAAAAAAAAAGTTGAATAACAACAACTTTGATTAAAAAAAAAAATTCAAAAATAAAATAAAACAAATTTTTTTTTACTTTTCTCAAAGTATTCATCCAATGAATAACATTCATAGATCTAATGTAATGTTTCATTAAATACATTTTAATGAAACAGGTTTCATTGATCAAACAAAGCGCTGCATAGGTTCCTTTTTAATGCAATTTTTCATGGGATTAATGTCAAAATTCATTGGTATTCTGAAGAAAATTCTTTCAGTGTGGCAAACGCAGTATTATACACCTATCAAAATAAGAATACTTCTTCCAAGAACCTATTTATTGCCAATTCTGATGTATGGATGCGAATTATTTGCCAAATGTGATGCCGCAAGTAAAAGAAAATTAAACTCAGTCTTTAAATGTATTGTACGATACGTATATGGCGTAAAAAGGTTTAATTCTGTTTCTCCTTTTACGGTAAAACTTTATGGCATTCAGTTTGATGACCTTCTCAAAACAAGAGTACTGATATTAATGCACAAAATCGTGTTTACTCAACAACCACAACATCTGTATAGCCGCCTTACCATATCTAGCTCTAATAGAGGTAAAAGAATTATATTGTTTAGACACCAAAGTTTAACATCTGATTGGCAATTTTTCCTTAATGCAATCCGTTTTTGGAATCTACTCCCGCATAATATACAAATAATTAATAACGCACTGAGCTTTAAAAAAAGCATTCTAAATTTTTTTGCCTGTTAAATTTATTTTTTTTGTGTCATTTTGTTAATTTTCAATTTAATTTTTTATTTAATAATTTTTTTTCTCTTTTAAATTTTTTCTTTTGTTTTCAAATTTTATCATTTACAAATAATAATTTTTATCTTTAATGTTTCTGCTAAAACAATACTGCAATAAGAGGCTTTAAGTCTTGTGTATAGAATTGGAATAAATAAAATGAACTAAATATGAAATAAATTTGAAATGTTTTTAATATTTCTCAATCACCGTACGCCATTAGTTTATATTTTTTTAAGAGTTTCAACAATTTAGTTAAGAGTATGGCTGGTAAGAAGTACGAAGAGACGGAATGTTTTTTAAAATAAAAAAAAAAAATATTTTTTAGGCAATTTACCATTTGAAATGGAAACAAAACTAAAACTACGAAAAATATTGTATAAATCGTTTTTAAAATAGAATCAGCAGCAACAACAACAAAAATAAATAAATTGTTGAAAATGAAAGAAACTAAAAAAAGCCATTTAGAGTTTTTAACCAAAAGTTTTGTTGTGTTCTGTTCTAAATGATTTGGAAACGGAAATGCACTCATTCAACAAAATATTCAAATAAAAAACAAATATTCACACATATGCAAACGCTTGCACACACACACACACATATATACAAATATCTCATCTGTAAATGCACAACAACAACAAAAGCAAAAACAAGAGAAAATAGAAAAAATCATCAGTAAAATACAAGCTTATACACAACATTACTTTTGTAATTTACAAGCAACAACAAGAACAAAAAATTGTTGTATTAGTTTTGTAGTTTTTGTTAACATTATTTAATATTGGTTGGGGAAAAAAGTAAATTCTTTAAAAGTATGTAGTATAAAAAAAATATGTTTTATCCAGTTGCCTTTTAAAAAGGCGAACAAAGTAAAACCAGGACTGGTTTTTATTTTGCCAATTTAAATCATTTTTGATTCCTGCTGTGGGAGTTGACCTGAGAACGTACACAGAGAAAAAAGAAAATGTTATCATATCATATTTGAAATAATCATATTATAATTCAAAATTTGATTACTGTAATCATATTATAACCGTAAGTATCATCAAGTCGTTGTTATAGGTTTTTTGTTTATAAATTATTTTATATAATTCTCATTCCGTTCAATATTTTTGCACCAATATTTTCGCACTTTCACCATAATAGAGAACATTTTATAATTTGTTTAGCAATGCTATTTTATTTTGTAACACTTAACAATTTTTTTTATGAACAATTTGTTTACTTTTTTTTTAATTTCTTATAAATTATAATTTTGTCTTTATTTTAAATGGGTTTTATGGGTTTTATTTAATCGTGTAACCACTTTTTAGACTAACAAATAATTCGATAAATGTATGTACAACAAACGACAAAACTGACGCAAAATTATTTTACAAATGGCGCTAAGAAAGTATTATTAGAGTAAAGATATATTGTTTGCATCTTTAGCATACTTTGACTACAAGTATAGCAAGTACACTGATCAAAATCTCACATACAAAGGTGTAAAAATCAAAATTTTTTTTCTTATCTTATCTCCTATCCTATCTTATCATATGTTATTTTATTTTATTCCATTCAATATCTATGGACACTATGACACTTTTGAAAATGTTATAATGTTTGTGGGTATTAAGACATTTTCCAAATGGACATTTTGTAATTTTGAAACATGTCATAAGATCCATAATTACTAAAGCAGTTAAATACAACCAACAAAACTATTTTTAAAGAAACTAACTTAACTATAATATGGTTTTCGGTGACAATAATTTGGTTAAATTTAACATAATATGGTTAAAATTTTCTCTAAAAATTATTTTGTTGTTTTTTCACTGGGTGTATATATTAAATATATAACGAAAACACTTTTGGGCGCAAGGATTATCTCCTCTTTGTTAAAACAAATACCGTCTTCTCTAACTAAAGAGTCTCGACATAGACGGCCTTTGGCCGGGCTAAAGGGTTTTCTCCTCTATGGTAAAACAAGAACCGGCTTCGCTAACTTAAGCTTCTCTGCACAGCCGGCCTTCGGCCGGGCGCTAGAACTTTCTCTTTTTTTTTGTTATAACAAGTACCGGCTTCGCTAAGTAAAGTTTCTAAAATTTGCCTTGTTTCCGAAAGAAGGCTGACTACGCAGAGACGCTTTAGTTAGCGAAGCCGGTATGTGTTATAACATAGAGAAGAAAATCCTTGCGCCTGGCTGAAGGCCGGCTGTGAAAAGGCGCTTTAGTTAGCCTCTATGGTATAACAAATACTACCAAAGAGGAGAAAACCATTGAGCCCGGCCATAGACATTATGCCACTCTGCAAAGTGTCATAACGTCCGCGAACATTACGACACTGTTCTGATGAACATTATGACACTTTTTAAAGTGTCATATTGTCCATGGACACTATGCCACTTTTTGGAGCGTCATAACGTCCATTGACACTGTGTCACTGGGCGTTATGACATGCCACCAAAAGTTCTATTATCATTGGGGCATCACTGACAAAAAGACGTTTGTTTTGAAAGCAGCGTTACCATTTGTCAAGTTCAGTAACAAATACTACCAAAGAGGAGAAAACCACTGAGCCCGGCCATAGACATTATGCAACTCTGCAAAGTGTCATAACGTCCGCGAACATTACGACACTGTTCTGATGAACATTATGACACTTTTTAAAGTGTCATATTGTCCATGGACACTATGCCACTTTTTGGAGCGTCATAGCGTCCATTGACACTGTGTCACTGGGCGTTATGACATGCCACCAAAAGTTCTATTATCATTGGGGCATCACTGACAAAAAGACGTTTGTTTTGAAAGCAGCGTTACCATTTGTCAAGTTCTCTCTTTTTTAAATATTTTGTTGCTCACTATTTTTTATATTTCTACACAAATTGAATTCTAAATAAATTTTCGTGTTTTCTTTTAAAATTTTGGCATTGAAAAAGGGTCAACAAGAAAAAGAAAGACAAAAACAGAAAAATGTACTTTGAACTTCAAGAAGAATTTTTAACAATATGTACGAAAAAACAGCAGTAAAGAAAACATGTAAATCAATTAAAAAAGATTATCATTCCGAACAAATTTCGATCGACCAAAGTGAAAAAAACATCTGGTTAAAGATTGATGTTTGACTATTGACTGCCAGCCATCGTCAATGGCGGTGAGCGTTAATCGGCAAAAACCTCTTAAGAGATTGTGTGGCTACAATTGAAACATGTCAGGGCAACCTGCCGTAAAAACCTGGGTTCGATTCCCAGCTCAGTCAAGATGTTAGATGTGAACAATGCAAACTAGTGTTTCATATTTTCTACATCTTTAATGGTAGACGTTGATCAGTTGAAAAAGCCAATAATAAAAAAAATTATTTCTTTTTATGCTTCGATTTTCCAATGCGTGTGTCAAGAATATATTTAGCCAACTGAAACTTATAAAAACTGACCACACAGAAAAAATAATTGCTGAATAATTTTCAAACAAACGCTTGTTTGAAAATTTTTTTAATTTCTACAAATTTTTTTACTGATTCAATTAATATTTTTGTTGGATTTTTATTTTAACCAAAAGAAATGTTGACAACTATTCAAAAATATAATATACGCGTTATTGGTTTCAAGTTTTCATAATTTTGTATGAAATATTTAACGCTCTTTAATGTTGTCGTTTTTTGCATTTTTTATTTGATCGTAATCAACACTCCTTTATGTAAAATATAAGAACAACAACAAAAAACACATACAGTCTATTTTTGGACGCTTTAAAAAAGGACAACAATAAAGCTACGGTCACACTTATTAAATATTTGATCAAATAAGCGTAACCCCTACTTTTGTTAATAGTTAGTGAGGTTTAAAATGGTCTTAATATTACAAAATAAACTAATTATACATGGCAAAAAACAGTTTTCTGTAAGATGTGGTATTTTAATCAAAATAAATATTGATATTAAGCGAAATGATTTTTTAGTTTGGTTGTTGGTCCCGTTTTTTTTCGTCAAATATTTGATGAGTCTGACCGTAGCTTAAGAAAGATGTAAAAAAAACAAAAACGTAAAAACGTTTCACTCTTTTTAAACAACAGAAACAACATTAAAAGAAACCAAATAAAATTTTGGTTGGTTTCAAAGTAGTTTAAAAATAAAGAAAAAACCCCGTATACAATTTGTTAAAACTGTTTAGTTAAATTGGTACATCAAATACAAAAAAAGAATGAAGACGAGTCGGTCTGCTGCCGTTTTGGTTACATATCTTCTTCTTTAGCCGAGGAAAGGATACAGCAACAGTGAGTGAAGAAGAAAAACATTGTGTGTATAAGCAAGACTTGGTTTAAAAATTATTCCAACAAAAAAATGTGTATCAAAGCCAGCCGCCGCTTGCCTGCCTTCATCTTCTCCTACAGTGCTTGCTTGTGTGCGCGTCATTGCTTGTGCAAAAACATTTTTGTTTGATTCAGCAAAATAATTTGTCTTAAATTTATATAAATTTCAGTAAACTTTTTGTTCGTTTCAGTAAAATTATTTGTTTGAAAAAATCAGTGTTTTTTTCATGAAACGAAATGCAAATAAATTGTTTGAATATGTGAATTTGTTTGTAGGACCGATTTTAGACAAAAAATGTTTTAATTCTACAAATTTTTTGTTTGAATTGGAAAAATAATTTTTTCTGTGCACCGTAATCGATTGGATACTGATACAATAGATGCATTAAATTTAATTAATGCAAATATTCGAACGTTTCAAAATATGAGCCTTCTAAATCTATAATTCCCAGCAATTTAAAAATATTTATTTTATATAAATCACAAAAATTTACTATTTATTGAAGAAATATTTCTAAATGTAACTTTTGACGAACACTGGTATGGACATAACTGACAATATGGAGGGTTGGGATTATAGTAGGGCCTTAGAAAATGATTGGATTATAGAAAGGTTGGGGCAGTTTACCCTTGTTGTGTTTGGTAGGAGTATACAGAGACTAATTTAGGCGCAAGGTTTCTAAACGATTATCCGTGGAATTTGCTGGCATTGAGTTGCTTGTGTCACAGCTGTGGACCAGCAGTTCCAAGCTATTTGGAGTTCAAGTGTTTGTAGTCTCGGCTACGTAGCTGCCTGGAGTCTTTATCTGGTACCACGGGATCAATGATGCCCCGGGGACTACGGCCGCCGCCTTATTCATGGTTTGGAGCCTTGGGGGGGGGGGGCACGTGGTGGCTGTAGTTTTTTCTCAAATTGCGGGTAGAGCAAGTTGCTCGATGTGTGCGGCTGTACAAAGATAAGCGAATGTGTAAGGCTTCATACTTTTTACCTTTTTCTGCTACAGCTTTGCGACAGGAGGGTCAAGGGGGCGTTAGTAGACGCTTTTTATTTACCTGGTGTTTAGAGAAATGTGGGCTTGGGCCACGATGCTGGTACTCACGCTAATCTAGAACATTTCTGTTAGCTAGTCTCACTCCCGTTAATGGAATGTTGTTCTTAAAAATGGAATATATACTTTTTCTCCTTTACAATATTAACAATTCATATAATTCTATGCAAATGCATGTGTGTGTGTGTGTGTGTGTGAGTGTTTGTATCCAGAATTTTGTTTTATACCATAAAATGTAGGCAAGTGTTGTAAATTTTATTTCAAATCACTCTTATCCGTTTAAAACTTAATTTATATACAAACACTTACATCTACATACATAAACATATGCAAATGCTCATACACTTGCATTACAGAACTCAACCAAATAAAATGTGGGAAAAAAAACAAAGTGTTTGGAATCAACATGTATGAATGAAAACAAAACCAAAAACACACAACGAGTGCAACAACAAAGACATCTGCTAAAAAAGCTAAACAAAACAAAAAAAGCTGAAATCGTAGTAAAATGCAATAAAACAAATGTGGATTTGTGGCAGTTAAAGCATTTCAAAGTATTTTAGTGTTAAATTGAAAAACTTTTTTTTTTTAAGTTCGTTCGTTCCACAAAACAATATGAATGAGTTTATTGTTTTTTTGCTGTATGGGTAATTTAATATTTTTTGCACTGGCCCAGTAAAATGTTTAATATGAAGAATGTTGGAGTTACGAGTTGATGTTTTCGTTTTTTGTTTTGTTTTATAGACAGTTGAAGAAGGCTTGTTTGTAGGCTTTAAGAGCAATAATAGAAAAAGTTGGCATTTTTATTGGGCTTAATTTTCTTGGAGAGAAATTTAATGTAATTGATAAAGTTTGGGGTTTTTTTTCTGGTGGTTTAGTCAAATGTTTATTGACTTTTTAATAAAAGAAAATAGGTACATATATAACTGAAGGTTGCTAAATTAGATTTTCTTTTAGTATACTTGTAGGTTAATTAAATATAACAAAAAGTACTGCCTACTTTTAGGTGATATTATTTCATAGGAAATTATATTGTGCTACAATCGACATAAAGTCTTGACGATTATAAATCACTTGAATGGCTTTAAAACGTTTTCTATCAAAAATGTGTGTTTGAAAAAACGTTTTGAGATTGTTTTTGATTTTGAAAAGAAGTGCTCTATTAAAAGCCATATAAATGTACAATTTTCTAAGGTTTATTTTTTAAGAAAATATATAAATTTTAGAAAATCTTCACCTGTAAATCATGTGAGTTTTTTAAACGTAGTTGTGGACATTATTTGTAACATAAAAGTTTTGCTTTTATAAAGGGATAATTATTATTTTAATAATTTTTGGACGTTTTTGGTTCTAGATTTTTAAATTGTGGGTTTTTATTACATATTTATGTGAATTTTTAGCCACTTCATCCTGTTTTTCGGATCACTATTTAGTTAAATAGTTATTTTAATTTAATTAAAAATTGTAAAAATAAAATGGATCCAATATAATATTTTTTTTGTAAATATACCTTGTTCATTGCTTATTATAGTCAAACACATATAATGGGAAGTCCAACCAAAACGAATGATGTTAATTATAAATAAAACAAAAAGTTTTCAGAGCTTCAATTTAATATTTTTTTGATTTTTATAGAAGGTTCTATGGTAATTATGTGTGAAACAAAATGTCGGCCAAATGCTCGCCACGGCTACGATGGTATACCTCTGTCCGATGGTCCAAATTTTCAATGACTCTAAGACAAAATTGAGGTTCAGTGTCGCTAATGTGCGGAATTATATCATCCTTTAGCTCTGGAATTGTTCTTGGCTTATTGACGTACACTTTTGTTTTAAATATCCCCAAAGAAAGAAGTCCAATGGTGTCAAATTGCATGTTCCTGTCGGCCAATTAACATGGCCACGACGTGGGAAAGCTCGTCCATTGAATTTTCACGCGCAAAAGAGCTATTGTTTCGTTAATTATGTTGCAAGTGATACCATCCTATGGGAGCATCCTACGCGATGTACCATACAAATATGGCGGTTTAATAAAATTCTTTAATTTGGCCGTTGCAGCGCTTAGGATTCTCCTATATGGGACATATGTATGACCAACCCCAGTTTTTTCTTTGTTGCGGAATTTCGGTTTTTGTTTTTGTAATTTCAATAAACTAAATCGTTTTTGAGTTACGCGAATATATGCAGTGCAACCTCCTACATTTTCAAAATAACGGTATATCTTGAAAACAAGAGCGAACCTAAAACCACTATTCAGTGTGCCCCAATTAGGTTAAAACGCTAAGTGCCCGGCTTGTCTGTTGTTTTTGCAACTAGCACAGTGTACTTATAGCTCAAATTACAATTTTAAAATTATTTTTAATGATTATTTTTTAAAGGTTGCGAATAAAAAAAATCATATCTTAAAAAAGAAAAAAAAACACCTCCTTCAAAGTTTCAGGATTTTTAAAGAACGGTTTGAGGTATTATATAAAAAAACAGGCAAATAAAAAAATAGGTTTTTGATTTTGTCCGTTTTTTAAATTTAATATTTTGCAGATATTTTTTTTTTCAATATATGGATTGTAGCCCCAAGTATTCTCTTTAAAATGACTTAAAAATCATCTTCGAGATATTGAAGAAATAAGCTCATCACATTTTGAATATGACATAACTTTTGAAAAAAAAATTTTAAATTGTTTTTGTTCATATATGTTCCTTATAGGATAAAAGGAACCTTCTCACCAAATTTCAGTTCGTCGAATCGACAAAGCTCATTTACTTTTTATTATATAACTTTTTAATGAGTGTTCAAATAACGCCCGTTTTTTCAACAACATTAGCTGATGCCGTAAGCTTGTAGTTAATAGATGTACGCTGGATCCTCATTTTTTAAAGTTAAAATTCAGAGGTGTGTACTCGTCACAACGACGAAGTGTAACCTTAGTGTAAGTTCTTTTGTCTATTTTTTTGGAATTTTAAATATTACTTTTGTCAACAGCTACGTCATATATACTTACAATATGTTCCATAATGATCGGAAACCCAAAAACCGACGACAGTATCTGAAAAATCTTCATTAATCTCTCGTTTAAGAGGCGAATTCGAGACACCTCCCTTGCAGAACTTAATTAAGGAAATAATTCAAAATAAAACACTTTATCGACAAGAATCCGTCAAAAAAGTTGTCAAAGGATCAAAACAGCGTAGAACTTGTCACCTTTGTCCTACAGCAAACTCAGAATGACGAGAAGTTCATGTAATATATGCCAGCAAAGCATCGGTTGTGAACATAAAATTGAATTTTGTGTCTCATGCGTAAAATCAGGCTAAAAACTAAACATTTTTTTTCTTTTGTATTATTTGACTGATTATCTTTAAAGGCTGAGAAAGAAAAAAGCAATTTATTTTTTACCCTTTGAGTTTTTGTTGTTTTAAAAAGTTAATTAATTTGAAAAACAAAAAAAATCAAAAAAAAAAAAAAGAAGTTCAATTCGTATCGAATTTTAGAGAGAAAAAAAATTTTCATTTTTTATTTTTTAATAAAACGCTTAGCTAAAACCGATTTTTGTTTATTTTTAACTTTAAAAATCGTTCCTAGAATTATTTTTTAAAAAGTTCGTCGATTCGACGAAGAGTAACCTACTAAAATGAAGAGTAACCTTTTAGGGTTAAAATCGAAAGGGGTCGGGTCCCACTCTTGGTCATGGAATTACCCAGTTGTCATTTTAAAAAAGCGATTTATAAAGCAAAAAGTATTCTTTGTGACTAGGTCTTCAAAAGAGCATATCCTAAATATATTTAAGCGATTTTGCAGGGCAAGAGATGGGTAGTGCGGTTTAAAAGTGTGGAATTTGGATACAAGACCGTCTATGACAGGCAAATCAATTCGAACTAGATAAAATTGTTGTAAAATATAGGAAAAACTTGCAAGTTAGCTAGGACCGAGTCACACGATTTGAAATCGAGAGGATTTAAAGAACGATGTTGCATGTTTGTGCATAAACTCCATAAGAAGAAGCCGTTGTTTTTGCATCAAATGGCAATGAAATAGGATCGACTACGCCCACTCAAAGCGCAAAAAATTTAATGTGAAGCCGAATCAACCAGTCAAAGCCAGTCTTTCGTGACGCTTAGCTAACGCTCTGTTTTTGGTTGGATCAAAAGGGTCTCATCTATTAAAATCTGCTGAAATTGGACTACGGCTGACTTGTAGCTTGGACTTTGCCTCGATTTACTCTCATTTGCTCATTATGATTGATGCAGAACGGTATTACTAAAATACGTTTCACCTCAGAACAGGGTTTTCGAGTATGGCCTTTAAAATATGGGAAGGGATACCAGAAAGATAGGAAAAGGTAAAAAAAGCTAACGAGTGCAAATACTTTTAATAAATTAAGATTTAACTTATAACAATTATCGTTCAAAATTTGCAAAGAATTCCTCGTTTTAAACTTGTGAACCAAGACAAGTCTTAAACGCACAAATCTTGAAACAAAGATAGAAAAACAAGTTAGAAAGTAAAGTCGGTCAAGTCTGTCCATTTGAGAACAGTACACTAGGACACATTTTTGAGAGTGTAAACTATTTCTGACCCATGGGCAACCATGGACCCACCAGAAATTAATTGCTTTATTAGGTAGGACCACATTCAATAGGCTCCGTCCTTATGACAACTGGAGCTTATGTACCAAAATACATTAAAATTATCTTTAAAATTGGGACCTGTACAAGTGACCCCGAATCGATCAGTACACTAAAAGTTGGCCCTAGGCCCATTATTTTTCAGTGCAACACACATCACCACAAACGCAAAATACCCTCTCCAGCATCATGGTGTGGGTGTAATTACGTTCTTAAATCAAATTCAAAATACAGGGTGTCCACCGGAAAGGTCTACTACTTTGTTTGTTTATAGTATAAATGGTCTTGTGGAAGAAGCTCTTGTGTCAACTGAATCTTAAATGGAAACAACTGCAAATCCTTGTGCAAAATTTTGGCCAAAGTTGTTCTTTATAGACCAAGCTCCTGAGCTCGGCGTCGAATTAAGCTTGATGGATTGCTTTGAACACTTTCTGGAACAGCAGTAATGTTTTCAGCCGATCTTGCAGTACGTTGTGGTCCATGCTTGGGCCTATCACCTAAAGACCCTCTTTCATCGAAATCATTAATGTTCAACCATTCAATAGTGCGTTTTGTTGGCACGTTATTTCTCCCAACAATTTCACGTAACTTTCTCATCGTCATAGTAATCGATGATTGATTTTGATTAAATGTTTTAACGATTAAAACACGTTGGCTTATCGAATATTTTTTCATAATAAATTTGCCACGTGTCTACTTCACGACTGCCAAATATGAACTGTCAAGACAAAACAAAGTAGTATACCTTCCCGGTGGACACCCTGTATTGTTTTTTTAATACACGTAACGATAAAAATTATATGATCTAGGTCGGTGTTTGAAAAGACGCCGCCTGTGCACAGCAGTTATGCAGATGGAGGCGTTAGTCCTCTCATATCTTTCAGACAGTGCTAAAAGCACCACTAAAACCCTACACTATCGGTTCGCCCTATAATTTTTGGTTGCCCTAATTATGTGATTTCCGTTTTCTAAACAAGAAACTACTCATTAAAACAAGAAAGCAATTTTGAAATAATTTTGTACAAATAAACAAAAAGGGAAATAAACTTCTTTGCACTATTTTGTAGTGTACCTTATAAGCGTCCACTGCTTACCCAATAACCAATCTAAAATGCATACATGCCACCCCAATTACTGTAGGGTAAATGCCATACATAAAAGATCAAATAACGGCATTTACCCAAATGACTCAATGTGTTCGAACATGAGTCAATATAATGGTAAAGCAGATCAATCAGAATGTGAGTGACATGAATTTGGATTGTCTAACGAAAATGAGTACATTCCTTACTCATGCATTCTGATTGGTCATAGCATTGTGCATAAGGAAAAACCATATTAATTCCATGGTACTGAAAGAGAAGTATAGATTGTAAGAATTAATATTAAAAGTTAGAATAAGTAAGCAATATTGTAAAATTAGTATAAAAAGGGCAGTAGCCCACAAATAAAGCAGACTTTAGATTTGAAAACATAAAGTGGCACTTGTTGCCTAGTTGAATTATTTTTAGTCTCCTAATTTGGCAGTTCGCTAAGAACGCCTGACCATCGAGCTGGTACCCTACAGCTGCATAAAATTATATTGGGCTATAGGGCAAACATCCTGTCAACATCATACACTACATGGCGATCCTGCCAGGAGCACACTACATGGCGATCCTGCCATCACACACTACATGGCGATCCTGCCCACTCGGACCACCACATTTTGAGATCCTGTCCTAATCTAGGACCAATAATTTTGCCAATCTAGGACCGATAATTCTACAATTAGGCCAAGAAGATTAAATGATGCGTTTCCTGTCAAGCATTAAATGGCGCGAGAAGAAAAAGAGAGGTCGTCAAAAATAAATTTAATTACCAACGGACTTTTATTTCACAGCATTTGTATAATTTAATACAGAAGAGGCTGAAGCTGAAATCTAGATGTCAGCAAAAGAATAAATTTATATAAAAAGATAGATTAATTTAAGACAAAAGGAAAAGTTCAGACTAATCAATAATTGAAGAGATGAATATCAATTATAGAAAAATAATTAAATATACTTTCCCTTTATTGCAACAACAATAAATATTAATGGACGTTTATACAAGTTTTTGGTTTTTGAATCCTACAATGAGCAAACCTAAAAATAATGTAGAAATGAATACAGTAAAATATTATGAACAATGTAAATGCACAAATCACAGAAGAGTTAGTGCCGGAATATGTTAAAACTTTATTTGTAGTTATATTAATACTATACGCAGCATATAGAATTAATGGATATTTTAAAATATAGAAATAGTAATAGCAGTAAAAGTACAACTAATGTATAAATTATAAAGAAAATAATAAATCAATTAATTTTTACTTATAAATAAATCTAGAATATACATATATGGAAGAGAAGTTAGGTAGCTTAAAGGAATTTTGGAGGAACTTAAAGAAAAGTCCAGGGAGAACCTATACCGAGTCAACGGTATTAAATAAATTTGAATATATAGAAAATTTAAAAAGTGAACTACAACTAATAGAGTTAGAAGAGGAAGATACAGAAAGAAAATTAGCGTTAAAATTAGAGTTTCATAATCTTTACAAACTCGTGGAAGAATACCTAAAGAATAGTATAAAGAAACCATTAGAAACAAAACATATAAACATGGCATCGTTTAGTTTAGAAACAGTTGCAAAAGCATTACCTTTGTTTACAGGTAATTACATTGAGTTAGAAAGTTTTATAATAACAGCAGAATTAATAAATAAGACCCTATCAGACACAGCAAAAATAGATTTTCTTCAGTATGTTTATCATGCTAAATTATCCTCACAAGTCAGAACAGCAATTGGAAGCTATGCAAAACCTGAAAATTTCGAAGCGCTCAAGAAGCTATTAGAGCAAAGATATAGAAGCAATAAAACAATTCCAGAGTTACAAACTAAACTTAATACATTATTCCAAGGGAAAATGTCTATTAATTCGTATAAGGAGAAAATAATGGGTATAATTGACAATCTAAATAAGTTAGGCATAGAAGAGTTAGGAAATCAAGCTTCAGAAGCTGAGAAAACCGTAATAGTTCGATTAAATAATAAACTTGCTTTAGATACATTCAAGAAAGGTTTAAATGAGTGTTTCAAGTCGACCATATACGCGGCCCGACCGACTACATTACAAGAAGCATCCGACCTTGCAATTGAAATTGAAAATGAAAAGAAGGCAACGCATAACGAAATTCTGCATATCAGAAGAGAGGAACCACGGTATCAACCTCAAAATAACAATAGAAATAACAACACATTTTCTAACTACAGCAATAACAGGCAATATAACAATCAAAACTTTAAGAGAAACAATAATTTTAATAATATGAACAATAGTAACAATGCAAATTTCAACAGAGTCAATAATTATGATAATCATAATACACGGAGAAATACAAACTGCTCTAGGAATAACCATTCTAACGGACAAAATAACAACTACCAAAACAACAGAGGTAACAACAATAATGGTAGGAATAATAACAGCAGTTCTAACAGAAACAATAACAATGACAACAGAAGGTACATACGCACGGTACAAGATGAGGGAAACGAGGAAGGCCCGGAATACAGGGATATTCCGGAAAGCCAAAATTAAAGATATACAAAGTTTCAAACAATAATACAAATTTCATAATCGCTAAGTACAAAAATAAAGAATTAACATTTCTTGTCGACACAGGAGCCGACGTATCATTATGTCGCACTAGAGAAATTTTTGATGATGAGCCATTAAATGTGGAGAACAGATGTAAATTATCAGGCATCACTAAGGAAGAGATACATTCATTAGGGACAAGCGAACTTAAACTATCGCTAGCAGACCAGATATGTAAATACAAATTCCATATAGTAGATGATGATTTCCCAATAGAAACAGACGGGATAATAGGAAGAGACTTTTTAAAAGAATACCTTTGCAAAATAGATTACGAGACATTTACAATTTCTTTGTTTGCAAACAATGAAACCATAATTCTTCCTATGCAAACAAAAGCATTCGACACCTTAAAAATTACTATACCAGCGCGAACAGAAATAATACAACCACTAAAATTGAACCTCACTGAAGATTGCGTCATATTTAATACCGAATTAAAAGACGGAGTTTTTTTAAGTAATTCAATAGCACCTAAAAACGGTATGACACACGTCAAAATTTTAAACACAACAAATGAAACAACAACTTTACAGGGCATTAAACTACATACTGACCCACTTAAAAACTACGACATATTAAATTACAAAAATATAAACGGCGACGAACGTTTTTACAAAATTTTGAATGACTTGCAATTAGACCATGATGACGAATATGCAAAAACACAATTAAAAGAAATATTTAAAAAATATCAAAACGTTTTTCATTTAGAAGACGAAAAATTAAGTGTCAACAATTTTTATGAACAGAATATCACGACCTCAGACAATACAGCTGTGTATATAAAAAACTATAGATTACCACATTCACATACAGACGTAATAAATGAACAGGTACAGAAAATGCTTGATGACGAGATAATAGAACCATCCGTTAGTCCATACAATGCTCCACTCCTTTTAGTACCAAAGAAAAACATGGAAGATAAAAAGAAATGGAGACTTGTTGTAGATTTTAGAAAACTTAATGATAAAATCGTTAACGACAAATTTCCTCTAACTAGACTAGAAGATATTTTGGACAAATTAGGTAGAGCAAAATGGTTTTCTACACTCGATATGACGAGTTCTTTTCATCAAATTGAACTAAATAAAGACTCGAGACCACTAACTGCATTTTCAACACCACAAGGACACTTTCAATTTAAAAGACTTCCATTCGGACTCAAAATTTCATCTAACAGCTTTCAAAGAATGCTTACAATAGCATTATCCGGACTAGAATCCGAAGCATTTCTCTATGTAGATGATATAATTGTATACGGTTGCAGTTTAAATCATCACAATCAAAACTTAATAAAAGTTCTTGATAGGCTACAAAAATACAATCTTAAATTGAATCCAAAGAAATGTTGTTTTCTAAGACCTGAAGTAGTTTACTTAGGACATTTAATAACAAAAGACGGTGTGAAAACAGACCCATCAAAATATGAAGTAATAAAAAACTATCCAATACCAAGAAACGCTGACGATGTACGACGATTTGTTGCATTCTGCAATTATTATAGGAAATTTATACCAAATTTTGCAGACATTGCGAAACACTTAAATATGTTATTAAGAAAATCAGTAAAATTCCTATGGACAAATGACTGCCAAAATGCTTTTGACACTTTAAAAGAAAAACTAATGAAACCCCCAATTTTGCAATACCCAAATTTTGACAAACCTTTTATTTTAACGACTGATGCTTCAAACTACGCACTGGGAGCAGTCCTGTCTCAAGGTGAAATTGGACAAGACCTACCAATTTCTTATGCAAGTAAATCTCTACAGAAACACGACTTAAACAAGCCAATAATTGAAAAGGAATTGCTCGCAATTCATTGGGGAATAAATTTTTTCAAACCATATTTATACGGTCGAAAGTTCATAGTGGTAACAGACCACAGACCACTAATTTCCCTGTTCTCACACAAAAATCCATCATCAAAAATGACAAGAATTAGGTTAGATCTAAGCGATTACGATTTTACAATAATCTATAAGAAAGGAAAAATTAACACGAATGCGGACGCATTGTCAAGAATTGAAATAGACTCGGAAATACTTAAGCAAATGATACCATTGGAAAATGATGAAACAGAAAAGAAAATATTAATAACCACAAGGGCAATGAAAAAGAAGAATGAAGATAATATAAAGTTACAAGAGGCAAATAAAATAGCAAATAAAGAGGCAAATAAAGTTAATGGCAATGAGGAAATAGATATGAATGAAGCACGTGTAAACAGAAGTAATATGGGAAGATGCATTTCTCAGGAGTCTGATCAACTTCTAATATGGGAATGCACATCCATAAATGATATTAAGAATATGAAAAAATTGCAATTTAATAAGTTTGAAAATATAGAAGACGTCGACATAAGAATTGAAGATAATATTGTGCACATAGGACGTGATGATAATTCATCGAAACAAGATTCGATCATGAAGAAATCACGTACCCAAAATAATAGTTATGTGAAGAAAGGATGTAATGATAATTCATCGAAACAAGATTCGATTATGAAGAAGTTACATGCCCAGAACGTACAAGATGATAATAATATGCATGCAAGATTCAGCGATAACTCAGCGAAACTAGATTCGATTCTGAGAAAACTGATATCTAAAATGAAGAAAGAAAATATAAAGGAATTAGCGCTAGCAAAGAATGATAAAATATTTAAGACGTATACAATGAAAGAATTAAAAGAAGCATATGCAAAGATAAGAATAAACAACAAAAGTCCTCTACTAAAAATATTAATTTACAATGCCCCAACAAGAATAACAGATGACATTCTGAAATATAAACTCATCAATGAATTCCACAATGCCACACACGCAGGCCACTTAGGAATTAGAAAAACGGTAGTTAAGTTGAAACAGCGGTACATTTGGAAAAACATGAACAAGATGGTTAAACAATTTGTAAGATATTGTGACAAGTGTAATATAAACAAACAGACAAAGAACATTAAGGAACCACTTACGTTAACAAACACCCCAAACAACAGTTTTGAGATAATATCAATTGATACTGTAGGACCTCTTCGTATTTCAAACGGATACCGATACATATTGACAATGCAATGCGAACTAACAAAATTCGTTATTGCGCACCCAATGTCAACAAAAGATGCACTTACAACTGCCAAAACATTAGTAGAACAATTAATTTTAAAATACGGAAAATTTAAAGTGCTCAAATCGGACAACGGGACTGAATTTAAAAACGAACTGATGCGTAACATATGCTCGTTACTTGAAATCAAGCAGACATTTTCAACCCCTTACCATCATGAAACAATAGGTTCGGTAGAAAGAAATCATAGAGTTCTCAATGAATTCTTGCTAACAACAGCAAATGATTATGAATGGGATAAGTGGGTAAACTATTTTACTTTCGCCTATAACACGGCACCACACATAGACACTGGTTACACACCATTCGAACTAGTTTATGGTAAATTACCATGTTTACCATCAGAAATAAGTAACAATGAGGAAATTAAAATCTATAATTACGATGATTATGCAAAAGAGCTGAAACAAAAACTAAAGTTTTCTTTAGAAAGAGCCAAGGAACTGACAATAAAGACAAAAGAAAAAAGAATACTAGACAATAAATATAATAATAGATTAAATTTAAACATAGGAGATTTAGTTTTAATAAAAGTAGAGAATAGAAAGAAAAGCCAAAGCCCGTACAAAGGCCCATATAGGATAATTAGGAGAAATAATGTAAATACTATTATAGATTATAACGGAGTAGAAAAAGAAATGCACAATAACCAATTAAAACCATACCTAGGATTAAGAACTAATGATTAAAATAAAACTATATAAAAACAAAAATATATAACCATACTTATGATTAAGGACTAATAAATAAAACAAACTATGTAAAAATAAAAGTATAGAGATATAAGAATTAATTATGTAAATAGATTTTAAGAATCATTAATTAAAACAACAGATTATAATTATTACAATATTTTTACAGTACTATGAAAATATGAAGAAAAATTACTCCCCTAATTTTTCTCTTAACGGTGAGGGTGTAGTGTACCTTATAAGCGTCCACTGCTTACCCAATAACCAATCTAAAATGCATACATGCCACCCCAATTACTGTAGGGTAAATGCCATACATAAAAGATCAAATAACGGCATTTACCCAAATGACTCAATGTGTTCGAACATGAGTCAATATAATGGTAAAGCAGATCAATCAGAATGTGAGTGACATGAATTTGGATTGTCTAACGAAAATGAGTACATTCCTTACTCATGCATTCTGATTGGTCATAGCATTGTGCATAAGGAAAAACCATATTAATTCCATGGTACTGAAAGAGAAGTATAGATTGTAAGAATTAATATTAAAAGTTAGAATAAGTAAGCAATATTGTAAAATTAGTATAAAAAGGGCAGTAGCCCACAAATAAAGCAGACTTTAGATTTGAAAACATAAAGTGGCACTTGTTGCCTAGTTGAATTATTTTTAGTCTCCTAATTTGGCAGTTCGCTAAGAACGCCTGACCATCGAGCTGGTACCCTACAGCTGCATAAAATTATATTGGGCTATAGGGCAAACATCCTGTCAACATCATACACTACAATTTAATAAAAGCAATTATTTACGAAAAAAAAACATAAAGTGAACTCTAGTAGTAACAACTAAATTAAATCAAGGAAAAACAAAAAAAAAAAAAAAACAGCAATGAAAATATAAAAGACGAATTGTTGACGTAAACACATACATTCAAAGCAAACGAAGTTTTGTTGTAAAATTAAATACTGCCGGTCTTCATAAGTGTGTATGAGTGAGTGTTGATTGTGAAAAGTGTGTAAGTGTTAATGGCACTGCATTTAGAAATTTCTTATGTTTTAATTGGCAATTTAAAGCAATTAATTTATATCAACATTAACAAAAGTTTTTCTCTCCATTGTGTTGGCTGGAGTAGGGTGTTGTAAGTGTTTGTGCTGCAAACACACACACACATAAATACACATCTAAGAAAAAATAAAACAAAAAAACATTTAATGAGCAACAAATTTTTCTTTGCTTTTCATTTTTTGTTTGTTTGCAACTATTTATATTAATTTATTTTATTTCCTAGACTCTAGACTCTATGTGTAAAGTTGAAATAATTTGCACCTTGTTTAAAGTTTCAATTATTGTTTTGTTGTGCACAAGGAAGTATATTTATAGAAACACTCTGTAATTTACAAAACAAAATTATTTTTTTTAAGTTAAAATGCCATTTATATCTGCGCCTTTGTGTATGCAACACAAAATTTGGAGTTGTTGTTTTTATATCCTTCACTGCCACAAGTTGTGAATAAGGGTATATTAAGTTTGTCATTCCTTAAGAGCACCTAATAGCATTTATCTTAAATTCTAATACGTATGCATATACATTTTGCTTCCTAGAACAATTCTATGTCGATTAAGATATTTCCATCTGTCGTTCGAAAACGCGCTCATTTCCGAAAAACTTTGTGTAAATGTTTCAAGTTCTCCTAAAATATCAAAATTAATATGACCCAACCTCTAAAAAATTATTTATTTTTATATCTCCAAAAAAAAGTACACGGAAAGAAGTTTATTTGCTGAAGTAATTGATTTCGTTTCTTTAAACAATAAATCCAAAAATAATTTCTAACTTAGTAAAATTTCTTAAATAAGTCTGCGTTCACACTAGGGTGTTCAATTAATCGGATTTTATTTTGTTTGATTTAACGATTAATCGATATTTGGAATATATAAATTATTCGATTAAACGAATAAAATGTTAAAATTAATCGATTAATCGAATAATTCTAAAACCATAAATTTTATAAATTACGAGATTTTTACGATAATTTTAGAAAAAATTAGTGCTTGAGTAAATAAACATTAAAATAAAACTTGTCAATGTTTGTAGCTCCAAATTGTTGCTTCACTTTTGGGCACGTAGATTTTTAAAGAGTCAATAGTGGTATTCACACCGAGCTTGTTAGTTTGTAAGTCGTTAATCGTTACTTTTTTACACGCATTTTGTTTTTGTATATTTAACGCGCTACCGGATTAACATTTAACAAATTAACGACACGGCACCCCTGATAAAATACAGTAAAAATTCGGTAATCCGGATAATTGATTGCAGACCCCAATCCGGAGTAGCGAATTATCCGGATTACCGCATGTATGTATTTATTAAAAATTATAATAATTCATAGCAAAAAAACGCCTGTGCAAACATACTCATATCACACTAATCTAACTGCATTTTACAAAGCATGCTGTGATTTGAATAAAAAAATAAAAAAAAACGGGTGTTATTTAATCCGAATTATAGAGTTGCAATCAATCCGGATTATAGAATACGCAATGACTGTATTTTTCAAAGCATGCTTTGATTTGAATAAAAAAAAATATATTAAAACGGGTGTTATTCAATCCGGACTATATAAATAGTTGCAAGCAATCCGGATTATAGAGTATGCAATGAGCTGCAAAATTCTGTCCGGATTACCGAATATTCCGGATAAGTGGAGTCCGGATTATCGAATTTACACTGTAGTTGCTAATTGGTTACTCACAATCATCTGTTGCAGTTTCTAAATAAATATAATAAAAAAGTCATTTGTGATACATTTCTAAAATAATATTTGTGTTTTGGCAATTTTCGAATAATAAATTGTGTCAGAACAATAAATCAGCTGTTATACTACGAAATTTACCAGACTAACAAAGTTTTAAAAAGGGGGTCGTTCACAGTTGGTAACTTTAACAAATTAACAAACTACCGAGTAACAAATTAAAAAGTTCGGTGTGAATACCACTAATATAACTTTGGATTTTTTGAAACTTTTCACGGACATTCCATCCTCTGCTATGCTTCTGCAATAGTTTCTTCTAGAGAATCGACCGAAGTATCTTGTTAAAAATATTTATTCATTGGACCAGTTGTAGCTCCCTTTGATTTTGTCGGTGGAGCATCTTCTTCAATTACTATATTATATTCACTGTGTAAGTGGCAAATTAGTGAAGTTGTTGAAGAACATTTAAGTTAATACATTTTGGACACCTGTTACATTTAGCATTATTAGATTTATCCTGCGTACAATATTTTTAAACCAAACTCATTCTCAAGAGAGAAACGCATGAACTATTTTATTCAAAAATACGGGCGTGATATAGATATCGAAATGAAGTGGATTTTAAATCGAGCAAGTTTTAAAAACGACCCTGTAATGAAAGTTCATTAAAATATTCCATTTCATCTACTTCGTTCTTTAAGTATCTATTATTTTTGCAAGAACAACACTTAAAACCACGAAAAACTACGGTCATTTTGGAAATAATTAAATTTCAATTATCGTTCGATTTCAATTTCAAATTAATATAAATCTTTGAGTCAACATACCTTGTTTGTTCAAAAAATGTAACAAAAATATAAGCTAAATTTCTCACTAAACATGACTGTTTTTTTTTTAAATTCCAACGCACACATACATTTGGTTTGTTTATTCGACTTAAAACTTTAAAAAAATTATCAATTTAACAGAAATACTATACATTATTATTATTCGATTAATCGGTATAAATTCTTCGATTAATCCTTTAATCGAAATTAGCAATTTTAAATTATTCGAACAATTAATCGTCTAAAATTGTTCGATTAATCGAACAAAAATTAATCGTTTACACTATGAAAGATTTTTATTTTTTTTTTTTTTCAGAAAGTGTAACTTTATTGGTGAGAAGGGAGACTATAACAGCATGTTCTCTTCCGCTCTCACCAATAAACTCAGACTTTCTGAAAGAAAACTTTCATAGTGTGAACCCAGACTAAGGAAACATTTGCTCACGATCAAAAAATGCATATTTTTTTGTATATGATCAAACATTTCTTTAAACAAGAAACACAAAAGTAGCTTGTTTTTATTAAAAATAAAAAATATATTTCTGAAATCAAACTGCATTTATTTAATATTAGTCGGGGTTTTTTGATTTTTAAATTGAATAGAATTTCTTGCATCAAGAAAAAAATGCGAGGGATTTTTTAAATTTTTACAGAAAATACTCAAGAAAGCTTGGTTTTATTAAAATAATTTTTATTTAGCAAATCAATTAAAAGTTTCTTAATTCATATTAAGGCTTTCTGTTACTTAAGCCACTT
Source organism: Pollenia griseotomentosa (assembly GCA_963931875.1). Taxonomy (NCBI): domain Eukaryota; kingdom Metazoa; phylum Arthropoda; class Insecta; order Diptera; family Polleniidae; genus Pollenia; species Pollenia griseotomentosa. The sequence goes on from OZ007560.1 coordinate 30,348,121, forward strand.
AATTAGTTTGTACGCTCTGTTCTGTTATGAATCAACTGTTTTGTTTCTGTTCAATTGAAAGTCTGGATATGTGGTGTGCTTTCTCTTTTTCGTTCTGTTCTGTTATTGATTCTGTTAATGATTTTTAAAAAGGAGATGCATTTTTGACATACAATATTAATACTTTTAGTTTTTACGAAAAGTTTTTTCAATATTCAAAGTTTTTATTTTTCGAATGTATTCAATGAGGTTAATTTCTTTATAAAGCTTTTATGTAATAGTCCTATTCCTTTAATATTTCACATGCCTTTTATTGCTTAAGAAAAGTTAGGAATTATTTTTATATGTACGCTACCAGAAAAATAAAAATGTTGAATATTACCAAAAAGAAACGTACGAAAAGTAGTAATTCTCCGATTCTATTTGTTGAAAAGTTTTTTTACAATTTAAGTTTGTTTTTCTTTTTTAAAGCAATCAGCTACGTTTAACAGAAAAAGTAATTACGAAATATTCGCTTCAAAAAATCATGGCACAGAACAGCAACCGTAAGTAAAAACTAATCAACCCTTAACAAATGCTACACGTTTTTATGTTTAAAAAGCAAAAGTTCCCATTTAGTTTATATTGAGTTAAATGTAAAAGTAATTGATCTTTCTTTTAAGTGTAGTTACTTAATTTCAAAGAACAAAAATGTATTTGAATCGAGTAAGTGTTGCTTACTTTTTTAGAAAACTTAAAATTTATTTACTTGAATCGAATTATAATTTCTTAAGTTCTTTAAAAAATATTTTCCTAAGCCAATTTACTTGTATTATTATGTATTATGAGAAACTTTTCATTGAAAATTTAAGGAATTAACATTAAAACTTTATTCAATTCAATAAAAATGATTTCAGCGTGTACAAATAAAATGTTTTAAATCGAGTAACGGATGGTTTAAATTAAGCAGGGGCCAGATTCTGGCAGTCGTGATCGAGTAATTTCTCGATTCGAAAGCAATTTAATATCTAAATATTTCAGTCTATACTGAACGAATTGGAATTATTCGTTATTGTAAAGCATTCATTTGAGTTTCACAATACTGAAAAAATAATTTCGATTCGTTCAGTATTGACTGAAATAAAATTGCTTTCGAATCGAGAAAGTACTCGATCACGAATGCCAGAATTAGGCCCCAGGCTTTTCTTGCTATTTTGTAAAATATTTTGTAAAATACTAAGCAACGAATCAGGGCTGCCACATAAATTTGTGAAAAAATCGTAAATTTCCTGAAAAAAAAATAAAATAATCGTCTTTCTCGTTTTGCTAAATCGTCAAAAAAAAAAATCGGACAACTTAAAATTAAACTTTTTAACAATTTTTGTTCGCTTTTAAAAAAAAAAAAAAAAATAATAATAATAATTAAACAAAATATAATTACTTCATACCCATACTAGCTTTGGATCGTCGCCGAGCGCATTTTTTAATCGTTGAAGAACCCTCACAAGGGGAAAACTGTAACACGAGCTGATTTCTCTGTATGATTCCTCCATAAAAAAAGCGAAAGGCGTTTACTTAATCGTTGTGGAAGTTCTTTAAGATATGTGCAAAGATTATCTAACGAGTCTTGCAAAAAGCATGCCAAGAGTCGTATGCTGAAAATCTGATTTATACCGAGAGTCGCACAAGGTTTATTTGATGATGGTTTGACTAATGATAAACAAAGTGTAACATTGTTTATCTTGTAATCTGGATTTGTAATTGTTTCTCGTCAGAAAATTATTAAAAGATAATTTTAAGAGCTGGGCAAATGGGACAACACCATACCGGTCTTCTGCAGATTATGCGATGATTCTGACGATCGAGCATGTACTGTGCCATTGTCCTAGAATGCAGAGTCTCAGACAGAAGTGGCTAGGAGTTAGATTTCACGACGAGCTGGGGTGCATCGCTGAATGTAATCCGGCTGATATACTGGGGCTTGTCAGGGAAATATTGCGGTTGTTTCTGTTGAGGGAACTGTAGGGAGGATAATAGTTCTACGTGGTACCTACTAACTTTCTAACTTTCCTTATTTTATTCACCTCATACTTCTTTTCTTTACTTCTCCTTACTTCCAATGAACCGCATTGGTCACCGAGTGGAAGTGTGCTCTTGGGCACATAACCCTTCTTAACCTAACCTAACCTAACCTAGGAGTTGAATTATCAACACCCTATGTTAGCTGGGTAGGAACTTATTTAATTTATATACGTATACCGTGATCAAAATCATAATATGTAACATAAGTATGTAACTTGAGCAATATAAATCATGCGCCCTATAAAGTTATGTTTGAAATGGGGTTTCAGAAAGCCCTATATGTCATGGTAGCTAGGTTCTTATATTTTTGTATCATTTATTATTTGCTATTAAAACTCAATTAGATCGCATTACAAGTGCTCAGCCACTTGTGAATGGCCACGAGTGCTTTTGATTTTTGACCATTAATTTCTAATTTTTAGCTATAAACCTTAACTTTTTTGATGTCTGTTTTATAATCAATGAACTTTTTTTTCTTTTTCTCCTGAAATAATTTAAGGAGTACTATTAATTGAAATTAAAAAAATCGGTTTGTAAATGACGGAGTTATAGACGAATGGCTTTTTCAATCCAGAATTTGGCACGAAAGCACCCAATTTTACCAAAATATTTTTTAAATATATAAGGAGTATTATATGGTAAAAAAGACCCAAGCCGGTCCATTGTTTCACTTAGTCCCCATAGTAGAATTTAAGGTTTTGATACGACTTTCAATACAATTGTAAAGTGTATATAAGCCGCATATGAAACTTAACCTTATTGTTTTATTTAAATTGAATTGACTCAAAGTTACCTCTACATTGGCAGAAAACTGCGGTAATGGTTTAATATTTTGATCACTTTAAGAAATGCATTAAATTATCATGCCTATCTTGAAAACTGAACAGTTTTTTTCCTTTTCCCTACAAATTTTTTAGGAAAAAGAACACATAAAAATAGTTTACAATTTTTTTCTGTGCTGCTTAGTACTTAAGCGACAATTTACACTTTGCTAATTTCAGAAAAAAAAAAAATCGTCAAAATGGCGATTAATCGTCAAATGAGGGAGCCCTGCATAGAATTGATATGAATTTTTTGGGTAATAACTTTTTGATTTAGCCAAGCTAACCATATATTTAGAATAAGAAACGTGATTTTTAAATGACATGGTTAAATAAGGCTAATTTATTACTCTAATGGCTAATAAATCAGTGAATGCCTAAACGCTGGTTTAGTTGAAATAAACTTAAGCTTATATTGTAAATCAGACCGGCATAACTCAAAAAAATCAATTTCGAGTTAAACGCATTTAAAGTTTTTGATTTGCTCTAACTACTTAGAAAAAAATGCACTTTCTCTTCAAACTGAGAAAGTATAAAAGATATAAAGATGAATTTAATACACAATATAAAGAAAAACAAAGCGAACAATTCTGCATTTCTAACTCCAAAATTTCATTTATTGAGTTATGCCGGTCTTGCAGCAAATGAGCGATATGTAGTTGAAAAATATTATTGTGGCAACACTACGATAAATGTTGTCAAATTCATATGATCTGTATTGGTAGTTTAAACGCCCAATTCTATACGTTAAGAGATGGTTAATATAGTAGCTAATTTATAGATTTGCTGGTGAAAATACATTTTGAGCCAAAAAGAGAGTTTAACTTGCGCTGATTGCACTAAGAGTAAACGAAAAAAATGCAGTTTTTCACTCTGCTGTAAAACTGAGATTTTGCAGATAGCACTTGTTGAATATTAACCCTCAATATGAACTTTATAATCAATATTAAATATTGATTATAAATTTTATATAAATTTTATCATGTTTCCTAAGTATCCTGGTAACTTATTAGTACACGGGTACACTCACAATATTATTACAGTAACGGACTGTAGTTTATTTAAGACATATTCCGTTCAGTCATTTTTAAATAAATAAACATTTAAAATTCCAAGCAAATTTATTTTTAACTGATTCTAACAGTTATTCAAAAAACTAAGTGCATATTAATACGGATTTTCAGTTGCAGTTAATATTGTCCGTTGATTGAGTTAAATTCTTCTTTATGTTAAAGTAAATAAAAATGTAATTTAAAGCAACGAAAAGTTCATTTAATTTTTACTGTCAAAAATTCAACCGCGAATTCCGTAAAAACAAATCAATATTCAGTTATCTTATATATGTAAATTAATTGTCAAAAAATTAACTACATATTCCGTAAAAACAAATAAATATGCAGTTATTTTATAAAATTTTACTGTCAAAAATTCAACACCATATTTAGTAAAAACAATTAAATATTGAGTTATTTTATATAATTTTACTACCAAAAATTAATTTTTACTTATCTATAAAAAATGAATTGCTTGTTTTGTGTGAGCAATTCCCATTTTCTATTTGTTAAAATAATTTTGTTAAATGCATCAAATTTTAAAAGTAAAATAATTGCGAAGCCATATCGGTCATGCTGCTGGTGTCTTATAATTGAGAGTTCTTCTGTAAACAACGTGGTCAGTACAACAAAAGTAAAACAAACGTGTGTAACTGGGTAAGTAAATAAAAATATTCTCCATCTCTCGCTTATAAGAAAAACAAGCGGACAGGTGTCTGTCTGGTATTTTTTAGAAATTCGGCTCTTTTGTGGAGTAAACGAAAATTTAATAAAATAACTGAATATTTAATTGTTTTTACTGAATATGGGGTCAATTTTTTGACAGTAAAATTTTAATAAATAACTGAATATTTAATCGTTTTTACTGAATATGGTGTTGAATTTTTGACAGTAAAAATTAAATGAACTTTTTGTTAAAAATAAATGAAAAATAGGTAGACCGGTTTTTAATTGAACTTTCATTTATTTTATATTACAATTTCAGTTAATTTTACATACAGAATATTGTGAGTGTACAAATATTATTTTTGACACGCCCACATAAGTGGACCTTTTTAATATTCTTGATCTTGGTGGAGGGTATCAAATGATCGGCACTACCTAATAAAGCTTTCTTACTTGTTGTTGTTTACTTTAATTAGTTAATTTTTGTTGCTTATATTTTTCTGTTGTTGTTGTGGCGTTGTTGTTTGTTGTGTATTTGTGTTTTCTCCTTTCAGTTTATAATTTCTTATTACTTTTTGTTGACAACTTCCTGCTGCTGCTACTGCTATTTTAATTGTTGCTGTTGTAAATTTGTTGCAACATAATTATAAGCAATCATCACCTTGAGTAAGCAACCACAAAGTGTTGCAGAAACGAAAGAAAGCATCCCATCACTAAAGTGGCATTGGGATTAGTTAAAAGAAAATGGATTCTACTTCATTACTTTACTTTTTTTCTTTTCTGTGTTTTTCTTACGTCTTTTATGTGTAAAATAAGTCCTGTCAAAAATTACATTGCAAACGGTTGTTATATTTTGATAGAAAAGAAAGGAGAAAAGAGTTTTGAAAAAAAAAAAAAAAAATTTAATACTGAATTTACGGGTGGAGATGTATTGAATCGGTTATACCAGCCACCATTAAAACATAATGAAATTTAATACTCTCATGCAAATAAACGCAGCATTCTTTTGAGTTTTTAAATAAAAAATAGTTTAGTTAATGCCTATTAAATTTGGTTTTATTTTCAATAAATTTTCTCGTAATGCTATAATTTATAACATAGCGTCTTCAACTGACAATTTTTTGTCATACCAAACGTCAAAGTCTATATAAAAAAAAACTCGAAAATTTTTGTCAGCGTTTTTTTAATATGAAGTTTGACGTTTGGTATGACAAAAAATTGTCAGGTAAAGACGCTATGTAAGAGTGTTTGCCATTTATGGTTGTTTTTCGAAACGGTTTTTTGTATACAAGGCGAATTTATTTTTCAGGTGGCGTTGAAAGCACAGCTGTGCTACTTTTTTTTCTTACCTAGAGAGGGGACCGTCAAAAGCTACTTGTGTTTTTGAAATATCAACCAACGAAAGCAACAAATAAAATACAATGTTGTGTTTTTGGTGTTGTACTTGTTGTGGTATCGCCACTACCGTTAACATGAATTCGCCTTGCTTTTATATCTGTGGCATTTTGACAAAACATCTTAAGTCAAATTTAAAAAAATTTTGTTAATCATACGAATTTTCATTTAAAAACATTTTTGTTTACGTTCTTAAAATTTTGTATAGTAAACGAAATGTTTCTTTAATTTTGGTTTATTTTATTTTTTAATAAAAATAATAATGTTTTCATCGAGTTTTTTTTTAACTTTTTTGCTATCTTATCTCGACTTAAGATGTTTTGTCAAAATGCCACAGATATATTAACTCACACTCCAGGGTTTGCATTTAAGCGGAATTTTTTTAAAATGGCGAGTACGATTTAAAATATTTCAATGAATCGCAATTGTCGCTTAATCGCACTTTTAATAGTTCCGTCTTGTAGACACCAATTAAGCCTTTAAATATACATATAACTTGCAAATAAAAAATACTTCGCAAACAAGGGCATTTATTAAGATCATTTAAGCAAAAATCTTCCACTCATAAAAAATTCTTTCAATTGATATTAAATTAAATAGGAACCGCCCATAAAATGGAATGTGCAAAAGTGTTATTTTTTCACTGCCCGCCCATTTTCATTTGAGTCGGGGGCAAACAACATGAAGTAAACAAAAATTAGGTTCCAAAAGTTAAAACCGACTAGGCCGTTCGAACTCAAAATTATATAGATACGTACCAAATTTCATCAAATTATATACACAGCTGGGACCTGTACTTTGGGGAAAATGTACACATCAAAAGCCATCATGATGGACGGATGGACAACGGTAGATCGATTAAGATTCTGAGTCGATTGGCATACTAAAAGAGGGGTGTATAGAACTAACATTAATATGTCTTAAGCTAAGATCACACTATCGGCTCAAATAGCACAATCTGTGACGATTTTTATCATGCTATATCGGCGCATATTTAATAACATTGCACAATTTGTTCTTGGGTGGTCCCATTATCGTCGCACATTGTGACAATTTTTTTCGGTTCATATCGGCCAAAACTCAATTGCTACAATAATCGGCACAATGCGGTACACTATCGTGCTATTTTGGCAAATTAAATCATATGTTTTGGTTTATTTGCTTGTTGGCAGACATAATTTTACTTTAGAAATTCGCAAAATTCTCCCACTGAATATTCCATTATGTTTCCTAACAATTTTAAATAATATATTAATATATATGTATATAATAAAATATGTACATATTCAATTTTATTCAAACTTACTGCACTTGTACTTTTTTGTACTTGTTGTTTTGTAAATACCCTGCAGATAACGAGACTAGTCCATAAATGCATGTAAAGAGTAGTCCATAAAGGATTAGGAGTACTCCAAAACTACTCCAAATATATGGGTAAAAGGTGGTCCATTTAACATTACGATGTCCTAGGAGGGGACCATATAACCCACCGAAGTAGTCCCTAAACTACTCCATGGAGTACTAAAGTGGTTTAGTTTTAACAGTACTCCATATCATTACAGTATGGAGTACACTAAAGCGGTAGTTTAAGCATTTTTCATTTTTTACTAATCGCCTTTTATTGCGTGCCCTGTAGTCTATTATTGCTATTATTAAATATATTTACTTGGTATTTTCAATTTGTTTACTTTGTTTTCACAAATTTCACAAACTTTCACTTTTAAATAAACAATTAATAATGGACACCATCAGGACTACCAATGTGTAATACTGTAAACCATAGAAAAGTATACATCATGCAGTTGTTGGCAGCACTGCATGTTAATTTCTTTTAACATGGTCCATATTACAGTAGATTGGACCATGTTGTAAGTAGTCCATTTAAGCCACAATGGACCACGTAACCCAATATTATCTGTAGGGTAGATGTTTACAAACCAGGGATGGCAACATCGATACAACTGCAATGTTTTGGTTAAAGCAAATCGTTTTCTTTCATTTAACAGTATAAATGTGCTATTGAAAGTTTTAATACATAAATAATAGATAAAACAAATGTAATTTTGATACAATTAAGCTCAAAAAAGTAAAATTTTAGTAGCCAGTTGGTTCAATTTAAAAATTTCGTTTTGCCATCCTTTGTATCGGCGCTTATTGGCGACTGTGATCGGCACACAAGTGGCCGATAAAAATCGGTACATATTAAACAATTTGATTGCTCCACATTGTGCAAAAGAGTGTTCACATTATCGGCGCATCAAGGTTAATTTTGATTGTCCACAGTCAGCACAATTTCGGCACAGATTGTCGCATATTAAAAAATTTTGACCGTTCATACTATCGGCACATGAAATACGACAAAAATTGGTACATTGCGCCGATAGTGGGATCTTAGCTTTACACACATCATCACAAACGCAATATATATCCCCACCCCTATGGTTCTGTGGGTATAACAACATAAAATATAAATCTAATAAAAGCGAATGCAGTACAGATAATCTCGGTACTACCACAAGTACAACTCGTACAAAAGCTACAAGCAAATTGTTTTTGTAAAATCATTCTACAATGTCAACAGCAAAAACAAAGATAATAAACCAAATTTTCAATTCCATTGAATACCTAATCAAAAGAGATAAAATTTTAACCAATTTGAATAAATTTGGAATTTTTTAATAACGTTGTGCACGAATTTGACACTTTTTTTAGCAAGCTTGGTACAGACGAGTAGAGTTAATTTGAGTTCGCTGAATTCAATGTTGCTAGTCATGTTTCGAAGTTAGCTCTCGTATTCGCGATTAAACATTTAAAAACTATATTTTTTTATTTTTAATATCATTGTGCAATTTAATTCAATCTAACTCTGTTTAATACAATTTTTCCTTAGTAGTTTTTTCCAGGAACATTTTTTTTAAACAAACTTTTTTTCTTAGCTCTATTGAATAAAAGCTTTGAATTTATTTAAATGGCAAAAATCGTTTACGGTACATTAGTTTTGAAAATTTTAATCGCCAATAACGCGAATACGAGCGCTTACTTTGAAAAATGGCTACCACATTGAATTCAGCGTACTCGAATTTGCTTTACCAGTTAGCTTACAGCAAGCTTACTTAAATTTGCGAGTAGCAGAGTGTTATATTTTTAAAAGAACACAAAATACGTTTTTGATTAAATTGTGGCTAAATGCAGCTTGATTTAAGGAATCAAACGCGTTACGGCCTAACGTTCTTACGACGTACAAGCCAATTGTGTTCCCAGCACATGTAGTCACCTCCTTTCCTCTTTTCCTGCTCTCCTATAAACTCAAAACTTTGCAATGTAACAAAACAAAAAATAAAAAAAAATATTTAAGTTCAAACTAAAGTAACGAAATCTTCTAATTACATGAGTTAAAGTTATTAAAAATCTAAAATCATAAAAAATTTTCTATTCCAGTTTAAAATTATTATCCTTGCAACATCAAATTTAAAACAACAAAATGTTCCTTAACTACCTGAATTGCCGTTACACAATTTTTGGTTTTCCGTCTAATGAACAAAATACCTTCGCACGTATTATAATTGCTACGGTTGTGTTCCACGTACACCCTTTTGTATTACTAAGTGTATGAGCATTTAATGGCAGTTTCCAAGCACTTCATTTTCTACTGTTTTTCTACTTTCATAGAGTTTTGCATAAATACATTCTCTTGCCTACCTTTAACCACACACAGTTTTTTGTTAATTGTGTTGCTTGAGCAGGGTTGTTAGATGTGACGATTTTTCGTCATTTTGACGATTTTTTTGTGAAAATACAGTAAAATGACGATTGACGATTTTTTTACTAAAAGTGATAGTGTTATGACGATTTTCTGGCATCAATTAAACATTTACAAGAAATATTTACAATTATATTGGAGACAGTCCAAAACATGATTTTTCGAAATGCAAATCAAACAAAAAAAATTCTCCCCATCACAAACCAGGTGGCTTTCATTAGAAGCATTAGTAATTCGAACTCTTCAATTATATGAATGCCATCGATACTGCAAAGGATATACACTCGGGCCCCGACTTGCGTCGATCCTATTTGCGTCGTTTCGATTTGCGTCGCTTAAAAATTGGTTAAATCCGCATTGTGTTCATGATTCCGATTTGCGTCGCTACATACGATTGGTTGTTTCACTAAAGTCATAATCACATGTGAAGAATTTTTTTATTTGTATTTAAAAAGGCGAATTCCCAGTAGGAAGTTAGTTATTTTTATAATATCGAAGCCCACTAGCTGAAATAAATAAAATAAAAAGTAACCATATCACTTTTTTTTATCATAAATAGAATTTCTTGCTAAAAATTTATATTTTTGAATCAATCAATAAAAACTCAGTGCAATAAATTGCCTCAGATTTGTAAAATTTTATTATTTGACGAATTTTTGACGATTTTGTTAAATGTTCGTGACGTTTTTGACGAATTTTGTTTAAATTTTTGACGATTTTTTTAGAAAAAAGCCTAACAACCCTGTGCTTGAGTTAAATGCACGCTGGAAATTGTAACTCTTTCTTGGGTTTTTACCTCATCAGCATCGTTGTCGTCAACAACATTTAAGTCTTCTATTGAAGATTTGCATGTGTATGCAAACCTTCATGCAAACCTTCATGCAAACTTGTTGAAATAATCACAAGAGTCCTTAAAATTCATTTTACTCTGTTTATGCAAGAATATGCATTAACGTCGGTGTGCGTGAGATGTATTTCTGTATTTGTGTTTATGTTTGAATGTGTTTTTGTTTGTGTTTCCACACAGTTTTGTTTTCAGTGCAGTTACTGTGGCAATTAATTGTCATTTCCTTAGATATACTACTTCTTTTGTTGTTTCAATTGTAGGAAAATTAAAAGTCATAAGCTGCCACAACTTCTACTCCAACTTGTTTTAAATATGTAGTAGTTGCAGCATCATTAGCAAGAAGAGGCAGCAGCAGTAGCAGTAGCAGCAACAGAAACAAAATGAACATTCAGTCAGTCATCAGTGCATCAAATGAAGTACTTGCTTACACTTGAAAAACAATCATAATTAGTGTAGTTTTAAGATGTTTAATATATTTTCAAAGCTGCACGAAGGTTTTACAAAGAAAAGAATGAAGAGACAGCAAAAAACCTGGAAGCTAAAAAAAGGGAAACACAATGTTTCAATTAAAGTCAAAAGTGGCGGTTGTAAGAATTAAAATTTTAAATAGATTTAATATTAAAGCAAACTAAAAAAACTATAAAATATCTTAAAAACTCTTACCCTATTTGTTATTTATTACAACAATTCCTTTACGTTCATAATAAATTGCTCGACTTTGCCAAACCATTAAACTTTGCATTAAATAATATTTATTTCTTTTACTGGTTCTCTGACAAACAATTGAAATATGTAATAGAAAATAATTCAATATCGAAACAAAAACATTTGCCACTTAATTAATCTTTTATTATTTCCTTTTTAAAACTCACACACACATCCTTAGAAGCAGACACATAAACCAACACATACAACCACACACATTCAAATAAGAGGACTGATATAAATCAATAACATTTAAACCATAGATGTTATTAAATCCAATCAATGCTTCACTATGCCAGTAATAATTTCTATTCGATTCCATACATAACCTTAAATCTATAAACATTTTAAGTTTAGTACGACGTTTAACAGTGGGATAGATTGTAAAAAATATTTCAAAATTAAAAATACTTAAATTTCGAAAAAAAAAATGTTGTGATTTAAATAAAAGTGAAACTACTTATAGTCAGAAGGGAAACCGGAAATATGCTCTAAAAAAAGGACCGACCGACATCATGTGATCGATTCAGAAAGTGATTCCGTTTCGACGGGTATACTTTAGAACCAATATATTAATGCGTAACACATCTATTGGTACGTGACACGAAGTCAAACATGAAATGACTTTATCATTTGACATCAAACACAATTCTCAAACGTTTTTCAATTGTTTGATTTTAACCTTTAAATTCAAATTGGTAACGATTTGAAAATAAACATTTAAAATCAAATGTTTTATCAATTTGATGTCAAATTGGTATCAAATGTTACATTCAAATTAAAACTAAACTTTGCAATAGTAAAGCCAAAAACAAATGTACACATTAAAAATGGCCATTAAAGTTAAATTTTAACTTTGTGGTTAAATGTGTTTTACAAGTGAACGATTTATTTCTTGTGGAATTAAAAAGTATTTGTGAATATAACAATGATTAAGAATACTAATTAAGAAAAATAAAACGGGAAAATGAAAATTACAGTATAAGTCAAACTTCTGTATTTCGAAAATTCTTTAAGTCGAAGGGAATCTCTTGGCAATAGCGGTATACAGGCAAATTCACATGATTTTGTTTCTTTAACTTGAACTCTTGAACTTCTTTATCTTGAATTTTTCTATAACTTCAAGTAACTCACAAGTCGAAATTTTTCCAAAAATTTTTTGCCATCTTAAATTTTTGTTTTATTTAAAACCATAAGCATTTGAATTATGACAATTATCTTTAGTTAAATAAAATTTGATAAATCTAAATTCAATATTTCTAAGTTTTTCAAATTTTGCATGTAAACACTTATCAAATCACACAATATTTCATTAAAATAACATGAATACCGAACGAATTTAATTTTTTGTTGTGCATTTATTACAAAATTCTCTATCTTGAAGTTTCTGTAAGTCGAACTTTTTTGTCGGGATATTGGAGTTACGAGTTATAGAAGTTCAACTGTATATGTTTGTTGTGTGATCGCTGTGCTACAATCCCCAAAATAAAATGGAGCGTTTTGGCAAGAATTGGAGTTCGGAAAGAACATTATTTCATCTTTTAGCTATGGTGCCGAATGTTTATCTCGCAGTTTATTTAAATAAATTATGAATTTAAATCAAAAAGTAAAGGGTTATCCATTTTGCGGTTTCAAAAGTAAACGTAAATAAAACACATGTAAAATATTTTTTTTTTCATGATATTTCTTTTTTATTATAAAGTTTGAACGTTGACGTTATGTGTGAAACACTGTATCATTTAAATGAGTTCGCCATAGAAGCGATTTGTCCCTTTGACTCTTTACAGATTTCATGATTTTTAATAAATATTAGACTTTGCTATCATGGCTGCGCTGTCCATTTCCCAATTTATTCGTCGTTCGTCTGCGTAAGAAATAGAAATAAACCTATCGCAGAGTTCGTTTCGCACGACGAATTTCGGACTACGCAATGATCGCGTGTTTTTTTCATTTACACCAATGTGTTCTATTTCTGGTGACGAATATTCGCTGCGAATAATTCGTCGTTCGTCCCAGTTTTGTTTCTGCCGTAAGTTGGTGAAAAGATAATTTTTATCAAATATTAAAATAAAAAATTAAATTAAAGAAAAATTTCGTTTCTAATACAAAATTTTAAAAACGTAAGCAATTAATATTTTTATATAAAAAAGAATATATAAGTGGATATGATAAGAAAATATTGACATCAAATGGCGCAACGGCGCCCCGACTTTATGGACTTCCGAAAATCCATAAACCTAGTACAAACCCACTTCGTCCAATATCATCATCGGTAGGAGTACCCTGCTATGGGTTATCAAAATATATTGGGAATATATTAAAAAAAACATTATACTCGACAAATTTAACATAAAAAACTCGTTAGAACTAAAGACAAAACTGGATATACTTACATTGGACGAAGATGAGATTCTTGGATCATTGGACGTGGTATCGTTATTTACAAACAAACCTATACACCTAGCGATAAGTAATATCATGACAAAATGGAATGTGCTACAAAATCACACTGAAATACCAAGGACACAATTTCTAAAAATACTTAAATTCTGCTTAAATGATAATAACTATTTTATGCATGATGGCAAATTATACCAACAGACATACGGGATACGGGACTGTAGCCGACATTATATTGGACCACCTAATGGAACAATGTATCGAAGAATTACAAATGAACAATATACGAATAAGACTGATCACAAAGTATGTGGATGATTTGTTTGCCATAATAAAATATAAAGACGAAGACATAATATTATAAACATTTAACTCATATCATAGCAAACTGAAATTTAATCTAGAGAGGGAGAAGGACAATGCAATACCATATCTGGATATGAAGATATTCCGACAAAATGGCAAAATAATAACAGATTGGTATATGAAACCAATTGCTTCTGGACGCTTGAGAATTTCCACTCAACACAACCCATGAAACAGAAGATAAATACAGCAATGAATCTAATTGACAAAGTTATAAAAATAAGCAACGTAAAATTTCAATTTGAGAATATGACAAGAATAAAATATATTTTAATGAAAAACAATTTTCCAAAGGGGTTGATCAATTCATTACTGACTAAAGTTTAAAATAATGTTTCATCAGGGGAAAAAAACAAAAATGACACATATGGCAACGCTAAATACTATAGTCTACCGCAGTGGTGGTACTGAACTTCAACTAAAAGAGTACTTTTCCCACCAAATGGTACTTTTTGTTAAAAAAAAAAACAATAATATATGAAAATAAAAGGAGAAAAAAATATTTGATTGGAATTAATTTATCTAAAGCTTCGTACATACGGTGGTCAGATCTTATAATGTTGTCATTTTTCTGACAATGGTGCCATTGTCAGATGCATTAATTTAACACATCTGCCAAATGAAAATAGCGTACAATGTTCACACAGTTACAAGACATTTTTAGTCAATTTCAATGACAACATTGTAAGATCTGACCACCGCCTGTACGAAGCTTAAGTATTTAATAGCAAACAGTATTTATATTTGAGGTACACATGTAAATAATATTTCTTTTATACATAAGCGTCAAGCGCCCCATCCATTTAGAATATTATTGTATATTTTATAGTACATAGTACATTTTTGCCAACACATTTCACAGTATATTGCACTTCTTTTCTGATTTCGATTCTTGCCAATATATTGTGTCACCTTCGAATGTCACATACACTTCGACGATGAAATTGAACAGTTATATTGCAAGTGTATGAGCCGCTTAACGTACGTTTTTCAGTATTTTCTAAAAAAAAATATTTGAAATAGTTCATATATTTATGAATAAGTAAATAAATTAAAAATTTTATTTTTGTCAACATAAATTTATACTGTTATTAATATTTATATTTTAACTTTTGGAAAGTTACATTATTCAGACTTTTACATATATGACATACTTAGAACGTTGTTCAAAAAAAAGTTTAAAACATTAATGTTTAAAAATAAAGCTTTTAATTCAGTGTTATTAGATAAAGCAAAATTTACTTTAAGAGATCATAAGAAATATTATAAATACAACAGCAACTACCAGTTGATTTAAATAGATCTATAGTTTTTATCAAACTTGAAACAGTTTCTACGTGTAAATGATTTCTTCCTTTGCTTTTTACATCATTTTGCATTTGAAAATGTGCGTTGAATTGATGCTCAATGTGGTATCGATAAAATACCAAAAGCAATATGTGAAATGTCAGCAAACATTAGTTTTGTTTCTTATATTTGCAATATTTTTCCAAGAAATTTAAATATACATATTCAGTTCTGAAAGATCCGCTAGTACACGGAATTGAGAATTGATATTATTATAGTTTTCTTTATCGTTTGTAAATAACATTAATAACAACAGTATTATGCTATTGGTTTTTCCGGAAACAATATTTTCTGGAGTGAAGCTGATTATCCCTTTTAATGATATATTTTCAAAGAAAAATTTAGTTCTTAATGTTTCGCAAATTATCGAATAAAATGATTTCGCAGTTTCTTTTACTTTATAAACCATTTCCTTAACACTGCATGTTTCTATAAATATGGTTTTCATTTAAATTTTCCACTAACATAACTATGACTGAATGCATCCCTTTTTATACATTTTTTTGCCACTTGTAAGAACAAATATCCCATTCTGGAAAGCAAAATATGAATCCTGGCGTCCCCGCTTTGCACTTCAATATTAACGTCGTTAATAATTTTCAAAATACAACAACATAAATATTGCAACAAACACATGATGACCAAAGCCTGCTAAAGAAATGATCATATCACGGTTAAAAAGCTCAAAGGATAAAAAAGTACTGAAAACAACGCGGGGGTACAGCGGTATTTTTAATATGAAAAAGTACTGAAAAAAGTACCAAAGTACTGAATTTTTCAACACTGGTCTACCGTTTATTCCAAGACTAACTGAGAACAACAAACTGAGAGAGATAATAACGGACCAACAAATAATATTCGCGCATAAAATCAAACAAGACAATACATAATTTATTTACACAAACAAAAACAAAGATTGAGTGTATGGATCAAAGTGATGTTGTTTATCAAATTGAATGTGACGGCGGTGATAATGAGGAGTGTGGAAAAATCTACATTGGTACAACAAAGAGAAATTTTGGCGTGAGAATAGACGAACATAAAGCTGATATCAAAAGAGGAAAACAATCAACTGCACTTGCACAACACTGCATTGAAAACGGACACAAGCCAAACTTTGAAAAAGTGAGAATTTTAGATAAAGAGAAAAGGGAAAATAAAAGATACACGTTGGAGAGCTTAAGAATACAATAAAAATCGACAAGTGCAATAAACACAAAAGAAGACAAAGACAATACAAATGCAAACTACACCATTGCAATACTTAAGTAATAATAACAACTGTGATCAAGAAAGGACAAATTTTCTGTGATAATTTTTATATTTACATACATTTATTTTAATATTTTAAGTTTTGTGTTGTGCTGTGCTGTCCACCATTACAAAATACTGTGATATAATTTATAAATGATGTTAACTGACGAAAAAGATTATTCAAAGTTATGCTAGAAACACAACTGGGACGAACGACGAATTTTTGGCAGCGAATATTCGTCGCCAAAAATGAAACATATTTGTGTATATGAAAATACACACAATCATGGCGTCGGCCGAAATTCGTCTTACGCGGCGAATTTGCAAAAGATTTATTTCTATTTCATACGGCGGCGAACGACGAACAAATCAGTACCAGGTGACCATGTTTGATTTTAGTTTTCAAGTATTTTAGTATATAAAGTTAATTTTTTACTTTAATAATTGTTTTTTTTATTATTTTATCGCATTTAAAATAAATATACAATGTTGATAACTATAAGAATAGTTTTTAATTGTGTTTTTGTTAATGTTTGTGTTTTTTAAGTATTTTTTTTTTTATATGGTCAAACTTTTTCTCTCTCTCTTTGCACAAATAGCAAACGACTTTATCAATTGGCAAAGCTGTTAGTTATTCGTCGTTATTGTGTTTCATACGACGAATTTACTCAGCGAATTTTTACTAAAAAATTCGTCGTATAGGGCGAAATTCGTCGTTCGTCCCAGTTGTGTTCCTAGCATTAATTTGTCAAAAATTAAGATTATAATAATTGTTATTATTGACTACTTTTTACTTTGTATTTTTACAATGTTGCCAGATTTAAATAAAAACTCAATCCCTGAAGAAGTTGGAAAGAATACCAACGAAACGTCGGATTTTATTGAGAATGAAATAAATAATCTTTTATTTACATTAAATTAATGACCTTGAAAGCCTGCATATAGTAAACTATTTAGAATATTCGTATGATTAACACAATTTTATTTAACTTTTTAAATTTGACTTAAGATGTTTTGTCAAAATGCCACAGGTATTTATGTATGTCCATTTCATCATTCAAAGTCACTTTGGCTTAAATAATTAATTTAGTAACGACTTTTAGTTAAAACTAATTACATGTTTTTTTTACCTTTTCTTCCTTCAACTGCCTCACCGTTCCAAGTACTAAATGTATAAGAGTAAATATGTGTATGGGCAAACGTATACGTGCTTAAATTTATTATTGTACATTTGGCACACAATTATATATATATGAATATCCAAACAAACAGACACACACGCACGCAGTATAGATTTTGTTATCGATATACAAAAACACCAACCAGTATACATACTTAAAGATATTTACTTGTCCTTTAGACTCATACGAAGAACTATAAGATGATAATCTCTTGACGGAACTTACACTAATGATGTAAGCTGGCATAAACAGATATAAAGAATTCAAAATAATATCAACAACTATAGCAACAGTAAAACCGATACCATTAGCAAAAGTGAAAACCACTACAGCTACAACTACAAATCCATACAATGAATACAATTTTAATACCATATCCGGTCAACAACTTGTTGTGTTTCCGTTTATAATCTTCACCAAAAAAAAATTGCGATTTATATGAAATTTTGGTTGCTGATGATGGTTATGTGGCATGTTATGTGTACATATGTATTCATGGTACACACACATTCAATTACATACTTATAATCTTATACAGATGATAGACTTCTATATCAGTAACAATAATAGCAGCAACAGAATCAGCGCGTGCCAGAGTGTATATTGAAATCCAATAAAAGGCGATTTCCTTAACATATATCCGGCAAAAGCAATTCTTCTTTCACTATAATAATGTGCAAATACATACATTTAAACACTAATATAGAAATACAGTATTATGCGTGTGGAGGTGTAAGTGTATGTGTCTGTTTATATGTTTTTTTTATTATTTTTATATTTTAGTAAGCTTTGTTATACGACCGAATTAAACCACAAGTACACATTTCTACTTAGACATGTTTAAATTTTGGTTTTGTCTCATATACTATTTACATTGTCATAAGGGTTTTTGTATCACCGCACTTTTTTTACTTTCTAGGAAAGCGGGAAGAAATTTTTGTATTTATTGGGAACAACCGCTCTAAAGAAAAAAAACAAGAAACTTTTTAAAATGTCTAAATCATCAACAAATTAAGCATTAATTAATTAAGCACGACAAACAAAATCTTTTTAAGTTTAAAAAATTTTTATTTTGTTTTTAAATTTTCTTTGATTAAGAACGAACATATGTGAAGAGATTAAAAATAATTTTTTGGGTGCCTCTAAACAAGAGTTGTAATCTATGGAAAGAGCAGAGTTCGAAAAAAAACACTAAATATCGCTACTTAGTGCTCGGTTCGGTAGATTTGTGGACAACACAAACGCTAATAGTGTTTGTGTAGAAAATCATTAAAAAACATAACGTTTTCCTTTTAGTCATCTTTCGAACACAAAAATAATACTGTTTTTATAAAACTCAACACAAGATGGGCACATTTAATTCCGTTCGGTTTTTTTTAAATCCACAAATTTCATTGTGTTCGGTTCGGCTCATTATTGTTTGTCCCTTTTGGCTGGGAAAAAAAACCAAAAATTATTTACAAAAACAAAATACACATAAGAAAAAAAAGCAAAAACCAAGCAAAATAATTTTCCACAACCAAAAAATTTACACAATACACAAACAAGCTGTTCGTTGTGCGGTCGTTGCTAAAATTTTTTGGTTGTTTAATTCTTCATCAATGTAAAAAAAGGAACATTATAGAACATTAAAATATAATGTTTATCTACAGTACCACTACAATTGTTTTGTTTTTTAACGAAGAACAGAACATTATATAATGTTTGGCTCTTTCTGAAAATAGTTACGAACGGTATTAAGGGTTGTGTTCGTCTACACAAACACTAAAAAAATGAATATCTTTCCTGGGTGTGTGAGCTAAACACTAAATAATGTACTGTCTGGGCATGAGTGTTGTGTTCTCGAATCCCGCCAGAGACTTAAGTCTATTGGATTGTTAGGATAAATTTTTTTACAAACACACTTGTTATCTCACTTTACGAGAAACGATGGAATATTTTGTTTTACACCTTTTTTATGCGAGAACTTCTCACCAAAGTTATAGAACAGTTTTGGGTAGATAATTTCATGGCATTTTTTATACCCACACCACAATAGTGGAGAGGGTATTATGCATTTGTGCTGATGTTTGTAGCAGCTTAAAATATTTGCCCCAGATCCACCATTAAGTATACCGATCGATCCAGAATCTGCGGCTGGCTGGCAGGTCGTAATTTTGTAGATAATTCGATGAACTTTTGTATAAAGGTATAACTGGTACACGTACTTATTGAAATTGGGGTGAATCGGTCCATAATTTCGCATAGCTTCTATACACTCACAATATTATTACAGTAACGGACTGTAGTTTATTTAAGAAATATTCCGTTCAGTCATTTTTAAATAAATAAACATTTAAAATTCCAAGCAAATTTTTTTTTAACAGTTATTCAAAAAACTAAGTGCATATTAATACGGATTTTCAGTTGCAGGTTATATTGTCCGTTGATTGAGTTAAATTCTTCTTTATGTTAAAGTAAATAAAAATGTAATTTAAAGCAACGAAAAGTTCATTTAATTTTTACTGTCAAAAATTCAACCGCGAATTCCGTAAAAACAAATCAATATTCAGTTATCTTATATAAATTAATTGTCAAAAAATTAACTACATATTCCATAAAAACAAATAAATATGCAGTTATTTTATAAAATTTAACTGTCAAAAATTCAACACCATATTCAGTAAAAACAATTAAATATTCAGTTATTTTATATAATTTTACTACCAAAAATTAATATTTACTTATCTATAAAAAATGAATTGCTTGTTTTGTGTAAGCAATTCCCATTTTCTATTTGTTAAAATAATTTAGTTAAATACATCAAATTTTAAAAGTAAAATAATTGCGAAGCCATATCGGTCATGCTGCTGGTGTCTTATAATTGAGAGTTCTTCTGTAAACAACGTGGTCAGTACAACAAAAGTAAAACAAACGTGTGTAACTGGGTAAGTAAATAAAAATATTCTCCCTCTCTCGCTAATAAGAAAAACAAGCGGACAGGTGTCTGTCTGGTATTTTTTAGAAATTCGGCTCTTTTGTGGAGTAAACGAAAATTTAATAAAATAACTGAATATTTAATTGTTTTTACTGAATATGGGGTCAATTTTTTGACAGTAAAATTTTTATAAATAACTGAATATTTAATCGTTTTTACTGAATATGGTGTTGAATTTTACAAAATAACTGAATATTTATTTGATTTTACGGAATATGGTGTTGACTTTTTGACAGTAAAAATTAAATGAACTTTTTGTTAAAAATAAATGAAAAATAGGTAGACCGGTTTTTAATTGAACTTTCATTTATTTTATAATACAATTACAGTTAATTTTACGTACAGAATATTGTGAGTGTACAAGCTTCTATCAGGAATAGGGTCCTTGGGCCTATAAACCATCTTATTATGTTAGTATTGAGATTAAATTTGGCCCAAACTTATTTTATTGTAATCAAAATCATCTCACCAAATTTATTAGAATCGGTCCATATTTGACCACAGATCCCATACCACTTCTACTTCCAAAAATAGCTTTTAATACCATAACTTCCTTATAAATGTTGGTAATAGCATAAAAATTGGCGATAATAATTTCTAGGACAGCTACTATATCATGACAAAATGTTGTCCTTTTGGGCCCAATATCAGCCATTGGTTCCATATAAACTCCAATCCTTTATAGATGATGATGTCTAAATAATATCGGCACAATGACCATTTCTATGAGCCTTCCCCTTAGCAAATATTGTCTTATATACTGTGGTGTAGGGTATCATATGGTCGGGCTTGAATAAATTTACTTTCCTACTTGTTTTTTAATATGATATCTCGCATTTATCCACCGTGGCTACGAGTCGCATGGTCCATTCGATCCGTCCAATTTTTGACTACATTTTTCAATAGATCTGGCCGTATTGCGACAGTGGTGGCTTGAATATTAGCTTCCAAAGCTGACGGGTTTGTCGCCACAAGCCAATGACTTTAAAGTAATCCAGAAACTTTTAATCGCAGGAACGAGCGGGCCAGTGAACAGGATCACTTCCGGAAATAAAGTTGTCATTAAATTGGTTTTGAAATAAAAAGATTGTTAAGCATGGCAAGTTGCGTAGTCTTGTTGCAACCAAATGTCGTTGATGTTCAGTCAGCATGGCTTGATAGCGCTGGCCATTCACCGTAACGGCAGCTCCTTGCTCATTCCGAAAGGGTGCGTAAAACTCACCAAGCAGTCAATTTTATTGGATGTAGTGGTGGTTCGTTAACGCTTTGAAGGTTGAGCTTCGTAAAATGGATCGAAATGCTCTTTGAACTTTTTGAACAGATTTTTTTTTCAAAGTGAATTTCTACAATTTGGAAATGCTGTTTTAGCGCTAAACGATCCATGATGACTCGCCAAATTTTACAGAACAGAAATGTCAACACAGTTCGACCTTTTGAATATTGAAAATTCTCATGCAGCTTAAAAAAAAACACACGATAATCTATTCCTGGCTCTGGTATCATGGTAACTAAGCAAAACCTTCATTATAGAGGGTTTTAAGCAATTAATGTCAATTAAGGTAGACTCGTTGCTGCAACAAGACAAAAACAACAGGCTATTTGTTTTTGTATTTTCTACCGAGACGTCAAAAAAATAGCAACACTGTGCCTTCAGCAAAATAAAAAACACTAATTGAAAATAACGTGCAGGAAAATAAAAAAAGTTTTTTGTTTATTATTAAATTTTATTATTTGTATTACAAAAATATGTATTTGTGTAAATAACACATAAAATATAAGTATATGGTACACCACCACATGTAAATCAACAGAAATTTACTAAATTATAATGGATCATCTAAAGCCGGCCGCACTAGATGGTACAACTACACAATTTAAGAAAACTTGGAACGTTCGTGGAATTTGTGCAAACAAATCCAACCAAAATAATTGGCAACATAATAAACAATCCAAGAACTTATAATGGAGGTAGTGGTGGTGGTAACAGCAGCAATAGAGTGGTATTAATGGTTCTGGTATATGTTCTTCATGAAGAATTAGACGAATAAGGTTTGACTTTTCGCAAACATTTGTATTTGGCCCATTAGCAAATCTATCCGCAAGCCTACGGAAAGATCCCTGAAAAGGCTGTAAAAAAGTCTAATAAACAAATTGGATCCCAATGCGTATTTTGAAGTTCTTCCCTACTGTCCAGCAACTGTGTCACTACAAGTTTTAGAAACATATTTTTTTTAATTAACACAAGAACTAATACAATTTATGGAAGGGTTAATATGCGTTCAGGACGATGCTATAATTTTTAAAATACGATATGTTTGGAAATACAAATTTATACAGCGTGGGGCAAGGTGCCGAGGCAGTTTGAATGCATTATGAAGTTATAATTCAGAATACATTTATATACATATTAAAGTTCATTGGAATACACATTAAAATAAATAATAAATAACAAATCAAAGTTTTTTCACAATCTTAATGTTTTTATTTTAAAATGTAAACAAACATAAAAAATGTAAACAAGCATGAACAATTTTTGACATTTGGGGTTTAACTGGGGCAAACAGCTGACAAACATCTGGGCCAACGAGTCTACCTTGTGTACTTATACCATGGTAATGTGCACTGTTGCCAACTTTTTTTGAACACTTCCCGCCAAATCGGACTTCAAAACCGCTAGAAACCGCTAAATTGCATATTTTCTTAAAAATACCGCTAAAACCTAAACATTTTTAAAAGTTTTTTATATATATAAATATAGATGTAGGTTGCTTTTTCCAAGGTATACGACTATCAAATTACGTTACATACTCAGGTTTCCAACTTCCCTATTTATTAAAAAAAAATATATAGAGTTAGAAAATTTCCGAAGAGGTTTATATATGGGATCCATGGTAAATTATGGGCCGATCTTCACGAAATTTGAAAAAGTAATTTATAGTCTTATGGAGCTATGGCTGACCAAATTTTATTAAAATAGAGTACAGATTGAGAGCGTTACGGTTTTACGTGTACTAAAGTTTTTTTCGAGAGAAGGCTTTATATGGGGCAAATGGTAAGTTATGTACAGATCGGTACTTAATTGTGATGATACATTTTTTAGGGTGGTTGTTTCATATTTTGCGGAATTTCAATCCCAAACTGTTTAGGAGAACTAGAAACAATTTGATATCAACAAATGGAAATGGCTAAATGGACTTAGAATTACCCGAGGACGCAGAATATATATGTATACTTTATGGGGTTTTAGATGAATATTGAAACAGTTTCATCCGGAATGTATATCCTTATCACAACTAGTTGTGGTGGAGGGTATAATAATTTCATTATAATTTGGCAATTATTTGCCGTTTTAAGCGATAAGATTAAATTAGATAGATGAAAGTTAATGAATTATATTACTTGGGATCTATCGAGACAATTTAGATCAATACCTTAACTTTTGTTTCAAAATTTTTAGCAAGCTTAAAGTTGTGAATTGTCACATACAGCCCTAACAAAATACTAACTGAAAACCGAAAAAAAAATGTCATATACAATCTTCAGTTCACTAAACTTACAAAGTTACGTAACATTAACAAATAGTTTTTAGCCAGAAAAACAAAAAAAAAAAAATTAATAAGAAAAAGTATAAAATCTGTAAATGGAAAACTTGAGCAAGGTTTTTGTAGCGAAAATGAGCAGCTAAAAGTTGTTTGAAAATCGCTAGATTTCCCATTTACCGCTAAAACGTATTTTTTCCCGCGATTGACATTTCAAAAACGCTAGATTTATCGGGAAAATCTCTAAATTGACAACAGTGGTAATGTGTAACTTATTTTTAGGTTTCAAAAATTAAATTTTTCGTTATTTTTTTATAACTTAAAAAGTTTGAAATTTTTTTTCTTTGAGTTTTTCTAGGAAAATAAATATTTTTTATTCTCTCATATCGTCATCTTAAAGACCTAATAACCTATCTGCAAAAATTTCAAAATTTAGTTTTTTATGGATTTTAATTCTCTTTATTATAAAGCATATGTGTGCAAAATTTTGAACATGTAATATTACAAATGACAAAGTTTTTGTACCTAGAGGACCGTTACGCACTAGGTTAGGTTAGGTTCCATTGGCAGCCGTGATCAAGCACAGCTCACGTGGGTCCATTAATTAGTTCCCGTTCTGTTACCCGTTCTGTTAACATTTCGAGTCTTAGATCTCCGAATTTCGGGCAATTACAGAGAAGATGTTCCGTTGACTCTTCCTCCTCCTCCTCGCCGCAAATTCTACAAAAGTCATTGTAAGGGAGCCCCAGCCTCTGGGCGTGCCTCCCAATGGGCCAGTGGCCAGTTATAACCGCAATCAGGTTACTAAGATGATGTCTGGACAGCTATAATGACCGCCGTGTCCTTTTCTCATCTATGATGGGCATGATTTTCCTGTTTCCCCACAGGTAGTTTAATCGTGCCACCTCTGACTGGCGATAATATGAAACTTGTGCGCTATAAGTTGCTTACTCCTTGGGATTGAGGCACCCACATTATATGTTGAACCGTCTCGATTCAAGGTGGTGCCTGCATACGCCAACGAATCCGCCAAGCAGTTCCCCAGTATGTCCCTGTGTCCGGGGACCCAATTAAGGGTGACCAGTGAATGTCTCGCTATCTCCTCCAGAGACATCCGGCATTCTCGGACAATTCTCGATGTGATGAACACATTATCCAGGGATCTTATGGCCGCCTTGCTATCGGTAATAATGTGAATATCCCTTCCAGATATTTCACCGTACCGAATGCGCCTCGCAGCTGTATGGATGGCCATTATCTCGGCCTGGATGACACTGCAGTGTTCCGGCAGCCTCATAGGAATGCTCCAGTTTAGCTGCTCGGAGTATATGCCAGAACCGACACCATAAAGTGTTTTAGACCCGTCCGTGCAAATTTGAATTGCATTCGCGGGAATTTGTAGGTCATCATAGTCGACCACGTTATCCAAAATGCTTACCGTGAAGCCAGGATCAAAGATTGGCTCGGGTGTGACATAATCAACATCCATGTGCCAATTAATTTCATTCAGAATATTAGCATGTCCGATATTGTAATCCGTCCATGCTCCGGTGGCCCTTAGTCTTACCGCCGCGTTCGCAGCTAGCCTTTTCGCCAAAATGTCTGGTGGTAACCAGTTTAAAATCGTAAACAGTGCCTTAGAGGGGGTTCTTCTAATGGCACCTGTTACCGCTATCGCCACCATTCTCATTGTACGTTCAAACCTAGTTTGATATCTCTTCACCCTGAGCGCCGGTCACCAAACAGCCGCCCCGTGGAATAGAATGGTTTTAATGACACATTCGTATAGCCAGTATACATTCCTCGTTTTAATTCCCCAGTTTAGGCCAATGGCCCCTTTGCAGCAATATAATGCAGTAGCCGCCTTATTAGTCCTGGAAATGGTATTCATCCTCCAGTTCAGTTTGCTGTCCAATATCAGCCCAAGATACTGTTACGCACGTTTGATATGTGTTTTCCGGGACTCCAGACATGATAGCGGCTAGGTTGTTTTAGACTTATGTCACATATAGTCCACCATTACTTGCTATTGAAGAACGGTCCAAAAATGGCTGAGATATGAGCAAAACACGACGACTACCTCAAATTTTTTCCAAAAATCCCTTGTTGTTGTTGTATTTTTTATTTCTGTATATCTTGAGAACGGCAAGAGCCAAAGTTTCCAAATTGGGTACACACATTATCGTTATCAATACACAGCATCCCACAAAATGTGGGCGGGATTTAACAAGTGGGCGTGGTACCTCCCGTACAAAAAATATCAACAATTTTATAAAAACCTGATTTTTTGGACTGTCATATGACCTATGGTTACGCCTTATATATCAAAAGATCGGAAATTTTTAATATAAAATATTTTCTGAACAACTCGGGAAAATCGGTTCAGATACGAAAAAGTTATGACCAAAATATTAATTTTTTTTTGAAAAATACCCATTTTCGGGAACCATAGATCTTCCCGAGTCCAAGTTTTATAACAAAAATAACTGCCAAATTTCTTCTTTAACACGTCAGTATATAAGTCAAATCGGTTAAGAAATAGCAGAGTTATGACCAAAATACTGAAATCCCAAAAATTACTCTTTCTATAATTAAGTTTGTTTTTTATACCCTTCACCGAAAGTCCTATACCCTATAAAGTTCTGGGTATTCTGGGTCCTTATGAAAACCGAAGTTCAAATCCAGTTGTCCGTTTCTGTGTCAACTGTGTTGAGTTGTGAACTGTAAACTGATCATATTTACTTTTAATGATATTCATAAAACGTTCCTTCATGGTCCAGTTGTCTAGGGGGTTTGCTTAGGTTAGAAACTGTGAGTCCCTGGTTCGAATCTTGTTTTTTTCAAAAAGAAAATTTTTTTTTTAATTTTTTTATGTTCCGAAACGATTTAAAAAAATATTTACCAGTTTTAACTTTTTAAATTTAATTTATAATGAAGTTTTATGTATTGTATATATGTATGTTTATGTAGAAATTATTTAGGTTTTGTCTAGTTGCTTTGTATTCTGCTCGCACAATGGTGAAGGGTATATAAGATTCGGCACAGCCGAATATAGCACTCTTACTTGTTTTTGCTTAAACCAGTTAAACAAACTATAAATGTTATTATTGAATCTATATAATATTCATATGTATAAATAAATTGTTATTAAATCATACGAATTAGTACTGCTGATAGGTTATTTGGTTTCAGATTTTTACAATTCCAAAGAACCTAAGTGACATAACATAAACTGTGTTTAGAAAAACAAAATTTTCTCAACCGATATATATTTCTGGTTTTATTTTAATCAAAATATTTAATTTTCGTTTCAATATTGTAAATAGTTCCAA
This sequence comes from Pollenia griseotomentosa, assembly GCA_963931875.1. Classification (NCBI taxonomy): domain Eukaryota; kingdom Metazoa; phylum Arthropoda; class Insecta; order Diptera; family Polleniidae; genus Pollenia; species Pollenia griseotomentosa. The sequence goes on from OZ007560.1 coordinate 30,375,803, forward strand.
TTTTATAACGCTTTTTCCCTCTCCTGCAAACTGCAGATAGGTTATTTCGTCTTAAGGGTGACGATATACAATATATGTCAGTAAATTATAAAATAACTTCTTTAAGTTAATTTGTTAGAAAAAATCGGTTTTGTGGAGAACATTTGTTGAGGGTCGCGTTAAAAAAACGTAATGAAGTATAATTAATGTTTGTAAACTTTAGGCATCCCTTAAAAAATAAGCAATATTTAACGAACAGTGTGTAATTAGTAGGGATGAGATTTGCATGCACTAAAAAATCGAAAATATGCACTAAAAACTTGACCATTTTCAACAAAAAAAGCGTTTGTTTTTTTATTTTATTTAAAACAAAACAAAATAAAAAATTCTGTTGTTGTTTTTATTCTATTGTTATTGAAAGGTATAATATTTTTTAGACTTAATTTAAATAACTTCATAATTTAAATTTATACATATTATCAAAAGTAAGCCTTCGTCTGTTAAACAGCTTTATTACATGGAAAATAATCTCTTAACGTCAACCGAAGTTAAGGCATACTTGAAGGATGCCAATTCATTTGGAGAATATTAGTTTTCTAATTCAGATCCCACATTTGATTCCAGATCAAAAAGTAGTTGAAATTTGTTTTATTTTTTGAAATCCTGTATTTTTTGCAACACGTTTTGGATTTTTTTTTTGAATTTGTCGGGCTATTTTTTCTTCCACATGTTAATTTTACTTTCTGCCATATCAATGAACTTGAGTTAACTTTTAAGTGAACTAAATCCTTACTATTTAGTTTTCCGAAGTTGCAAAATACAAATGCTTATTGACTTTTGATGTTATTTAAATAAAATAATATTTCTTTTACTTTTTTTATGGCATAAGCATCGGTCGCAACAAGTTCTTTTATAAAATTCTTAAATTGCTCAATGTTTTTTGAATAGAACTCTGAGACATGTATCCAGATTCATTTTCTTGTTAATACTGGCTGCGGTGGTGACGGTACCAAGAGATAAATTTCATTAAAAATTGCATCTCGTAGAGGAGCCTTTAAAAATATTTTTTCCCGTATGAAACCAACAAATCAATATTATCGAATTGGCTTCTAATTTCCTCTGCAACTCGGTGTAACCGAGCCTTTACCATGTTAGATTAAAAAATTGAAGGATCTTTTGTCGAAATCTTGTATTTTAAGCAGAGCTCTAAAAAATTTATTAATAGATTTAAAAAAAAAATTGTTTTGAAAAATTCTGATTGTGCATAGAAAATATTCCTGGAAAATATTGAAGGAATAAGATAATTGTAATTTGACTTAGAATACACATTCGAATAATATGAAAAATGTATATAATAAATGTTACTCACCATGAGAAATAAATTCCCAGATTCAATTTTTTTTTTATACAATTTGGAAATTTTTTGAAGAACTTTTTTTTATAATATGGAAATTTAAAAAATATATGACTCAAAAGTTTTAAAATATGCAAAAATATGCATTTAATACCAAAATATGCAAAAATATGCATTTGCACCAAAATATGCAACAATATGCAAAAACAAATCGATGCCATTTTAACGCAAATTCAATGATTCGTAAAGATAAATGGTCGACATCGATTTTAGACTATCGACATATAACACGCATTTGCATGGAAATCGCATCCCTAGTAATTAGTATGATTTTGTTTAATTTAGACATGTTTTAAGTTCCGAAATATAATTTTCATTTGTAGTTAAGCTCTGGTTGTTTTCACTTTTAAAGACACATAGACCAATAATGCCAATAGCAAAGTATTGTATTAGTAAATTATGTACTTCTGTCTATTTCTGTGGTTTTTCGATTATTTTGCTAACTTTTTCAAAACAAAAATCCCGGAAATCCCTTACCAAATTCCTGGAAAAGTGGGAATTGAAAACAATTAGGTTTTTCCTGAAAGTCCCTGGGAAAAAACCAAAACAAAAATTCATACAGTCACTTGTTCATTTATTAAATAATTCACTTACATATAAATTCATTCCAGTTTCTTTGCACGTCCGCTAGTCAGTCACTCAGTCAACTTGTCATTCATTCGCTCAATTGTTGTTGTTTGTTGTGACGCTGTCACTGGTGATTTTCAAAAGATGCTATGAAATGTCTTACGGTCTTTTGTTATATTCATCATTAAATTGTTGGTTGTCGAGTAATACACATGCATACGTATCTAAAAGGCACTCAAGTCTATGCACGCACATGTGAGTACCCAATGCCTTAAATAAAATGGATAAAGAAAAGGCACGAGATCTATTTAGGCTTCATTGATTTTCTATGCTAAGATCTACTGACATCCATACTTATTTAAATATCTATGTATGTATGTGTGCCTTATGTATGAGAATAAGTATTATTACCAAAAGTATTTATGTATGTGATATTATTTGGTTGGTACTTAGGAAAACCTGGTAAACATATTAGTGAAAGTAGACGAAATTAAGTGCCATACATATAGTTAGTAAAAGAAATATTAATAAGACCAGGAGTCTAATCACCGCATTCGATATCGAGCAAAATTGATCGAAATCTTTGATTTTAGTATCATGACACTTGATATCGAATAAAATGTATCGTAATTTGAGATGATATCGATCTATCGATATCATAACATCTCTCACGTTTTTATTCGATACATCAGTGTCTTACGTATGCAGAAAATTACGATAGTTTACTCGATATCGAATGCGGAGATTATACCCCAGAGTCTCTGGCACGAATCAACCGCGCAACACCCACACTGATAGACTAGCATACAGTCAACTAGACTAGCCTACCAGATCTACCCAACAAACCAAAATGATTTAGAAATAACTTGTAGCAAGCTTACTAACATAAGCTTTAAGGTTAGAAAAGTTTTGTGATTACTATTATATAAGGCTTATTAACAACTATTTAATAATGAAAACTGATCCCCTGCAATAATATTACTTGTCTATAATATAATGTAAGCTAAAAAGTCTAATTATAGAATAACCCTAAACAGTCTGTTTATATTTATATGGCATATTTACAAACATTTTTTTACTAATATATCTAATGTTTATTACTTTTTTTTAAATTGTGCACTATTTTAAACACATTAAAACATTTTACCCTTCGAACAAGACACAAAGACTGCAAACTTTAAAAAATAATACAAAATTTATGCTTGCGTCAAATAACGGGACATCATTCTCAAAAACACTTACAATACTATAGCGAAAATAAGTCATTTGCAATCATATTGGTTTTCATGTTGTAGAAAATCTCTAATGATAAGCTTATTCTACAACTCATTAACATTTGCTCTGTTTTGGTCTGTTGGGTAAGCTTGGTACATTTTATTACATTTTTGATATTAGGGCATCATCAATTTAAAGATGTATTTTACTATGAGTGTAGTATCGAAATCTTTTTTATGTGTAACTTCGATTCATTTGTAAGTGGTTCTGTTGCAGGCCTCTAATAAAACTTTAACTGTCCGTAATAATATAATTTCTTTCGTTATCTATAAATTATGAAATCAGCAGGAGAGTAACAATACATGAGGTTTATTCTACGATTATCGCTGTTATTTATTTGTTTTTTTTTTGTTTAGAAGAAAACTTGATTATGCAGAACTCCTTTCGAAGAGAATCATTGTTATAGAGTAGACATACGTCTTTTAATCTGCTTGCATAAACAATGTGCAACAATTTTCATACAAATAGCTGCTGGGTTATACAAATGTTCCGCATTCCTTGATTTTGTATATCTTTATTACATTTTGTCCTTTTTTCAATGTTTTTTTAATATTGTATACAACGAAATTATAAGAACGTGTTGCTTTTCCTATTAAATTTTACACATGAATTTGCAATTGTGGGAGTCAACTGGTTGTACACTGAAAGAATTTTCTTCACAGATCCAATGGATTTTGACTTTAACCCAATGAAAAATTACATTACAATTCAACCTATGTAACGTTTCATTGGATTAATGAAGAATTTTACATTAGCCCCCCGTTAATGAAATGTTTCATAAAATCGATAAAAATTTTAATTTGTCTAATTACATAAATTCATTCAATTCCTGATTAAATTTGGTAATTTTTATGACCATATATATATATATTTGTATGTATTTATTTCAGCATGCGTTTAGAGTTGTGGTGAATTTTTTTTCTCCTGTTTCAAATCATCAAGCTATATTAATTTTAAATTGCAATATAGTTTATTAAGCTTGAGGTTTTTTTGTTTATATATTTCTGTTACATTATGTTCTACTTGTATAAGCTTATCTTTTAGTAAATTGTATTTAATTCATGTTCCAGCCCGGGACGATCTTCATCTTGCTTCTTTCCATTTTGCTGGCTTGTACTACTACGTAAATTTTGTGTATTTAAATTAACAATAAAAGAAAAAAGAATATGAGAATTGTTTGCTTTGGTTTTTTCTTTGTCGTTGTAGGTTTTTGAACCTATTATTAACCTTTAAATAAATTCAGTGTTTCGTTATAGTTATGAATTTTTTCATTGATGTAATGAAACATTGAAATTTACAATTTTTTTCATATATTTTTATGTCTATCGCTTAAAATGGAATTAAAAAAACATTTTTACAGCAGTTATAAGAAGAAAATATTTTCTAGTTATAGGTATTTTGTAGTTAGAGAATTTCATCTTGTTTTCATTGATTTGGTGAAATTTTTCATGGCAAATATGAAGTTACACTCTTTTTCATTAACTGAAAAATATTTGAATACATTAATTAATAGTTCGTTTTAATTTTAAAAAACGTATTGAAATAATGTATAACAATTAGTTGAATTTTTCTTTTAAAATAGATAAAGTTGTCATTAATTTAATGAAAAATTTTACCAAATTACGAAACTCAATTTCGTAGTGGTAATGAAATTGCTTCAGTATTTCTGTAAAATTTCATTCCCGTAATGAAATTTTTCATTGGATTAAAAAAAAAAAATTTAATAAAATTTAGTCATTATATTTATGAAGCATAATTCTTTCAGTGTAGTTGTGGTTTAGTAGAAAATATAGTAAGGAGTTCCATAATGAAACTATTAAGTTCCATTTTTTAAGTTTTTTTTTTATTGAATTTAATTCTACACACTTACTGCCCTTTTACACTATAGTACTCAGTATTGCGACATGTCAAAAATTTAAATTAATTCAAAATTTGTTATGAAATATAAAGAAACGTTTTCAAAGCAAAAACTTAAAAAAAAGCTTTTCTGCCATTATAAGTATTATTTTTTTTTGTTATGAAAGCTGTCAAATGTTTTTTTATAAACGTATGTGTGTGTAGCAAAAATTAAATTTTCTTACGGCCAATTTTACCAAGTTCCGTTAAAACTAACTATTACTTTAACTTCTAGTTAACAACATGTTTTTGGCAGTCAAACCTGATAGTTAGTTTTAACTGAACTTAATGAAATTGGCCGTTTATGTTACAATTACAAATTATTAACTAAAAATGTCTTCTTAAGATTTCTTGTAATGTAACGTTCATTAAATACGTAAGTGTAATGACACGTCAAACATGTACATAACTGTACATAGAAACTACAATTGTTAACCTTTTCAAATAAGAAAATGCACAATTATTTACTTAATATGCATACAATTGTATGTCTTCGATGTTTGTATCATAACATTAATACACACACATGTACTTGATTATGTTTAATTTTCTAGGATCATACCACAAGGATTCACATTTAATGAGATGTCATTTTGTATATTAACAGCCTTATTTTGTTGATTGGGGAGGATGTTCGGTCTGCAAATGTATCTTTTGATTTTTGTTTTCTATTTATTTTTAGGTTTTCTTTGGAAATCCAAACACATCCCATCTACTTATTTTGGCTTTATGTATTAGAAATTTTGGGTATTTGAGACAAGTTTTATTCATCATTAATTTAATAAATATAAAGGAGAACATGTTGTCAATGTAATTAAAGAAGACTTTCAATGTATACTTGAACAAATCTTATAGTCATTGTGTTAGTCTCAACAATTTTTTTTCTATGTGTTAATACTCAGGAAATAAATCTATATAAGCATTTGCATTGATCCACTGTTGGGTGTTTGAGGGAGATATATGCAGTAGTGTTTGTGAGTAGAAAATATACTTGCTTACTCAATCGCCTAGTACAGAACATTTTTTCCTGCACAACTTGACCTAGCCAACGTAAATGATAAAGAAAGAAATGTACAAAAAGCTACTATTTTAGTGCTGACAACGAAGAAGGGTTTAAAGCGAAAAAAATATATTATGGTTAACGAAAATGATTCGAAAAAGGCATTCGAACCAGTAAAAGAAAAACATTAATGAATATGTTAATATAGTTAGCCCTTAAAAAAACACTTTAGGAGTGCTTTATTTGCATGTTAAAAGAAGCGCTTATTGTCAGCAGAAAATAGTCCTCCAAACCGGGAACACCAAATCAGGCATCCCCTCAGCAGGTTTGAAGCGATTTGAGGTATGAATTCATACATAAAACCTGCTCCTTTCGGAGCACATTTTTTACTTCAAGAACTACATCGTCTGTTTTTGCAAGTACCCATGCTGGAGAACCATATGACAGCACAGGTAGTATCAGTGTCTTGTAGAAGGTGATTTTAGTATGTCGAGAGGTGTCTATTTTTAAATAGTTTGCTTAGTCCGAAGTAGCATCTATTAGTCAGTATTGTTCCTCGTTTTATCGCAAAACTGATTATTATTGTTTTGTTTGTGTTGGTGCCGAGGAAGTTAAAATCCTTGACTATCTCAAAGTTGGGGTTTTAAACTTCCGTCGAGTCTGCTGGAAGTCTTTGTGGTAGATACCATCAACTTGGTTTTATCTACGTTTACTGCCAGTCCCACTTTGGTAGATTCCTTTTCGACTTTCTCAAATATAGCAGTTACTGCTCGCAATGTACGACCTATGATGTCGATATCGTCGGCATAAGCGAGCTGCATGTCTTGCTTAGTGAATAGAGTCCTATTCACATCTGCATCTCGTATCACCTTCTCCAGCAGGATTTTAAAAAGGTCACTCGAGAGACTATCTCCTTGTCAAAAACCTCGTTTGGTACTGAATGGCTCGGATAGGTTCTTTCCTATTTTAACTAAGGATCTCGTATCAGTAAAGTTCATCTCGTAAATCCGTATTAGCTTTGCAGCAATACCAAACTCAGACATGGCTTGAAGCACCTTTGAACGTATGGGGCTGTCGAAAGTGGCCTTGTAGTCGACAAAAAGATAGTAGTTGTCGATCGGTTTTTCTTGGGTCTTTTCCAGGATTTGGCTTAGTGTGAATATGGTGTCTATGGTGGACTTGTCAGTTCTAAAGCCGCATGGATATATATGAATTAACATGTTTCGAGCATTCGTTTTTTTGGATTACGGGACCAATTTGGCGAGGGACCAAACTCCGGTTTTTGTGTTTTCTTCCACTCATGTCCGTGCATGCTAAATTTAGTTTTGTAAGAACAATAACAAAAAACATCATAAAGTACTAATTGAAAAACAAAAAAAAAAAAAGTACTCTCTTATAGTTTTTCTATCACTCTGGACTTTGTCTGTTGAATTTTATGTTTCTAGGTTAAGTCTTGATAAATATTCACAAAGCTCCAGCTAAGGAACGAAAAATTAACAAAAAGATCCCTCTCATTCTCTCAGGATTTTGATTGCTTAATTTTATATCCCTAGGAACTTCAAAAAGTACGATTTTAGGAACAAAAAAGTACCAAAAACTTCCCTCTTATAGATTCTCACTAGGGTATTCAATTAATCGATGTTTTGTATTAATCGATTAATCGCGCGTATAATTATTCGAGGTAAAAAATTAATCGAATAATAATCGATTTAATTTTATTCGGTTAGTCGAATAATTTTAATTTTTTAGTTTTAAAGCTTAAAAATTAAACCAGAAATTATATTTTTTTTAGTATTAAAATTTTATTAAAAAAGTAACAACAATTTAACAAAAGGTACTTTATGTACACTAAGAGAAAAAGCTTCATGCCAGACATGAAAATGATCATTGTATCAATGATTTTTTTCATTAATAACGAGCTAACGAAGCACTTCATTGCATTAATGAAGAACGTTTCGTAAAGTTTCATGTATAGTATGAAATTTTCTTGCGGCTGTAGTATGAAACTATTTCATTCATATTACGAAAATGTCATGAATATTTTGTATTAATAAAATGATATACTTTCTTTGCAATAATGAAAAACTTTCATTAAATGTATGACACTGCTTCATACTTATATGAAAATCAATCGTTGATGCAATGATTTTCGTCAAGTATTTTATGAAATTAAATCATTAATATAATACTTTTTGTTCATGTATTGAATGACAAACTTTCGTTAAATCATTCATTGTACCTATGAATATATTTCATTCAGATAATGAAATTCTATTATCCTATCTATGAAAAATAATTAAAATGCCGTGAAATTGTTAATAAAAATTATTAAAATTTTATTTAAAATAATATATGTGTGTACATAAATTGAAGGAAGTTTATTAAACTTATAATTTACAATATAACTTACATTACATATCAATAGCTTAATTTAAAAACGGCCTAACTCGATTTTTTGTTTGTTAAAATCCGTACAATTTAAGATAAAAAACTTTTAATGGAATTTTTTAAAAAAATATCCAACAAATGTTATACGACAGCCCCTTAAAATGTTTAAATCAAGATACATGTGGCATTAGCACTTAGAATAAACAAAACATGATATTTAAAAAAAATCGAGTTACGCCCTTTTTATATGTACATATTATTTACAATATTTACATTCAAACGAGTGTATGGATATGTACATTTATAAAGGAATTTTATTTTTTTAGCATGAATAACTTAAATTGGAAAAATATTACTACTTATAATTGCCTGTTTGTAGAGCACGAGCGCACGACTCGTTCGTTTAACTAACAATAAAAACAAAAACAAATCTTGAAAATTATTTTTTGTTTTAAATGTTAGTTAAGCAAACGATTCTTGTGCTCGTGTTCTACAAACAGGCAGTAAGTTTTAATTATTAGTTTTGTAACTCACTAATAAGTAAAGCTACTTTCCCATTTTTAATGGAGTTTGTTGCTTTAATTTGGAAAAAAAATATTTCTACAAATGTCCAAAAATTTGTGGATGCTAGGGGATATTCTACGTTAAAAATGTGAAAAGCTTTAAAGCAAATGTCTAAGGCTCTAAAGATATCATTAAATTCTACTAAAACTCGTGTTCTACAAACAGGCAGTAAGTTTTAATTATTAGTTTTGTAACTCACTAATAAGTAAAGCTACTTTCCCATTTTTAATGGAGTTTGTTGCTTTAATTTGGAAAAAAAATATTTCTACAAATGTCCAAAAATTTGTGGATGCTAGGGGATATTCTACGTTAAAAATGTGAAAAGCTTTAAAGCAAATGTCTAAGGCTCTAAAGATATCATTAAATTCTACTAAAACTCCATCTAAATACACGTAATATTTGTTTACGATTAAATTTTTAGGTTGCCCTAAGCCCAAAATAAAAGGTTGTATAGGTTCACCTATTCTTATTAAAAAATCGATGTGGTCCTGAAGTGACTGCATAGTTTCATTGATATAAATAAATGATTCTTGCGAATTATTTATTGAAAATCGCCCAAAATCTTTTTTCCCATCTATATTTTTCCGCAGAAATTTTTTTGTCGGGTATAAAAAGTAGTGGGTGCTCCATAATATTCTTAAAAAAAAGGTATTTTTATCTGCAATGATATAGAAAAAAACATTTTGAGTAAAAATTTTTTAAAAAAATTTTATTATGTACCTACCATTAACCATTTGTTCTTTCTTCAAACTCTGCACAACATGCTTAATTTGAACGTCATGGATAACCGACTTTTTTAAAAAACAAAATAATTTTTCTACTTTTTCCTCCCATTCAGAAAAAGGTGAAAATTCCTTCTTGGCAACAAGGAAATCCAAATCAATCAATATATAAAAAAAGAATTAAATATATACATTACTATTAAAAAAATAATTTTATTTACAGCTTATTAGATATACATACCAATTGTGGACCAATAGGACCTGTGTATTGTGGCCAAATTAATACAGCTTCTTTAATGCTTTTGGCTTCCAAAGCAATTTGGTTTAAACGAAAATTGGCGCACGCTGACCATGTTGACTTGAAGTCTTCAGTCGAAAGGTTGTCATAGTTTATACTTTGCAGACATAGTTGAGCATTTTCTTCTGGCACTGGTGTGAATATACATACAGTCATAAAAAAAACCATTTACTTTAATAAACCACAACTTAAAAAATATGCAAATTGCTTATTATACATACCAAAATTTTGTTTTTTTTCCGTTATCGGATTTGTGGACTTAAAATCAAACAATTTTAGCTTAGCTTTGTTGTTGTGATACTTGATATAAATGCGTCCACGTCTTTCAGTGCGGTAGAATTCGAGTTTTTCTTTCGGAAATATTTTTAATATTTCCTTTTCTAAACAATGGCTGTTTCTCAATGTCATTATAATATTTTTTGAATAAAAATAGTCCACAATAATGTTCATAAGCATTACTCGTTGGCTCTCCACAAGCAGTTGGGTTTCTTGATGTTGTTCAAGAATACGACGACCGATTTGATGATTTTTTAAAATTTCTATAACAGATGGAGTGGTATCCATTTCATCAGATGATTGCGATGACAGAAGGGAAGAAGAGGAAATGTTGCTCAATGTTGACGTTGCTGAAGATGATGGGCAATTATTTTTATCAGCCCATTTTTCAAATTGATATTTAAATACAAATCGGTCTCCAATTTTCATTTTTTGCGTCACTTCATCCACATCGTTTTTGTCCATAATTTTTAAAACATCAATATTTATACGTTCATCTAAAATAGGAAATATTTAATTTAAAAAAGGTCTGGAAATTCACGTAAATTCAATTTCTAATTCACCATAATCGAACAATTTCTTGCGTTTATTAAGGATTTCAATGCTAAAATATTTTTTTTCTTCAATGAAGTAGAATAGAGCATTACAAGTATCATAATGACAAATTCCTTCAAAGATGTCATGCATAGCATCAATGCTTAAATTATCAATGACATGAAAAGAAGGAATTCTGTTGAACAAGCATTTCTCTTTAATTCCAGTTTCACTAGAATTATTTTTTAGTAAGTGGAGATCATAATTTGTATATGTTCTTCGCAAACTTGGAAGTTCTGTAACAGCGGTTTGACTTTCTTTTTTACTAATTGTACAAAACCGGCAAAATGTGCTGTTAAATGATTTTGTAAACCCTAATAAACTGTTTAAGCCTAAATTATCTCCTAAAATTAATAATGGAATGAAATATGGGTGATATTTTTCACCGTTTGATAGCTCTACTGAAATTCCTTCCATTTCTAAATGTAACATCTGATCAACGATTGGTTTCAAGCATCGCTTTTTACCAATATGTTTTAAATCGTTTGAATTTATTGCTGCAATAAAATAAACGTTAGCTGTATTTGTGTCGTTTGAAAGACATGGAAAGCTTATATAAAAATTACAAACTAGGTTCGACGAATGTGAGCCTAATGGATTATTTATTTCTAAATCATCAGCGTAAAGCATGTATGGTATTAAAAGCCTATTGGGATACATTTCACACTTCTTTTGCCAAAGTTTACCTTGACAGATGTTTGATATTGTATTGCTACTCGAGACATTGGATATTGAGGACATTATTTCTAACAACATATTTTCCTTTTCCACGATTTTTTTAAACATAAATTTTAAAGGCATATAAAAAATTTTCTTTTTAATTTGCATGAATTGTAGCTTACCTTTCTTGTGGGCTACGTCGTTATTTATTGAAACCACTTCCTCAACCAGGTCTTCAAATAAGTCCTCCTCCATTAGTGTTTTTGATACGGGATGCTCAGTTTTAAGTGATAAAAAAATTTGCCTGCAACTATAAGCAAAAGAAGAAATTTTTAAAGCTAAATCGGTATCATTTTTGTCACAAAAGTGGCAAACTTGATCAAGAAGAAGATCTATGATTTGACTTATTAATGTTTTGCTTATTTTTTCCACATCACGTCTACTAAAGTTGTTAACTGAATACATTTCAGTTTGAAATTTTAAAAAATTTTTTTTAATTCCACTTAATTTGTCATTGACGCTGTCCGAGCTAACGCAATTCTCAGTTTCTTTTGTTACATTTACGTTTGTATTAAACGCATTTGTAACATTTGGCGCAACTGATCTTAAATGTTTTATTACATTTACGTTTGTAACTAACGCATTTGGTGCAATTGATAATAAATTAACAGTATCACATTCTAAGACACTATTTGATGCGGATTCATTTAAGTGTTTAGCCCGGACATGCCTTTTGAATCCTGAAGAATTTTTATAAGCTGTTCCACAGCATCTATAAACATCGTTGTATTTTAGTAAATGATAATTTTTCAAATGACTAAAGTAATTGTCATTTTTACTAAAATGTTGAGAACACTTGAAACAATTCATTTTCCTACCTGTAGAAAACTTCCACAGCACTTTTTTAAAACGCGTATCTTTTTAAAACTTTTTTTTTTAAATTTTGTACAAATAAACTTTACCAAAATTGTAGTTTAATCAAAACTTTGTACAGTTAGATACCTATGTAAACTATTCACTTTAAATTAATAAAATATTTTCGCGCACGCAAACTCTTCGACAGCTAAAACTTTAATAAATCTTTAAATTACTTTGAGTTTGCTCAATGCATATAAAGAACATTGTATCATTTAATATTAATACTTAAAGTGACCAGCGTTTTTACTTCTATTAGAAAATTTTTATACGAATCAACATTAAGCTTAGAGCATTTGCAAAATTTAATGCACAAATATGTGTGTATAAAGAGCAAAAAACAACTGGTAACCTATTCAAACACATTTTTTTTACTTTAAAAATAGTCCACTCTTCAAACTCTCATTTTTTTAATTGTGTTAGTATCAAAACGAAAATACCCAGTTGACCAGATTACATAAACCAATTATGTTTGTATTTAGATTTTATTTGGTCTAAACTTATTTTATTGCAATCTAAATCATCTTAACACATTTTATTGGTATCGGTCCATATTTGACCATAGATCCTTCACAAATACTGCTCCCGAAAATAGCTTTTAATGCCATAACTTCCTTATTAATGTTGGTATAAGCACACAAATTGGCGATAACCGACTAACTTTCTTACTTGTTTTTGCATGTAATAAAGTTTGTCTTTGAGGACAAAGTAGGAAATATTGGCTTGTGCCTATATAATATCGAATATATTATAATGGATAGGTATATTGCAGGCTTCAGAATAGTACACGCACTGTATAAAAATCTCGCACATAAATGTAAACAAACACAGTTTAAAGCAACACAACATATTTGAACTTACATCACAATTATGTGTGTTTCTAAATTTTCAACGGTGCCGAACACAACCACGATTGTGTTTTGTTTTAATATTTGGTTGCGTACACGGGCTTGTGTAGTTCTCGTATTTTAAGATCGAAACACACTTAAACCACACATCAACGATTGTAGCTAAGGTCGTGTACGTGTATGACAAAAAAAAGTGAGTGTACGATAGAGGGGTTCGATACTTTAAGGTCGTGTATGTTTAAAAATTAAGAACATGAACGATAGACATGTTTGATTGTAGGTTCGAATGTAGCTATACTTTTAGTTCGTGTACGGAAAATATAAAGCACATGAATGACAGAAGGTTCGATCAAAACTATACTTTAACTTAGTGTTCGGTAAAAAAAAAGTACATGTATGACAGAAGGTTCGATCAAAGCTATACACTAACTTTGTGTACGGTAAAAAAAAGTACATGTGCAATAGACAGGATCTATTTTAATATAAGTGTTTGCGTGAAAAAAGTTTAGGTACAAATTTTAGTATTTAGAACTTGTTGAAATAGTTTTAAATAGGTATGCTTTTTGTACCAACTAGCGTTACTTCTGTTGAACTAATCTTTTTCTGTCATGAATTCAACTAAAATCAATGTTTGCAACAGGCTTAAAATAAAACTGGGAACCCTGTCAGCAGTTGATTTGTAGTACATATTAGTTTTTTGAAAAACTTTTTTCACGCAAACACTTATATTAAAATAGATCCTGTCTATTGCACATGTACTTTTTTTTACCGTACACAAAGTAAGTGTATAGCTTTGATCGAACCTTCTGTCATACATGTACTTTTTTTTACCGAACACCAAGTTAAAGTATAGTTTCGATCGAACCTTCTGTCATTCATGTGCTTTATATTTTCCGTACACGAACTAAAAGTATAGCTGCATTCGAACCTACAATCAAACATGTCTATCGTTCATGTTCTTATTTTTTAAGCATACACGACCTTAAAGTATCGAACCGCTCTATCGTACACGCACTTTTTTTGTCATACACGTACACGACCTTAGCTACAATCGTTGATGTGTGGTTTAAGTGTGTTTCGATCTTAAAATACGAGAACTACACATGGCCCTGTACGCAACCAAATATTAAAACAAAACACAATCGTGGTTGTGTTCGGCACCGTTGAAAATTTTAAAACACACATAATTGTTAAGTAAATAAAATTATGTGCTGGTGGCTTTTGAACAGTACATTGTGTGTATGATGTGTGTATTTTCTTAACCCTGGTATATTGCCTTGTATATAGTCGACGAACAAATTTATAAAGAGATTGTCGCTTATCTCGTTCTGTTTGACCTCGCCGCTATTTGTATGAAAATTTTGTCGATGGTTTATATAGAGTATGTCTTCTACGAATTACTATTGAATTGTACCCGTCGCTAAGGATGTCTTAAAGACGTGGCCAACTAGGTATTTTTGATTTTCACTACCGACACTAAGCAAAACAAAACATTTGCAAACATACATAGAATTTGATAAACCAGTCTGATGTGTGACCATGAATCTTTAAAAGAACAGTTAGATTAGTTTATAGAATTCCAGCAGAGTGAGGAGGGAGTACACATAAACTTTACATGTGTACTTATGTCAGTGTAATCCAAATCTTCATTTTCTGTGCACAATTGTGCTACAAAAACAATAATAAAAACTCACACCGACGCTTGTTCTCTTTTATTTCAGTTTGATTTCAGTCGTTAAAGCCCTTATGACACTACATTTTTTATTCATTAATTGATATAGAATTGATAGAAAGAAACAGTAAATGTTAGAAAGAGCAAACTGGAGCAAACTATAAAAAATGTAAACAAAGTTTTGTAGTTTTTTTTTTCTCTTGTTATGGTCTTGTTTCAGGGATGGCGTTGAGAATTTTTAAAATTGTACCAACAACCTTTAAAAATTGTACTTTTTGACCCTAATTGTACTAAAAGAATTTTTAAGTTGAAATTAATTTTATTTATGTTCATAAAAAATACCACAAAAAGGTATTATACATCTTTGTTTAAAAAGTATCAACAAAAAAGTACAATTGAAACAACTTAGCCATCCCTGTTTTGTTTATTTTATTAAATGTTGCCAACTTTTTGTTTATGAGAAACCTAAAAACAAAAAGCGGTAAATCGCTGAATTTGCCCATAAACCGCTGATTCAGCAACACTTTTAATATTTCAAGCTTGAAATGTCAATTTTAAGTTAAACAATTTTACATTTTTTTTGACATAACTTCATTTTTTATCGATAACTTTTTAAAAATTGTTGACAGTTTGCCATTTATCTTAATACAGCTGAACTCTTTGCACTTGGTTAATTTTTCTATTACATTATATTTGTACTGTTCACCAAAACTTGAACAATGCATTAAAAATGTAGTGTCATATGGGCTTAATTGAGTGTTAACGAGTGCACATGTGCGGATGCTTACTTTTTTTCAGCTTTGACTTAATTTCAAAATAAACCAGCAAACAAAATATGTGGTATGATGGAAGACAGAAATTTTTGTTTTGTCATTAAAAAACATATTTTGCTAATAAGAAATTGTTACAAAATCTTAAATTTGGAAAATTTAATTTATAATCCCTAAATACACTTAATTTGTTAAGTTTTAATTGTTAGTTAAACTCGACCAATTAAATATGTGTGAAACAAATTGCCTGATTCTGTAAAAACTGAGGCATATTTTGTATATAATTTGATTAACTTTTTTAAAACTTCATTTCCATTTTGCTTTTAAAACTAAAATTTATTACATTTGCAATGCTTAGTTTTGTGTTTGCTGGGCAATATTATATTATCCAATACAGACGCATTTCATTTATTGAGAGTTTTGGTTAACTATGACTTATGTACAGGTATAACAATGAGTTTGTTGCCTAAGGCAACAAAGCACACTGCTTCGAAATCTTTTCTATGAAGAATATTTCATTACATATATGAAATATTTTCATTTTTGTTCACATTAATTTTAAAATGTAAGATCATAAGTATGTGTGGATGTGTGCACAAACGAAAAACAAGAAAGAGTGGCAATTTTAGTTTATGTATTACCATTTGCATAGAAACAAAATTACAAAAAAAAAACACAACGCGCTAATGAAGAATGTTCTTGTTATTTATGATTTGGTGTCGTTGGATTTTAAATTAATGAAGAAATCTTTTATTTTTTAATTTTTTGTATTAAACCCAATTATATTTTCTTTGAAGAAATACAGTGGCCGACAAAAGTCTACATACGACCCTCATTCCTTCCACCTGACGAGACCAAAAGCATTATGAAGAAAAGTAATGATGCAGGTTTTTTTGAAATCTGGTTTTATTAATAGAAAACGAAAAAAAAACAACTTACTTCAATATACACTTTAAAAAATATTTACAAAAAACAAAAAAATAGCATTGACAAAAGTCTACATACGGCTTGTAAGCTAACATAAAAAACTTCATTGAAACATTAAATAATATTTTTATTATTAAATTTAGTATTTGGTTGGGCCACCATTGGCATCTTTAACAGCCTGTAAGCGTCTGGGCATTGAATTAACTAAATGTTCCAATTCAATCGGCGTAATTCTTAGCCATTTTTCTTTCAGCATCTTTTTCAACATTGGCACGCTAGTAATATGATGCTTTCTGATTTTACATTCCAAAATCTCTCAAACGTGTTCAATGACATTTAAGTCCGGGCTTTGAGGTGGTGTGTGCAAATGTCGGGGGGCATAGTAAAGCAGCCATTCTTTTACAACTTGAGCGTTGTGTTTCGGGTCGTTATCTTGTTGGAAAATCCAACTCTCACCAAGATCTAATTTATTGACCGATGCTCCCAGATTTTGTTCTAAAATAGACTTATATTGAAACGGATCCATATAACCTTCGACAAATACAAGATTTCCTACACCAGATGCAGCGACAGCACCCCAAACCATCACGTTGCCACCCCCATGCTTAACAGTAGGTACTAAGTGCGTCGGATTCATCGCTGTATTAGCTTTTCTCCAAACTTTCGCTTTTCCATCACTTCCAAAAATATTGTATTTTGACTCATCTCTAAACAAAACTCGTTTCCAGAATTCAAATCCTTTGTCAAATTAATTTTGGAGAATTCCAAGCGAAGTTTTCGGTTTTATTCGCTTATAAGGGGTTTTTTGCGCGGATTTCTGCTGTGGAAACCAGTATTATTTGGGGTTCTTTGAATTGTTCGTGGATGCAGAACCGTATTTGATATTATTGTTAGCTCTTGGGCCAGCGTTGTGGCATTCACTTTTAGATTTTTTTCCACTTATTTTATTATAAAGCTGACATCTCTGCGACTAAGCTTTTTAGGGCGACCACTACGCGGTTTATTATATATTATATTTTCAATAGAACCAGTGTTTTTAAAATTATTTAATACAGTTTCAACTGTTGCTTTACTTAAATTCAACAGTTTTGATATTTCCCCGAAAGATTTTTTCTCGTTTCTATATTTTACTACTAAGTTTCTCACATCAGTTGAAATTTATTTTTGCGAGGTCGTTGTTATAATTGAATTATGCTGGAAACTGTCCAGAATACAACCGAATGCAATTGATTTGAAATGTAAAACATGCAGAAAAGTAAATTTAAAAAAATAACGGTAATTAGCCGTTATCATCCAGCAGCAAGCAAAACACAAAGCATGACATGTTGGCCGTATGTAGACTTTTGTCAATGCTATTTTTTCGTTTTTTGTAAATATTTTTTAAAGTGTATATTAAAGTATGTTATTTTTTTCGTTTTCTATTAATAAAACCAGATTTCAAAAAAAACTGCATCATTACTTTTTTTCATAATGCTTTTGGTCTCGTCAGGTGGAAGAAATGAGGGTCGTATGTAGACTTTTGTCGGCCACTGTATGTAAATGCGTTAAATACTAAAATAAAATATAATTAAGTTTCATTTATCACAATATTTTCGAAAAATTCAAATTCATAATATCAATGTTAAGCTTTTCATGAATACAATGATAGCTAAAATATGAACAAAATTATGAAATAAGAAAATTCATTCCAGATATGAAATTGTTCATTGCATCAACGTAACAGTTCATTCATACAGTGAAGAACTATCAATGAACCCGTTTCATTAATTGAATGAATGATTTTTCTCTTAGTGTAATAAAAGAGGAAAACTTTTTCAATAAAAAATAGCATCAAAATTTAAGCTAATCTTCTAAAATAATCTTTTATGTTTTAAGCGATTTCTTTTTTTGTTTTGATAAAACTTGATTTAGAAAGATTCTTTAACTTATTGTTGACGTTGGAGAGATTGAAAGTAAAGAGCTGTAAAACATATCCAATTTATCTGTTCTTTTTCTTGAATTTTTTTTTTTGATTTCTTAGACATTTTTATACCTTTAGTTATCTTGTTAAGATCTGTTAGAAGATTGTTTTCATTCGTCTCAAAAAAATCATCTTCTTAATCTGAATAATTGTGGTAAAAGTCTGTACTAAACATCTTAAAAGTAAATTATTCCTAAACTCTGGTTTAATTTTTTTGTACTATACTTTATTTAAAAAAACTGATACTTATTTTTTTACGTTAAAGAAAAAAACTAGTACTGTGAAAAAACAAATCTTCGATTACATGATTAATCATTTTATTTTATGTTTCGAGGTTAAATATTAACGACAATTGAAAAAATACCACACAGAAAAAAATTGTTTACCGATTGATCAAAAATAAAATCAGTTATTAAGCAATTCCATGTCAAATCGACCAAGAGTGGGGCACGACCTATATCGATTTTAATGAAATTTGGTGAGAAGATTTTTAAAATTTGTTTTCAAAAGTTATGTCATTTTCAAAATGTCATAATTTCGCCGAATTGGCCAAATGTGTTGAGCTTATTTCTTCAATATAAGGAAAACTACTTTACATGCGAACATGATTTTAATGTCATTTTAAAGATATATTGAAAAAAAATAATTTTTTTTTGAAAAAAGTAATATCTGCAAAATATTAAATTTTAAAAACGGACTAAGTCAAAAACCTCATTTTTTTTTGACCGATTTTTTTTTATATTATACCTGAAACTTTGAAGGAGGTGTTTTTTTTTAAGATATGATTTTTTTTCGCAACCTTTAAAAAATAATCCTAAAAAAGAATTATGAAATTTTGAATATGAAATAACTTTTGAAAAAAAATTTAAAAATTTTTTTTGTTCATATATGTTTGTTATAGGATAAAAGAACCTTCTCACCAAATTTAATTAAAATCGATAAAGGGCGTGTCCTACTCTTGGTCGATTTGACATGGAATTACCCATTAATAAAAATTTAATCAAGTTCCCTTGAAACTTTTATTTGTGATTAGTAAAACCCTGCACGAATGCATTTGAAAGCCATTTCAAAACATTCGTTTGTTTTTTAAATACTGATTGTCGATTGCTCTTTGCTAATACCCCTTTTACAAAGTGACAGACAGAAGGCAGACAGACGAATGTTGTTGGTAAGGGGGCGACGCTGTATGCGTTACACACTTTACTTTTTTCCTCTCTCGCCTACAAACTTCGTCTGTCTGCCTTCTGTCTGTCACATTGTAAAAGGGGACTAACGAATCAAATGCTATATTGTGAAAAACACAAAAAGCAAAAAAAAAAATATAAACACAGAAATGCAAATGAATTTAAATTAGTGTGTTATAAACGACCAAATACGAAGTGTAAAGAGTACGGAATATACTCCACACAACAACGAAACAAAAAAATCACACTAACTACACCAAATCACACCAATCACACCAAACAACAGTAACTGCTTACTTTTACAAAAATACAACATAAAACTACAGGCATTTTGTTTGTGTAAAATTCCTCGCCGTTGCCAATATATTACTACTACATAGGCGAAACAAAAGGAAAAGTGTGTTTTGTGTGCATGTATGTGTGGCAGATTACACAGTGTGTATTGAAAAGTTGACCGTACATATATAATAAGTTATAACTTACAATTGTTGTGTGTTGTGTTTTCGCCCACATCATTGCGTTGATTTGTTTAAATCAAACTACTGCTTAACAACGAGTTGTTTGAAACCAACTACTGTTTAACATTGATTTGGTTTTTCATTTTGTATCATTCGAACAAAAATAACTTGGTGTGACTGTGAAAAAGAAACAAATGCATTTGTGCAGGGCTTTAGTGATTATTGCTTAAATTGGTGGTAAATTTTTTTCCATGTGCAGAACGAAAAACTACCAAAAAGCTCTCCGTTACAGATTATTATTCACACAGAAGCATGCATATTTAATTTAATGTTTGCTTCTAGGTGCAATATTAACGAAAATTCAACAAGTTCCAAGTAAAGGACCAAAAAGTACTTACTTCTTTTCATCTTTTAGGTTCTCATTCACTCAGGACCCTGCACCTATAATTTTATGTTCCTAAGTCTAATATTATAGAAAATTCAAAAATAACCACAACACAGCACGGAAAAGTTTAAAAAAGAAATTTAATTTTCCGTATAACCATCTCCTTTTTGGTACTTTTTCCCCCCATTGATGTTTCAAAAATTTCAATATTGCAGAAGGAGCCCATAATTTATTAAGTAAGCGTAACTCATTAAATGGAACAAAATATTTTGTAAAAAAGTACCAAAATTAGGTACAAATTTCACCCCTTTAACATTTGAATTGCCAAAAAGTTCCAAATTTATATTTATTTTTTAGATAAGCTACGAATTTGGTATAATCTTTATTTCTATGTTTATTAGTTTAAAGGCCCAAATACACTTCTCAAATGCTTGTCCAGCAGTCGAATTCAACGTGTACGTGAGCTTGACGTAATTTTCGCTGTCATATCTAAATTATTTGGTTTTCTGTCCTGCATCGTCGGTGTGACACATACAAACACATTTTCACTAATACTACCACAATGCTTGATGAGCAGCGTTGCCACGACCAAAAAAAATTTGTAACCAAAATGTTAAAATAAAGTAACCAAAAGCGAAAAAAAGTAACAAAAATAATTTTGTATTAAACACGGAAAGAATAATTTACTAAATCACCAGAAATCAGTAAATCACCATTCTCTTCCAAGCCAAACATTTTTTATCGTAAGCATATGTGTGGCTTTAATTTACTTAAATACAGCTAAAAAATATTAATTATAATTCTATAGTTACTTAAATCAAGTTTTCGTTGCTTATGGCCAATTTTACCAATTAGTTTTATATACCAATTCATATTAAAATATACTTTTCATATAATCTTTTTTTTTTATTTGACATGAAAAACGAATTTGAATTATAAATTGATATATCGGGTGTTTTTTTCAGTGGTATAGAACTTCGAATTGAAATAAAACACAAGAAAATCGTTTTAATGACCATCAATTTGGCTTTATTGGAAGGATAATTTTATGCCATTAATGTTTAAATATGATTTCAGGCATGTGGCCGCCGCGGCTGGCTCGAAAAAAGCCAATTCTACAGGTCCAATTTTCAACCACTTTTTCGAGCATATGGGGCCGTATGTCGGCAATAACGCCACGAATGTTGGCTTCCAATTCCCCTAACGTTTCTGGTTTGTTGGCGTAGACGAGCGACTTCACATATCCCCAAAGAAAATAATCCAATGGTGTCAAATCACACGATCTTGGTGGCCAATTGACTGGTCCATTCCGTGAAATTATGCGCTCATCGAATGTTTCCTTCAATAAATCGATTGTGGCGTGCGCTGTGTGGCATGTAGCGCCGTCTTGTTGGAACCACAACTCATCCACATTCATGCCATCCAATTCGGGAACAAAATAGTCGGTTATTATGGCTCTATACCGGTCTCCATTAACGGTAACTGCCTCTCCAGCATTATTTCGGAAGAAGTATGGCCCAATGACTCCACCAGCCCATAGAGCACACCAAACAGTCAGTTTTTGTGGATGTAATGGCGTCTCAAGGGTCTCATGTGGATTCTCTTCACTCTAAATGCGGCAATTTTGCTTCTTGACGTAGCCATTCAACCAAAAATGAGCCTCATCACTGAACAAAATTTTGCGATGAAAATCAGCATCGAGATCAATCTCATTTTCGGCCCATACACCAAAATCACGACGCATTGCATGGTCTCGCGGCTTTAATTCTTGCACAAGCTGGATCTTGTAAGGTCGCAAGCCAAGATCTTTGCGCAAAATCTTCCATAAAGTTGATGGACAAAGCTCCAATTGCTGTGCACGGTGGCGAATCGATTCATTCGGGTCGTCTTCAACACTTTGCTCTTCAGCGGCAATTGTTTCTTCGGTGCGCACTGTTCGACGTCTCTGCGGATGCGTATTATCACATAGAGTAAACGTAGTGCGAAAACGATCCATGGTTAACCGAATTAATTGCTCTGATGGACGATTATGTCGACCATAAAATGGACGGAGCTTGCGGTAAACTTCGCGAACTGAACCGTTATTTTCGAAATAAATTTGCACGATTTGCAAGCGTTGTTCTTTTGTCAACCTGTTCATGATGAAATGGCAAACCAAACTGAACATAAATGACATTAGAGTTGCCAGATTTGACCACAAAATGCCAGTTTTATCTCTATTCGAAAAACAAACCTGTAAAAAAAACACCCGATATAAATAAATTGGTAAATTAGGCCATGAATATTTTACAAAATACAAGGAAAAGCCTCAATTTTTTACATCAAAACGTGAAGCATATAAAAATAAGAAACATTTTATTGGTATGCTTAACATATCGATTCAAATAAAAATTAATTGAATTTAACCAAGCTTACTTGAGCTTTTTCTGAAAAATTTTAAGAAATCCCTAGCACTTATTTCTTGTTGCAAGAAATTCGATTCTATTTAAAAGTCAAGAAAACCAGACTAATACTAAGTAAATGCAGCTTGATTTCAGAAATATCTTTCTTATTTTTATTAAAAACTAGCTACTTTTGTATTTTTGTTTTAAGAAATGTTTGATCATATACCAAAATCGTGAATTTTTTGATCATATGAAAATGTTTCTTTATTTAAAAAAATTTTACTAAATACGAATTAAATAAGTTAGAATCATGAAATTATTATTGGATTTTGAATTATCTTGTTTTAAGAAACGAAATTGATTTCTTTGGAAAATAAACTTCTTTCGTGAAAGTACTATTTTATTCGCACTTCAGTTTAAAAATATTTCTGCGGAAGAAATTGTGTTTGTTTGTATCTTGTTGGCTAATAAACCGCTGTATCGATTTCTTAAAAGTTTTGACAGTATATTACGATGGTCTGGAAAGAACAATAGGCTATTCAAAATTGACACTTATTTTCGTCAATTTTAAAATTTTTATAAGCTAGAACATTTAACCTTTTATATAAAGAGATCCTACAAGTAAAACTTTTTAAGTCTCGCTGCGGTTTTGGTATCAAAGTGCAAAATTGAGCTTAATTATGCGGTAGATCTTTTATATAAAGATGCTATTTGCCCGGTGGAAATATAATCATATTACACGGGATGGGATCGGAAGAACCTTTGAACTTATCGTTTATCTAGAAAAGTATTTCAGTTTGACCTATGAACCATTAAGAGTAGCAGATAATGACCATCTACACCTCAAAGTATATACCTTATATGGTTAAGTTGATAGTCTGTTGAAGCTTAAGCTTCAAAAAAAAAAATTTTAAGTAGATGAAAAAAAATATATATATATAAAAAAGGGTCAAAAAAGCGGAGCGGGTAGTTCTTGTTTCAAAACAAAAAAATTGTTTATTTTTGTGTTGATAAAAAGTAACCAAAATGGAAAAAAAGTACACAAGTACACATTGAAAAAAAGTAACCAATTTTGGTTAAAAGTAACCAAAACGGCAACGCTGTTGATGAGTATTTTGATGAATGTATTTTGGCCTTAAAAGATAGATGGGGTGACAAAAAAATTCAAAATACATGTTATACACGTTTATTAACCAAAAAGGCCGAATTTCAAAAAAGTACAAGACACCTGTCCGCTTTTTTTCAACAAACAAGTTAAGTATTTGGTTTTTGCCAGATATTGACACTAACGTTATGTGGTCGTCTACATTTCTTATCAGAAGTTGTTTGTGAGATCGATACTACAGTATAAAATTTGAAATATGTTCAATGATTTGAATTTGTGTTCAAATGAAATTGTGCAGCCCTCTAAAACCAATTAATACAAAAATTAAGTAAATCTTTATTTTATAATAAATTAACAAAATCTAATTTAATTTTTCAAATATTTAAAATATGTTCTTTAAAATTTTCATTTTTTTCCCATTAAAAAAAAAATTCAAAGATATTAAAAAAGGATGCCATAAACAACTAAAATCAAATTCATACTTTTTTGTATTCCTATTAAACTAATAAAAATAATATTTAACTAAAATTACAATAAGCATCTGCCAACTGTTGCCAGTCTTAATATTCGTTCATAATTAAATAAACTAAAATAACAATTTCGAAGAAAATTTCTACATTATTATATATTATTGTTCTATTATAATAAATTGCCTTTTAGCTATATGATTATACTTTTTTTCTTTTCTCTCCTTTTGTTTGCCCCAGCATTACAAGAAATATATAACAGAATTTTTTCCATACCGGAAAACGCACAAGTTTAAGAACTGGCAAACCAAACTGTTAAAACAATACATTTAAGAAAAATATGGTTAAAATATATTGGCTACACCTCCTACTGAACTAACAACAAGGATTATATATTCAATAACAAAATTATTAAGGACACATGTAAGCAAACGATGTGTTCTTAAGTTCTTATAACTATTACTACATACGATTGCATGAGTGTATTTATAAGGATATCAAATCGTATGTATTATATTAGAATTAATATTTAATGTAAATTTATGCTGGAAAAAAGAAGAAGAAAATATAGAAATACATTGTGACACACATGTGAAAAAGAAATATTTTATTTTTTTAGCAACAGAGCAGGAAATTATTGAAATAATTCAATTATTTGTAAGGATGAAAAGGATTTTTTGGTAATTTAAAGCACTAAGAGGGGTTAATTCAATTCCCAATTTAAATTGTTATAACTAAGAATTACTTCTTTAATTTGATTTTATTTAACAAACACAATTTTGAATTATATTTTAACTTTATTTGCCGAGCAATACTAACATAGATATTTCATCCCGTTGAAAGGAAATAGGCTTAAATTGACCTTTGAAAGCTACTGGTTCTAGTGGCATCAGCTAGAATACTGTTCAGGCGCGATTTTAGGACATCTGCCGGCTTAAAACCCCTGAAGAGAACATACTCCCCTAGAAAGTGCAACGCCACACTGAGGGATTTTGGTTAGAAAAAAAATAAATTTTTTGACTATTTTCAAAAATCTAATGATGGAGTTCTCTGCTTTGCTAAGTGAAATCCATTATTAGTTTTAGAAAAAAGTCACATTTTGTACTAGAAAAAATCGAATGAATTTACTTAAATATTTTACCACGAAAACAGATAAAAATCTTCATGCAACTCAGTAGCTTATGCATGTAAAGAGGAATCATGAGTAAATGGAAATTGCTACTGGGAGATGAGCCGAACCTTTTTGTGGCGGAAAATTGATGATTTAGACGAAGAAATTATGTGGTTTCAACAGGATACAGCAAGAGAGACAATGGATCTTTTGAAAGAAAACTTTGAAAACTGCATTATTTCTCGTGGCAGAGCAGGCAATTGGCCACCAAGGTCGTGCGATTTGACACCTGTAGACTATTTTTTGGGGGGTTTTAAAATCCCACAACAGTTGACGAGCTTAAAAGCAATATTATCGAGCAGATATCAACCATTGACAACAGTTTATTAAAAAACTTTTTTGAGAATTTTAGTAAAAGATTGGGGGCCTGCCGAGCCAGAAGATGGGGGGGGGGGGATTCACTTGACCGGCACAATTTTTGAATCTTTAAGCGGAACCAATTTTTAATAAACTGATATAAAAATATTTTTAATATGTATCTCAAGAGAATAAAATCTTTTAATTAAAATTAAAATGACACCTAAATTTTTGGACAACCTTAAAAATGTCAATCCTAACATTTTTTTTGATTTAAATAACAATTATTTAGATTGCATATACAGCGAATTAAAAAGCTCATATAAAATTCTGCCTTTACGGGTTTCTCCATCTACCGCAGTCATTTTACTGGATTCAAATGACGGATGATGTTGCACTCTTTGGATTTACTTAAAAAAAACCCACTGAAATTAACCGTTCGCTGAACAAGCGTATACAACTGCTGAAAAAGTCACGAATATTGCAGTGCAGGTTTGTGATAAAATCTGTTGCATATAGGGATGCAAACGATACATCGATGTTTAGAAAACATCGATGTATAATTCATAAACATCGATATTACCATCGATGTTTTGATGTACGATATATCGGCGATACATCGGCATCAAAACTAAAAAACATCGACATCGTCCATTTAATATTTTCATTTATTTAAATTTTTTTTAATAATATTTTAACCATTTTTAATTTAAATTTTTTTAATTTTTTCAACTTTTCAACTATTTCAAAGCATAGCAGTACAAAGTAGGCACGGCACGTAAATATGTAGATGCAGTTATTTCCGCTTAATTGAGTTCCTAAAAATGAACGACTTTTGACGCAATTAAACGGGAACTCAATTAAAAAGTACTCGCTTAATTGAATCACCGACGCAATTAAAACGAAAATCGCCTAATTGTGCAATATGTGCAATAAAGCGAAACACCCATGTGTAGATAGAAAATAAAACTCATTTCTTTATTTATTTTATATAACATTTATTTATATAACAAAAACATGACTTTCTTGCCGCAAAATAATTTGTTTTAACGTTTGTGGAGCAAAAACACATTAAGTAGAGGGAAGCAATTAACCGAAACATTTGCTCTTGATTTTCGCAATGCGGTCTTATTTTGCGACATAATTAAGCGGGTGACGCAATTAAACGGAACTCAACTAAACGGGTATTTTTATATAGACAGTTATACTGAATGATTTCGTTTTTTAGTGCAATAAACCGGGAAACTCAATTAAACGGGGCTCAATTAACCGAAAACAACTGTACATACTCTACTAGGGGTAGCACCTTTTATAAGTTGAAGAAATGTTAAAACAAATTTGGAGACTGCAAGTGTGAATGCCCAACTATAATATGCGTCAAATCAAATTGTACTGAAGAAAACTTTCTGTTAAGTTTTATAAATCTGTAATTTGCTTAAGCAAGGGATTGCACTTTCTGTACGGAGTCAAATGTTTTTTATTTTGTTTTTGTGTTTGCAAGGTTTTTTTGTTCATTTTTAACGGAAGCTTAAGCAAGCTTATGCATATTACAGTTGGGCCTTAAGATTTTCAGTACCAAAGACGAATTTGAGCAGCCCGTAAGTATAGCTGCAAAGTAGTTTATAACATCGATGTTGAAACATCGATGTATCGTATTTTTTACCGATGTTTTTTAGTATCCGTGGAAACATCGACGTTTTTAAACATCGATGTTTTTTAGAACGATGTTGCATCCCTAGTTGCATACAATTAGGATAATACTTTTTAATCATATTGCAATTATCAATTATAAAAATAATTTGTCAACAATTGATTAAGAGCTATTGTCAACAACTGAATAGCAATATAAGAAAGTCAACACAACAAACAATAAAATACTAATACAAGGTATGGCAAAAGGAATCACACAATGTTCTTTTGCTGTATTTTTAAAAAAACTGATTGAATACTTTTTTCAATTTTCTCTGAATTTTAACAAACCAAGTGTCCGCCATTAAGAATCAAAAGAGAAACTAACCACATTTTAGTTCTAACTTAGATTTATATGATCTTTTTTAAAGGCCCAAAACGCATTTATTATTTTTTATAATTTAGTACTTTAGATTTAAAGCTATAAATATTTTTCTGTACGATAAAATTATCCTATTTTCTTTTTACTGTGTTTAAAAATTACCGTTCTAAGGAAAATAACTTCAGGAAACTCTCTACCGTTATTAGACATTATTATATAGCCGTAAACAATGCAGGTTGTTTTGGTAAAAAATATGAAAACCGTCAATATTTACTTTAAATTTAAAAGAAACTGAGTGCACCGTTTTTTCAGTTTTTTTTTTCAAGAATATTTGCTCCGTTGCCCTTACAATGGATGTAAAAAAAATTTACCACATTTTGAGTTTAACTGTTATTTTTTGTGCTTTTTCCGGAACACCAAATTGTACTTGGTTTTTATATTTCTGTATGAAATATTTTAATAAAGAAATATAAATTTTCATATTATTCGAATGTGTATTCCAAGTCAAATTACAATCCTCCAAAGTTTTATACTTTAATATTTTCCAGGAATATTTTCTATGCACTATCAGAATTTATATAATAAATGCTACTCAACATGAGAAATAAATTCCCAGATTCTATTAATTAAGAAATATTTAATTTGCTTGTATTATTGAATAATCCTTGCTAGAACTTATAAAAAATTAAGAACATAAATTTTAAAATTATATTTACATAGATTTGGTAATTTTCAACAATTCAACATAAAAATTGTTGCCGAATAAAATTTTTAAAAAAAGGGATATATGGGAGGTACATAAATCCTTTGACGGAATTTTGCAAAACTTGAAATTTTGCAAAATATTATTAGTCTGGGTCAACTTCTTCTATTTTTGCACAATTTTGTTCTACATCAAGGTATTGTGCGTCGTCTGGGCGATGTTCCAGGCTCCTATGCGACATATTGGCCAACAGCAGCGATGTTCTCAGCAAGAAGGGCTGCTGCGGGGCGGGCCAGCCTTGTGCAGATTTCGTGTTTTCCCAGCCTCTTTAAGGTGTCCAACGGGCAGGAATTCTGCGACGAAATTCACGCGGCGCCAACACAACCGACGAGTTGGTGCGCAAAAAATGGTAATTTGCATTTTTACGCGTTCTTGCGGAGTTAACGAATCTGGCTTGTCGATTTCTAATCGGCGTTTCTTTATTTTACAAATGTCAGAACCGAAGTGACATTTGGCGCCGTTTCCAAAAGTTAGAGCGTTTTCCAATAGTGTGATTACTTTTGCCCCACCTTTTACATGGAAGGGACATAATTGATGCAGCAGTACTTCCTATTGGTTTGCTCTCCGAGGAAGCAGAATCAGCACGTAATAACGATTACAGGAATTACCGATTAATGAAAAGAAAAATTCTGATGTTTTGCTTCGTTTGCTTGCATCATCTGATCCATTTAAAGTAGTAGAAGACTTCAACCTCATAAACATCATTTAGAAGTAGATGGGCGTGACAGATGTAGATGAAAATCGGAAGGCACTTCTTATTTTTATTTTTTTATTTTAAGTATTTTGCTTGAATAGGAACAATAAGAGAACAAATTTATTTGTATTGAATGCAGTGGGTAGATGAGCGTTGCTGATATTGATGAAACTTGGCACCGAATTTGAAAACATGTGATTGAATAAAAAAAGGTTTATGAGAAAAAACTGATATGGATTGTATGAAAGGTGGGCGTGGCTTTTATTAATGAAGACTTTTGCTTGAATAGGAAAAAGTTTATGCGAAAAAAATTCATTTGTATTGTATGGAAATTGGTCTGTGGGTCTATTTTGATGTGGTCTATTTTGATGAAATTTAATTTTTTTCTTAATTTAGTCAATATAACGGTCGGTGCCAACTTTATATTTTCAGCACAAAAGTGTATGAAGACATCGCTCTGCGCACCGTAAGAGATGTGCTTTTTCAGACACAGTCGACTACTGTCAGAAATATTTTTATATACATAGACCCGAAACTACTTTTAAAATTTATTCAACTTAAAAATCAATTCCTTTATTTCTCTGTATTTTCCGCTATAACATTTAATTAACGAAAAAAGACATATAAAAACAATAAAAAAAATTTTATTTCCGCTTTATGGTTTAAGTTAGAAGCTTTGAGCTTTTTTTTTTTGGTTTGAGTTGTTAAGGTAAATTATGGTAATTATTTCTTTTCGGAAATTGATTTTCCGCAAATTATTAAGAATTTAATATTCTTAAAATAACATACTCTATACGCCTTTATACATAATAATACCATGCAGATAGAGTTAATTGTATTTAGGTAGAATAAAGTATACTAGTTGCTTTTTACTATAGACAAGTTGCACATCTGTTTTATTTTCCATACATCGAATAATCGGTTTAAACGTTGGGTTGACACATGATCCGAAATAGTTTATTTGTAAGCAATTATATACTAGCTAAAAGCTAGTTGTTTTATTTATAAGACAAGATAAAAAACAAAAGAAAATGTGTAGTTTTACTAACCATATCCTCAATAATCAGCCTTATTCCGGTTGTCGTTGTCGTAATCGATCAAGACGTTTTTTGTAAGAGATTAAAGAACACTGGTTGTGTGTTACTTTAATCTCTTACGAAAAACGACTTGATCGATAATGAGAACCGGAATAAGGCTGATTATGTTAATATTTCTTTCTTCATAAGCCAAAACAACAGCAGTGAAGAAGCTCCAGTATATCCCATATATTTATTTTGGAATAATTCTAAGCAAAATTTGCGTAAATACCGAATTTGACAACTCTAAAACCAACGAAACAGTAATTTTTTTTTCTTCACAGAGAAAACAGATTCGTGATCACAACCGAATTTGGAACCAATCGAATTTCGTCCGTTGCATGTACTATCACACAATTCGGTTTCAATTACTGAAAATTTTTTGAATATAAAATTAAAAATTATTTTAATATACCAAATGTTTTGACAGAAAATTTAGTAATCAATTGGGGCTTTTTGGTTGTGAATTCCGAATAATTATATTTTCATTTGTTGCACTCGAATTGAAACTATTCCAACAATCAATAATTAGCTGCAATAAATGAATTAACATTTATATTACAAAATTAATTGACGAAAGCAAATTATTGATTGCAATGATTGCCCCGTATTAAATTCGGTTGTGATTCTAACCATTTGTGCCAATTTTTAGAACTAAATTAAATTTGTTATCATAACTAATAAAAGAATTGAAGGAATCATATTTCAGTTAGAATAACGTTTTAATAATCAAGAGAATTAAAAATCAGTTAGAACTATACATTTTTAATAGTTTCAATAAAAAATTTGCTACTTGATCAATACTTTATTACTGCAACCGTTTCCCAACCAATTTGTTTTCCGTGTGTTGTAATGTTGATATTGTTGTTCCTAAAATAAATAAATAAATTGTATTGGACCTACTTTTGCACTGTTTTTGTTGTTTCTACAACGTCGTCACGTATAAACCTGTGCAGTAGATATTTCATCATCTTTTTTGGTGTTGTACTTTTTTGTCGCCATCAAAAACGGTACTTTTGCAACGAGTCTTATAATAACTACCCTACCAGAAGAGAATGAGCGAGTTGTCACTTTTTTCACGTTGGTGTTAAGAAAATGATAGAATGAAATGACAGAAAATATGATTTCGGTCATTTCATTCTATCATTTTCTTAACACCAACGTGAAAAAAGTGACAACTCGCTGATTCTCTTCTTGTAGGGAAGTCATGTCCCAAAACCTAACTAGTTACGAATTGAATTGCAGGGTTATCGTATAAGAATGGCAACATTCGCCAATATTTACACACACTTTGTTTTCCACAGTCGAAACGAAAATGGCAATAACTTAAATTAAGCAAGCAAATGAAAAAAATATTAGAGTTTGAGTGCAGGCAAGAAGAAAATATTAATACTTTAAATTACTTGCACCTGTGCAGGTAAATATTTTACAAAAGCTTTTGAAAATGGGTAAGCAAACAATCAGTAAGTTTGTTATAATTGAAGGAAATTTTTTGAATAAATTTTAATTGATATTTGTATAAAATATAAGCTTTTTAATAACTTTTTTTTATATGTCGTCTCTTTCTATGCTAAACTAATAAAAATTCCAAGATTTGTATTAAAATTTCAAGGAAATTTCCCTCAATTTGCATTTATCCAAATCTAAGCATATCCACACGTTTGCATAAATATTTACATATTATTTTTACACATAAAAAAGTATTTGTTTACAAATTTATATCTACAAAAGTTTACTGACGTACATATCATATCGTCGCCTTTAATTCAAAAGGCCGTGAGCCATAGAAAAATTTAAAATCGATTTTGGGATCGATTATGATATATTTTGGGTAAATACATCATAATTAATCAAAAAGTCGATTTTTTATATTGTGTCGCTTATGGCCTAACGATATCTTACTATAGATATGGGAAGTCACACAGTAAAATTAAATAATTCCACTTTATTGATAACACAGCATTTTTTTGTTTCAAAAACGCCACAATATGAGGCTATCAGCGCAGAAGTGGTGTAACACACAATTTAATTTGGTTACGGTTCTGGTGTAAGATATGTTCTTTACAGTGCAATAGTCGAGTAAGCTAACTGTTTGTATCCAAAACAGATGTCGCTAGAAACATAGTTTTTGCACGGGCCGCTAAAACCAAGTATGTACTATAGTGCAAGAGTAGTGTTAACTCCTCATTATCTCATAATAAGTAGTCTGGGGTTACACCACACCCAGAGAAAAAAATGTTTAAATATGGTCAACTCCAACAAAACTATTTTGAAAGAAAATTTTAAAGATATTATGATTAATTTAACAATATTATTGTTACCGACAACCATATTATTGTTGAATTAGTCCTTCATCAAGAAGCCACAACCATATTATGGTTGCCTCCGAACATGTTATGATTAAAAAAAAACTAAAACATGTTTAACCTTATAATAGCATGGTTGGGTTTCAACCATAGCATGTTGCTCTTGGAAAAGAGGAAAATACTATTGTTAATTTTAAAACAAATTATTGTCACATTTAACCATAACATGCTTAGCGGCAACCATAATATGGTTGCGGCTTCTTGATGGAGAACTAATTCAACAATTATATGGTTGTAGGTGACAACAATATGGTTATATTAAACATAATATGTTTAAAATTTTCTTTAAAAATAGTTTTTTTGGAGGTGACCATATCTAAACATGTTTTTTCTCTATAGAGATAAAATTTGGTAAAATTTTTAATTTCCTTTTCTTTTGTTCTTTTTAAAGGACTTAATATATTTTATAAATGTTTTTGAGGATATGGAAGGATATATTTTGTCTCTAGATTAAAGGCTATATAGTGCCGTTTCTGCCAGATAGAAATAATTAAAATTTGTTACACGGTGTATTGTTGTTTTTTTTTTATTAAATTAAAGTAATACTTAAGGCAGAGTTAGCCGAACGTCCACGTCTCCTAACGGAACGTCTGGTTCGTTTTGTTATTTGCAAACAATGTAAATGCTTACTGAATTTAAATGTCACGTTAACGGAACGTCTCGATCTGTATAAAACAGATTTTTATGCCGTTGTTACGTGACAGTTGTAAAGCAGTGATGGGCTGCTTGTATTTTTAATTGAATGTGGGTATTTTTGCTCTTTTTTTTGGAACTTTTTTCAGTAAAGCTATGGAATTGAGACAAAACAACTTAAAATACAACATATTTCCATATAAACAAATATATTTATGTTTAGAAGTAAAAAATAAACAAACTCATATACACATACAATGGGAATGTGAAAGAAATAAAAGGCTTTAAATGGTATCAAAACCTTGTTTGTTGCGTACACCACAGTACAATATATGTATGCTAAAAATATATATGATAAAATACAAATTTGTTTATTGCAAATCTATAACATAAATATTAAATTATTAACGTTTTTTACATACACTTAATACTGTTTTAATACCATTTAAATCACTTGGTACTTTTTCTGCACAGCGGTCACCATTTAAACATTTTTGATTCCCATCACTGTGTGTTTTGCTTTATGTATACTATTGCTTTTTGTTTATGTATGGGAAATATATATAACACATTTTTAAATGTTCTATAAGTGCACCAACGAGCTTACAGTACGGTGCGGTACATTACGGAAACAGCAACGTTCGCCTAACTGGGCCTTTAGGGTTTACATTTGCAAGTGCAAGTTCGAAAAACTCAATACACTCACACATTTTTACTAGCACCATCACATTTTTCTTACTTGCAGCCCAACTTGCAAGAAGATTTTCTTGCAAGTAAATTTTAGACAGTTGTCGCAAGTAAAATGACAAATGGAAAAACAGTGTTACCGTGGATGAGTTTTGTATCAATTAACTAGTACGTAGTAACATAAAAGTTGTGTTTGTAGCTGGTTTTCTGTGTATTTAAAAAAAATAACAAATAAAAAAGAGCACAACTTTACAACAACGCATCTTAGTTGTAATCTTAATCATAAGTTTCAAGCATTTTGAAAAAAAAAAATTGTTGATTAAAATATTTTCTCAGTAATATTATATTATCGCCGCTACGGCAATACTGGAGTCACATATTTTATAAAATAAACATGATATATTTTTCATCAAGATGGACCAAATATTAAATAAAGAAGAAATTATTAAATTTATTTTGTTGTAATATGGTAATGTTTTAAACATGACAATGTTTTTAAACTGAAAAACAAAGCTTTTTTCATAAGATGTTTTCGCTTCGAGAACATTTGAAAAATGAACTTACAACTGACTGTGTAAACACTCAAGCTACTTGCAAGACTTTCGGCTGTTTCTTCGACATTTTCGCTGATAATACGTATACACTACTTGCAAGTAATTACTTGCATGTGTAAAGGCAGGGTAAAGTGTAAGAAACTTTTTTGCTTGTCAATCGAAACATATGAAATACCCTACACAACCAACAATTTTATGGAGACTTTTCAAGAGCATTGAAAAACAAACTAAGATTTTTTAATAAATTCCATATAAGTCATATTTTAACAAGCCGCCATTACTGTTTCTGTTTTTTATTTAATTTTAATTTTTTTTTAGTGCAGGGAAGTACTTTTAGTACTATATTGAAACAACAAGTAACGCCATTAAGTCATCGATCAGAATTAGTGTCCAAATTGTTAAGTTATAGATTCGAAATTTTTGTATTTTTATCTTGTCTTTCCTTTTCTCCTTTTTATATTTTATATATAAATACAAATACACCTACAACCAACTTCAAGTTAAAAAGTATGAGATTAACAAAACAAAACAGAATTGCAGAGTACATGAAACTGAGTACCCCTCCCCAATCTTCTCATCGCTCTCACCAAAAACTAAAGAATTGCTTTAACAAAAACTGCAAATCTGGACGATGACTATGTACCAGTGTTGCCAGTGAAATTTCAAGAAAGATACATTTTATTTTCCAAAAAGATACACTTTTTCCCAAAAAGATACATTTTGAAAAAAATTAAAAAACCCATGTTTAACGTTTAACACTTATTAACATAACATTTTTATTTCATATTTAATGAATATTGTAAAAAAATTATATTATATAAATTCATTTTTATATATATTCAAGTTATATATGTTAATTTTTAAAAATACAGTAAGCAAACTTTAAAATTTATTTTTGTAAAAATAAATATCCGAGTTAAGTCATTTATACTAAGGCTATTATACACAAAAGTTCATATACACAAAGTTCATGAAAATAAACAAGTAAGAGTGCTATATTCGGCTTTGCCGAATCTTATATACCCTTCACCATCGTGAGGTAAGAACAAAAATTTATATACGTAAATAACGTTCTTTAGATATGTATAAATAAATATTAATTGAGCCACGCCAACTTTTCATTTCGCCATGACGAAGAATATAAAAAAAACCAAAAATTTATATATGTACCTAAGCCCTTTTCCTCTTTTGCCAAAGTTGATGTTTGAAATTCGTTTTATAATCTTAAAATCGTTTTTTTGGAACATAAAAAAATTAAATAAAAAAAAAGAAAAAAAATTCTTTTTGGGATTCTAACTGGCAAAATCATCAGTCTCAGGAGAGAACTTAACAACTCGGCTACGAATGCTTTTACTAAAGAAGCGTTAAATTAAAATATATTGAGTCTGCGAGTTTGTTTCTTAATTTGAGCGGCATATCATGTGCATACATAAATGTGTATGGGTTTGTGTGCATAAAATCAAACGCATTAAAATAAAACAACAAAACAACAACATCCTCAAGGGAATTTTTTGGAAAAATTAGAGGCAGTCGTGGGTTTTTAGTCATATCTCAGCCATTTGTGGACCGATCTTGCTGAATTTGAATAGCAATAAATGGTGGACTATATGTGACATAAATGTTAAACAACCTAGCCGCTATCATGTCTGGAGTCTCAACTACTCTCCTCATAAGGACCAAAAATATATATACTTTATAGGGTCTAAGATTAATATTGTAGAAATTACAAACGGAATGACAAACTTATATATACCCTTTTCCACCTGTGGTGAAGGGTATAAAAAGATGTTCATATTTCATCAGAACAACTTTGCACTACTAGTAATCATCGATTTAGGTGGATGTTGCATACTGAAACTTCCTTAATGCTTTCTTTCAACATTATAAAAGCTGCTGTTGTATTAGTATTGAGTCGGTTACGATGATAAGTCTTAATAAGTTCAAGTTGACTCAAAATTCTCTGATATTTTATTTCTGTACATTTTGCGTACAGATTCAAAAGATACGAAAAATTTCAGGATTATACATGGTTCCTGAAGTCATCAAAAGATACGTAAAATGTATCTTTCGTATCCTAATGGCATCACTGCTATGTACCACTAGATTTTGAGACAAAATGGTCGGAATTAGAGAATAAAATCTGTCAAAAAGTAGACTTTATTGTAGACGTATGCAGGGCACCTTCAATACAAAGACCATATAGACTTCTGCATAACTGGCAAATGGTAACCATAAGAGAACTCAAACTTGCTACAAATAGCATCGTTCTGTGTTTAAAAAAAAAACTTTACTAATTTTATTTTAATGAGGGTAGCGATCAAATAGCTATCGAAGCTATTTGGGACAAATTTTGCTAACACCAATAGGTAATAAGTTACATGGATGAGAAAGAACTCCTGTATGGCCAAAACGTCAAACTTTGACCCCCTCTATCTCAGAAACTTTTTGACCGATCTTTGTGTCAAAACTACTATCCAATAGAACTAACATTGGTGCAAATTTTATCTAAATCGGAAGACATCGATTTCAAAATTGGGTCACTTGACATGAAATCCCCCATATGTTTGTTGATTCAAAAAAATTTTCAAACAGAGTTATAACATTTTATTATGAAATTTCTCATATTTCATATGCCAATGCATATTTCCGTCTGTGAGTTTTATTAGCATTAAATTGCAAATGAATTCTTGTATCTACCTTGACCACAAATTAGGTCATTTACTAGATGCATCAACAAACTTTTTAACATTTGGGAATAAATGTTTTTTGCATTAAATTTTATATTGAATTCAAACCACAAAATAAATGATTCAAATAATTATAACAATTGATTGAAATATAATATACAAATCTATATACATACATACGTTAGGAGATATGCTATATAAAAAATTTTGTGGTTATTTTTAAACAGCAAAGAGGTTAAAAGTTTAATAAATTGTCTGCCAATAAATAGTTAGTAAGTTAAACCCAAAATCTTAAATTGGATAGTATGGTAAATATTTTTGTGTAATTGAATACGAAAAAAAACGGAAAAAATTAGTAATAAACTCGTAATAAAACATTAGGGCCCAGGTAAAATAAAGAACCAATTTGGCTTTTTTTAACATTCAGTACTTCTTATACATATGAAATAGCTGAGCCAAATTTTAACTAGCAGTATTCTACGAAGTTTATTTCAAATAAGAGTAAAAAAAGTTAATTTATTAATTAAAAAGTGCAATACTTTCAAGGTTGTTAAAAGTGCACTGCAATTGGATTACGTTTTCTGATAGTACTTGTTGAAACTAGCAAAAACCCCGCTTGGGTTTGTCTGGCTTAGCTCGGATTTGAATTTTTTAGTATTACTAATAGCTTGACTTAAAGTTGGTTTCCAGCAGTTTTTGAATGAAAACGTAATATTTCTAAAGACTACATATATCTCCTTTCAAAAACCCATTTCAACATAACCACGGACACACAATCTGACGAAGAAACTTATATAAAAACTAAGTTATAAATAACACTACGTGACCAAATAAATCTGACAGCTACTCTTTATGTAAAATTTTCCGCTGAATCCGAATATGAAGTCAGAATTGTCAAAAGTAGAGCAGTTTGTCCACTATAACTCTGCCATTTTTTGACTCATCTTCACAAACAACCCATGGTTTTTTTTTAGAAATTTTATAACCTTTTACTAAAAAAAAAGAAATAAATAATCCGTTTAAAATTTTTCAAGATAATTGCATTTCAGTCACATCATATTTTTTAAAAACACAAATAACTGTTCTACTTTTGGCAATTCTGACTTCATATTCGGATTTAGCGGAAAATTTTACATTAAGATTAGCTGTCAGATTTATTTGGTCAAAAAACTGTCACGTAGTGTAACCGTTCCACCTGTGGCGAAGGTTACAACAAGTAAGGATGTATTTTCTGGTAGTACCGAACATCTGATGTTCTAAACCACTAACGAGAGTACGACTGAATTTAAATGTGTGGCCCATTAAATATTAATTTGGATTTAGAACCAGTTAATTTTGTGAGGATGTTTTTTTTTTGCGTAGAAGTATACTACATATAAAGCTCTGCATCAATTAAAACAAAAAGTAGTCCACCGGG
This sequence comes from Pollenia griseotomentosa, assembly GCA_963931875.1. Classification (NCBI taxonomy): domain Eukaryota; kingdom Metazoa; phylum Arthropoda; class Insecta; order Diptera; family Polleniidae; genus Pollenia; species Pollenia griseotomentosa. The sequence goes on from OZ007560.1 coordinate 30,414,867, forward strand.
GATGGTCTGAATTAGAGGGTGAGACAAAACCAGTGTTCAAACAGAAAATTATTTAGCCGTAGAATGCATAACCAAAAAAATACCAAACAAATGCATTACCAGGGTACCCGTGTCCCCATTGTAATGTTTAATCATTTTCAGCTGCACAGAAAAACATTTGTATTTTAAATACCGTTAAATAAACATATAAACAAATTAATTAAATAGAAAAATGTATTTACTAAAATTACTTTTTAATTATAACAACAAAAAATGATCCCAAAAACTAAAAATGACGAAACCTAAATTCCTCTCCGTAGAACACATAATAAAAAAAATAACATATAAACGCATAACCAGGGTACCCTATTACAATTATTTTATTTATTTATTATTTATTCATGTAGTCTTACAGAAAAACACAATAAATTTAAAGACTGTTTCTTAAAAACTATTTGAATATCAATGAAATTATTTAACATTTTTATTTTTTTTTAATTTTTTTTTTATTTTTCGAATTTATTCTAGGAGCTAAATTTCAGTTATGTATTCAGTTATCTTATGGATAGCAATGAAGTATATTGTATGTAGTGAAAAATTTACAATTATTAGACACCAGCATCCAGTGTGACACAAAGAATGCTGACGAAGGCCGTAGCGGGCCAGAAAATGCATTACATTCTGCTAATAATTGTAAATTTTTCTCTACATACAATATACTTCATTGCCATCCAAAGGATAGCTAAGGTAATATGTAACAAGGAAATTCAATATAATAGTCTGGTAGTGTATAAAAGTCATTCCTAAAAACTTAAGGAATAGAACTATTACAAAAAAGCTTTAATAAAATACATAACTGAAATTTAGCTCATAGAATTCGAAAAATCCAAAACAAAAAAAAAAAAAAAAAATGTTCAATATAATATAAAGTAACCTTCGAAAGGAAATAATTCCCAGTTTCTTTTTAAAATTATTTAATATATATAATTTAAAAATCTTAAAACAGCTGTTTACTCGCTCATTTTTTTTCGCATAAAAACTATTGGGTACACGGGTGCCCCGGTTAAGCGTTTGCGTAGGTGTCATCTTTAAAAGCTAATAGTAATAAAACCGCTGAACCGAATTTCATAAATAGTCAATAAAGTTTCAATACTCTATTAGTATTGGTTTTGCGTTTAAAGTTGCTAATGGACACACCAGTACCCGGTTATGCATTCTACGGTTAACGTACGGCTCAAACACTTAGAAACGATATCTTTAATTTTAGTGTTTGTGTAGACGAACACAACCCTTAATACCATTCGTAACTATTTTCAAGAAAGTAACGAGCATTATATAGTGTTCTGTTCTTTGTTATAAAATAAATAGAACAATTGAAGTGATACTGAAGACATACATTATTTTTTTAATGTTCTATAGTGTTTCTTTTTTACATCAAAAAAGAAATGAGCAAGCCAAAAAATTTTAGCAACGACCACAGCACGAATAGATCGTTAATGGGCCGAACCGAACATAAGGAAGTTTGTGGTTAATAAAAAAAAAAACGCAATTAAATGAGGAGGTACATAGCAAAACGCGCCAATTTCACTTTTTAAATTTAATGATTTTTTTACTGAATAATATTGTACATATACTAAAATCCTTACTGCCGTATACATAAAAAACAAAATAAGTTTGAAATGTATTTTAAGGCAAAATTTTCATACAAATTTTTCTTAAAATGCATTTCAAGTCAATTTTAATTTTTTATGAATACGGCAGTAAGTAATTGTTTTAACGAAATTATTTACTTTAAATCGGATCAAAACGCAACAATTTCACTTACATACATATATCGTACTGGCTTAAATTAATTTTTTGTTGTTCATTTATCCAAAAATGTTAAAAGTGGAATTGTTCCGTTTTGTTATGGAGCTCCTCAAATGTTCTCATATTTTTGTCGAGTTGGATAAATACAGCATTATTTTTGTGTTCGAAGATCAGCCGTTATTTTTTTTTTTTGATTTACTATACAAATACTGTTAGCGTTTGTGTTTTCTACAAATCTAAAGCCCTTGTGACACTATATTTTTAATGCATTGTTCAAATTTTGGTGAACAGTACAAATATAATGTAATACAAAAATTTACCAAGTGCAAAGAGTTATGCATTAAACACATTCGAGACAGCAAGCTACCGACTTCAATATGTCAAAACTAGAATACATGTGTGCATATAGAAATGATTATTTTCACGACGACACGGATACATGGCTGCAGGTTGTTGTCTGTGCTTATTTTGTCGTTGTAGTCAAATTAAACTAATTTCTATTTTTGTCCACTACAAAACAGAAAAAGTGCTGCTAATATAAAAAAATATTTAAAAAATAAGTGCTTAAAAATTTTTTTTTTTTTTTTTTTTTTTAATAGAAAAGAATCGGCTTGAAACAGGAATATTAACTCGGCTCAACACCAAATTGTTATTTATATAATTTTTTTTATATCCTTGAAAGAAGTTATATAGGAAGATATTTTTCGCGCCAACGCTTCTAGTTCAGGAGTTATAGGTCGTAAAAGTTTCAAAATACTTTATCCATATCTCTTTAGGTATAAAATGAATCTATCAAATATGAGAATCATTGGAAAATTCTTTAAAGTGTGTTCCACATGGCGTTTGTGGCACACCGATTAACCAATTAAGAGCCAATTTTATATATTTATACTCCGTGGCTGACTTTTTTTTACAAAATTGGCTTTATCTTTAAATCATGTCGATATAGCAATAATTATTTAACCCTAAGATATTTGCTTAATAAAGTTTTTCTGAATTGCGGGTTTTCGGCGTTGCAGACCACTTATTATTTATGTACATATTACAATAATTCAATCCGGGAGTTTTTTCCCTTTTCCTACTTTTACAATTGAATTAACATAGGAAAAATGAGAAAACTCCCGGGAAATTTTCATTCATAATTGGGATGAATATGTAAGAAGTACATAAATTATTACGAGATATATATTTTTAATCAAACTTTTAAATAAATTGACTAATTTTCCAAAATAAAATTTTTTAAAGCTTAATAAATTTAAAATTTTATATGATGAAGCTACTAATAATATGGTATATAAAAGATTAAGTGTTCTTCCCTAAAGATATTATGTTTTAATAAATATGTATATTGACAAAATTTTAAGTTTTGTAGAAAAATCTTTCAAGAAATATTTATTTTTGAAATTGGCCCTTAACGGGCTAAATCGGAATTTTTTAAAGATCAAGTGAAAGCCTTTTCGAAGTAGTTTCTAATAATACCACTACTTCTTAGATCCAGTTTTTACCTAAAAAGTTATTGATAAAGGGTACGTTCGTAAATGCATTTGTTGGGTATCACTTGCACAGAAGTTTAATGTTCGTAAAAGCATCACTTGTAAGAAACTTGGCATCACTCTCATGTGTCAAAAGTTTTTATGCAGTAATGCCGCAGCTCTGCAGCAAACTTTGGCAATTATTGCTTCAGTTAATTTTCTGAAGCAATAACTTTTGACAAAAAAGAAATCGTTTAATCGTCATTTATAAGAAAACTGTTACTTTTTGGTTCAATATTTTCAATTAAATTTGTCATCTTTATTATAAAAAGCATTTTTATTATTATTTAATTTTAGCTTATTAAACTTTTGAAATTTCAAAAATTCAAACTTTGCACAGCTGTTGTGCAAAGTATCAGCAACACAACTGCAACTGGTAATCACGCATCACCCAAAGTGTTCTGAAACTTTTACGAACTGTACCACGTGTGTTGAAGGAACAAATTTGCTTATTTTAAAAGCATTTTATATGTATTTTTTGTTTAATCTGCCGTTAAAATTATATTGTTTATTAGTAACAAAAACAACAAAATTAAAATAGTTTAATTTTTTTTAAATAAATTCATTTGTTGATAATCTTAAATTAAGTTTGAATAAGAGTCTGCAATTATGCATGTTTTTCCATTTTATAAAAAAAAAAAAAATTATAGTGGCACCACTGAAATATAAAGACATAGTAAACAAAAACAGCTGTTTGTACTTTTTCACTTGTAGCTGCCGTCTTCAACATAATTCAGTAGCTGACTACACGACTAAAATTTCAGCCAGCAGCATTTGTAGTAATTTTACTAAAGCTATCGATAAAAAATGAAGTTATGTCAAAAAAAAAATGTAAAATTGTTTAACTTAAAATTGTAAAGTGTTGCTGAATCAGCGGTTTATGGGCAAATTCAGCGATTTACCGCTTTTTGTTTTTAGGTTTCTCATAAACAAAAAGCTGGCAACATTTTATAAAATAAAATAAACCGGGATGGCTATGTTGTTTCAATTGTAGTTTTTTGTTGATACTTTTTAAGCTAAGATTTATAATACCTTTTTGTGGTGTTTTTTATGAACATAAATAAAATTAATTTCAACTAAAAAAATCTTTTAGTACAATCAGGGTAAAAAAATACAATTTTTAAAGGTTGTTGGTGCAATTTCAAAAATTCTCAACGCCATCCCTGAAACAAAACCATAACAAGAGAAAAAAAATCTTAAAAACTTTGTTTACATTTTTTATAGTTTGCTCTTTCTAACATTTACTGTTTCTTTCTATCAATTCTATATCAATTAATGAATAAAAAATGTAGTGTCATAAGGGCTTAACAAATCGAACTCTAAAGGCCATGTCAGATAAAACTTCATCGCTTTGCGTGACACTTCTAACTTTGACAGAAAAGCGTAACACAAATGTCACAATAAAAACTTTGACAACATTCAGACATTGTGTGTTAAAAAGAAAATAAATAAAAAAAATTATACCTGCAGATTGTCAAAGCGCGCAAAAAGATGAGAGTTGCCCAACTTTTCGCTTCGCTTTGCGTTAAAAGTTCTTTATGTGACATGTTTCGTATAAGTATGAATATTTCATCTTAGATGTCAAAGCGAATCTCTAACGCAACGCGAAGCAAAAGTTTTATCTGACATGGCCTTAAGGAACGATATTTAATGTTTATTTCGAACACTGTGTAAAATTAAGATTTTCATATTATTTATTTCGAAGGAATACACCTAATACTGCGATTTTAATTTCTTCATGATTTAAACAAAATTTAGTGTGAGATTTATTATTTTTACTATTTAAAATAAATCTTAAATATTTAACAGAAAAAATTTACGGTTTTAATAACTAAAAGAAAAAAAGAAACATTTCAAAGACATACAAAAATAAAAGCTTTACAATCAAAATTTAACATATTTGTATTTGTTTTAAAAACTTATTTCGACTTTATATCCCTCTTCCTATCAAGGATACCAAAATTTATTATTCTTGAGGCAAATATAAATATTTTTGACTTTTTGTATCTACAAAACTTTTAACTTATTATTATTATTAAATGCCATAATTTTGATTTACCTAAACCACAAACTTAAAGAATAATAAATTTGTCTATTTAAATTATTGAATTATATTAATATTTTATGCAGAATGTATTTATACATCAGCTTCCTTTTCATTTTTCATGTTTTTCTTTCTGTGTTTTTCTGTTTGTTTAAAGAAATGGGTATAAAAATAAGGCAAATCTAGTTTTATTGGCAATGAAGAACATTATGGAAATGTATAAAAATGGTTGTTAGTTGCTTAAGGCAAGTGAGTAAAAATATTCAAACATTTGCGATAATTTACATTCATACACTCGCTTTTACAGAAGCGGCTTTAGTGTAGTGCTACATGTGCGATCGCACAGGGCGCGGAGCATTTGGGGGCGCCGTAAGATGAAATTCGCTTGATTTTGTAAAGAAAGAAATATTGGCAAGCTACGCCGCAAACATTGTACATATGAATTATGATTTAAATTTATGAAAATGTTCATAAACGATACTTTGCAGGAAACCTAAATCTACAAGTCCCCACTTTTGTCGAGTATTTTGGGGGCACTGTCAACAAAGAGTCTTTACTTATGTCGGTCTTAAAAAAAAAAACTTAAGTAGACCTTGAAGAAAAAAGAAATAGTTTTAGCTTATCGCCTATATCACTCGTTTTATTTTAAAATTTAGCTCTAACTATGTAAAACCTTTAACTAACGCCATGAAATACTGGCCCTAATTAAACAAAGACCCTGAACATACGTTTCTCCAATCCGAGGGCACCAGCACAAACAAATCTTAAATAGCGCGTCGCTGTACGCACATACACACTCTATCATAACAACCAATCAGAGTTAAACGACAGTGGCTGAGTTAAAATAAATCCTTTTGATGATGAGGAAAATACAATTTAAGCCTTAAAAACGCCACAAGCTTCAACTGCTACGCATACGAAACTAATAATACTACTCATACATTCAAACACTCTCTTACACACACAAACATACATACTTATATCTAAAGTATTATATCAACCATAAGGATAACAAAAATGAAGGAAATACACATGCTTTCTCTTCTCTCTTCTCTAGTCTATAACATTTATAAGCCTTAGTTTATGCCATAAAAATAATAATTTAAAGAACTACATGTGAATGTTTTAGGTGGATGTTCTGAATGAAATGAAATAAGCGAAATATGAATAGAAAATGTATTTTTCTTTTTAATAAAACTACAAAGAAAAAAATCTACATTTATAGAAATGTGTTGTGAACAGTTGAAATTGTAGCAGAAAATATAAAAAAAATAAGTAATAAAATAAACGTACAACGGAAACTGTCTACTTTTCACGGCATTAAGGTTCCCAGCAAAGAAGAGACTCAAGCTAAATTACGACGAGCAAGTTTTTCTTTTTCAACTTTTTCATCTTGTTTTCATGGGTAATGGCCTAAAACTTACAGAGATGATATTATTTTGTATTATACAATATTAAACTTAACTGCACCAGGACTTTGTGTATGTGTTAAACACATCCATACATATGAGGACTTCCATAACAAAATAACATCATTTAAATTGTTTATTTAGTCGTATTCTTCACTTCTTAGCTCCTTTAACGATTTAACTTTGTCGTTTCGTATGTGATTTCTACAATATTAATCCTAGTCCCTATAAAATATGTGTATAGATTTTGGATTCTTATGAGAAGAAAATATAAAACCACGATGACCGTCTTTCCGTCTATCTGTCGGCTCGTGAGATTTGTGGAAAACACAAACGCTAATAGGGCGTGGCGCCCTTGGACTAGTAAAAAACCAAGCATTTTTTACAACAACAAAAAGCCTGGTCGTGCTGCGTCGTTGCTAATATTTTTTTGTTTGTTCATTCTTTATCAATGTAAAACTAAACATTATAGAACAATCAAATATAATGTTTGTCTACAGAACAATATATAATGTTCGGCTCTTTCTTGAAAGTAGTTACGAACGGTATTAAGGGTTATGTTCGTCTACACAAAAATTAAGAAAATAGATATCGTTCCTGGGTGTGAGAGTCAAACGCCAAATAATGTTCTGTTTATTTTCGAACACTGCTTAAAATCAAGTTTGCTATGCTCCTACACAATGCCATTACATGCAAGATGTTCTCTTATCTATTTATCGATCGATAATGCTATCGAGAATTTGGCTATTTAAAATCCGCCGAATTGGCTTTTAAATGGCTAAGAAATTAGCAAACATTTTCAAAATTCAGCTAAAAACATAAAATTTTTCTAAAAATAATTAGTATTGTGGTTATTTTGTCGAACTATTTATGGTTTTAATCCAAATTGTAATATTTTTTAATCAGGCTTAAGTCCTTCAAGTTGTGCTGAAAAAGGTCAACAAGAAAAAGAAAGACAAGCATGGAAAAACAAAAATGTACTTTGGACTTCAAGAAGAATTCTTGACAAAAAGTACGAAAAAACAGAAGTAAGGAAAAACATTTAAAATCAATTAAAAATGGATAATCTTTCGAAAAAAGCAAATTTCGATCTACCAAAGGTTAAAATATAATTTGGTTTAAGGATTGATGTTTGACTATTGACGTCAGCAGTCGTCGATGGCTGCGAGTGTAAAACAGCAAATCCATCTGAGGAGATCGAGTGGTTGCGATCGAAACCACCAGCCGCCTGGGTTCGAATCCCAGGCCAGCCGCCTGAGTTCGAATCTCAGGTCAGTCAAGAAAGAAAAATCATCAATAACAATTTTAATTAATTTTCATGTTGTAAAATTCCTTTCTTCATAAAAATAATTTGATGAAAATTAAATTTGATGAACTTAAGCCTAATTGAAAATATTGAAATTTTTCCTAAAAACCTAATTTTTAGGGTGCCAATATGACCCATGGATTTAGGCTTGCCAGATCCAATTTGCCAAAAAGCTTGACATTGGCAAAAAAAACTTGATTTTGGGAAAACACTTGACACTCATACTATTGTTTTTATACCCTCCACCACAATTAGTTGTGAAGAGGGTATACTAAGTTTGTCATTCCGTGTGAAACTTTTTTATTATTCATCTCAGACCCCATAAAGTATATATATTCTGGCTGCTTGAGTAATTCTAAGTCGATTTAGCCATGCCCGTCTGTTGAAAACACGCTCACTTTCGAAAAACTCCAAAGAAATAAACAAACTAGGTGTCAAATTGCTTGTAGTTATCCTAAGCAGTTTGGGATTGAATTTCAGCAAAATCGGTTCAGTAGGACCAGAGCTATGAACCAAAATGTGGAACCACCACCTTCAAAAACTTGATAAGTTTGTTACAAAAACTAATATAAATGATGCAAAAATGCACGGAATGACATAAGATTTTGCACAAGTCCGTTTTATTCGACTAGAAATTACACTGTAAAATTTCGCGAAGGTCGGTCCATAATTTACCCTAGGCCTCATATAAACCCTACTCTCGGAAAACAGTTTAGTCTCCTAAAACCATAATTAATAACAAATCGTCACAGTTTAAAATTAAAATAATAAAAAGACATCATACAGATATTACTCCTTAAACATTCGAACTGTCGGTGGAGGGTATCAAAGATTCGGCACAGCCGAATATAGCACTCTAACTTGTTTTATTTAATTTTAAAATTTTTTATAATTACACTGTGCATGAAATTGACACTTTTTTTCCGTGACAAGCCGGGCACATGGCGTTTTAACATAATTCGGGGACGCTGAATCCAGTGGTGCCCGCGGTTTTTTCAGATTGGCTCTGGTTTTCGAGATATACCGTTATTTCGAAAATGGAGGAGGTTGCACAACATATATTCGCGTAACTCAAAAACGGTTTAGTTTATTGAAATTACTAAAAAAACCGAAATTTCGCAATAAAATTTCATTTCAGAAAAGTAAAACGCTTTTTCTAATATGAGTAGTCGTTATTGAAACATAATTTTTTTTTTGAAAAAAAAATTAATTTTTTTATAAAAATTTCGAAATTTTTGTTTTTTAAAAATTCATACAAAATTAAAAAATGTAGCTAGGCTTCTAATTTTTTGCAGACTTATAAAAAACGAAGCTACAAACAAAACAAGCTATAAATGATAAAAATCTGTTTGCAACTTTTGATTTTATTCACAAAAGTCGACAAATTTTTCATTAATTTAAGAATTTCCCTTAGGGGGCTCCCATACAAATATTGCGTTTTATGAAATTCTTAAATTAATTAAAATTTGTCGACTTTTGTAAATAAAATCAAAAGTTGAAAACAGATTTTAATCATTTATAGCTTGTTTTGTTTGTAGCTTCGTTTTTTATAAGTCTGCAAAAAATTAGATGCCTAGCTACATTTTTTAATTTTGTATGAATTTTTAAAAAACAAAAATTTCGAAATTTTGATAAAAAAATTAATTTTTTTTTCAAAAAAAAATTATGTTTCAATAACGACTACTCATATTAGAAAAAGCGTTTTACTTTTCTGAAATGAAATTTTATTGCGAAATTTCGGTTTTTTTTAGTAATTTCAATAAACTAAACCGTTTTTGAGTTACGCGAATATATGTTGTGCAACCTCCTCCATTTTCGAAATAACGGTATATCTCGAAAACCAGAGCCAATCTGAAAAAACCGCGAGCACCACTGGATTCAGCGTCCCCGAATTATGTTAAAACGCCATGTGCCCGGCTTGTCAGTTTTTTCAACTAGCATAGTGTTATTAGATAAAAACAAAAATATCATAAAAAGTAAATATAACAGAAACAACAAAAAATATAACAATTAAAATTCCCTTAAATGTACGTATTGCAAATCAGCTGTTCAATATTGTCAATTTAGTATTGTTGAGTAAGGGGTTTAATATCATGGCTGGCACTTTTATTATAATTGCACTGAAAAAAAAACTATATTTATTAAATAATAATTGCACAGAAAGAAAAATATGCATCATATCATAATCCTTAGTTCTATTGATAATAAAAATATGGGACTTAGATTTTTTTTAAGTTTTATTACATACATAGATATACAGTCGGGCCTCGATTATCCGTAATCTGGTTAACCGGTAATCCCGATTCACCGTGATGGCCAAAGATCATTTTATTGTGTTTTGTTTGCAATGTTTTCAAATTGTTTGCTTCGATTAACCGTGATTACCTCTATTATCCGTGATGACAGTTGAAAATTATTAGACAAACAGCATTTCACGACATTTTTTTAAGAAATTGTATTCTTTTTTTGCTTAATGTCCTTTTTTTACCTCATGTTTTCAGTTGAAAATTTAATGTATACATACTTATTTAATTTAAAAATGTACATTAACTTCTTGAATTCATTTTTTTTTTTATGTAAATATGTATGTACACCAATGTTCACTTGTTAAATAATAAAAATATTAAAAAAACTGTATAATCAAAATTTTTATTCGATTAACCGTGAAAATCGATTTTCCGTAGTGCTTCTGGTCCCGACTATCACGAATAATCGAGGCCCGACTGTATTTAACACAAAAAAAAAAAATAACTTATAAAAAAAAACGTGACGTATAACTTTTTCACTTGAGACGCATTAAAAAACTTGATAATCAGGCCAAATCAGGCCCGTCTGGCAACGTTTCAGACATAAATATATCAAAAGATAGGAACAGCGGTGAAGGGCATAAAAGATTCTGCATAGCCGAATATGGCACTTGTTTTTTAAAAGTTGTGTTATAAAAGTAGTCAGAATAAAATCACTTATGGAAAGAGCAGCTTTTATTTATTATTAAAATAACAACTGTGGAGATAAATAATACATTTTTATTTAGCCCATTGCTCATTTTGATACGAACTATTATTATTTTTTGCATTGAATTTCAGCATATTCATAACAAACGTCACATTTTTCTTTTGTATGTTTTAGTATGTGGAATTGAATTCCCTCGAATAAAATGGAGTATAATCGTTTTGTTATGGAACTCTTCATACATATATGAACTATATTAAATTTCACATAACACACAGCGTATTATGAATGAACGCGTATGTATAAGAGCGTTGAAGGAGTATGTGTAGGCTTTTTACTTGTCCATGATATACTACGACACTTGGAAAAATACAAAAAATATATTAAATAATACTGTTACATTCTTTCGTTAAAAAGTTGTTTAATGTAAACCAAAAACGTTTAATTTTGATTAAAAATTTAAAAATAAATTACATATTTTTAATATGATAAATCACACTAATTAAGCACATTTTTCAATACATAACACTAAATACAATGTTTATTCACTAAATGGCACAATAACGATTGTTTTCTTATTAAGCGACTATTTTTTTCCCCAACGAAAAACTACAGATAAAATTAATTTGAATTCCTCTATGACTCATTTGCTTATATTCTGCCGCAAAGCTAAGCCGCTCTCATCAGCCAATTATTTATATTCCGTTTATTTGACGTACAAATAAATTCAATCAGCTGACTCACAACTTTTACATCTGTTTTTTGTCGGTATATTGTGAAAACCAAAATCGTTAGCGGACAGTTTATCACTCTTACAAATTTATGTCGAGGTTTAGTATCATTCAGTTTGACAATACATTGAGAAAACGATCATAAGACTAATTGAATCCTGATCATAATTGAAGCTCACTTTAATTAAAACTTTTCTATTATCTTAAGATTTTAGAACTTCACAAATTGAAGGAAAGCCGCGAACAACGTTCTTAAAGCAAATTAAAGAAAAGTTCCGGCTTTGAACTGTCAAATAAACTCACGTATAATAACAGAGTGAGAAAAAAATTTCAACACAAAAAATAATAGCACGGAAGAGGTAAGTATTTTGTTCTTGTCAGATTTTTTTGTTTAATTATTTTGGTTTTTATATTTTTGTATAACATACGAATGTTTTTTTGTAAACAACAAACATTAAAGTCGCACTTAACATAGCAAAGCCGACGGTTGTATTTTCGCCACCGTCGTTGAAAAATTTTTAATTTTGTAATTTTGGTCACCGACGTGTGTCACCGTCGTTCTTAATTTCACATCGACTTCGAGTGAGGTATTATTACATTTAAAACGTCAACGACGTTATCTCCGTAAATACTTTTCGACATGAGTTACAAACACACTTTTTTCTCACTTTTCGAGAATATATATATGATATATTTTGTTTTTCATCTTTTCAAGGCTAGAAGGTCTTACCAACGTTACAGAACATGGGTACTATTTTCTGCAGATTCCCGTTAACATAACTCTCTTACATTGGTTAAACACCAATGCCTGTATTCATAAAAAAAAATTTTAATTCAATAAAGGCTTACAAAACAAATTTTCTACGAAAGTTTTCCTTAATACACGTTTGATAAATTTAATACTCGTTTATGAATACGGGGCAAATCTCCCAAAATTATGCAACTAGTAGCCGTTAAAATGCAATTACAAAGAGTCGGTCAGGGGAATAACGTTGTAAGTTGCCAAAAAATATGATATGGTCAAATTTGAACAACATAAGTCTAATATACAAGATAAATTTGCTTTGTGTCATTACCACGGCATTACAACAATAACATAGTGCTTTTTACAGAGACTATTTTTGGGCAATGTGACGATTTAGTTCTTAAAATTTGACGATTTTCGACTAGTTTTATCTGGCAGCCTTGGGCGCAACTTTACACTTTATGTGGAAGTGCCCATAAGTGATTTTTCCGGTTATTTATTAGCCGCTTTGCAATTTTCCTTTTTTTTTGTTGTAAAGAAATTCAATTTCTTTGGTATTGATTTCCAATAATCTGTTCCTTACTTTATTTTTCCCTGTTAGCGTTTCTATAAGATCCCGTTATATTTATGCTAAAAGTACTCGAAGCTACTTCGTTGAGGCATTCTTTAAAGTTACTCCATCTTTTTGATATGTCATCTACTTCACTGAGATTACGGATTTTAAGTGTCAGATTGCTTTTATATTTATTTCGATTACCCTCATCGGATATGATTGTTTCAGTGTTCCATTTTCTCCTTTTAGAAAGGTTTATGGCTGTTAAGATTCTTTTATGAATTGTTTCTATAAGTAGAAAATGGTCTGAATCACAGTTGTGGAGCTAACTGTGATATACAATCGAGTATTGCTGACTGATGTGGCATGCATTTTCCATGTTTGTTTGTGAATTTTTTTCAGGTTTGAACGATTATCTATCCATTTTTAGAGGTAAAGTTACATAGCCGTAGTCAGTAGTCTTTTGTGTTGTTATCAGTGTTGCCAGTGGATTTTTAGACAAAATACCTTGACATGCTAAGAAAATCCGATTTTTCCCTACACGTTGCAAAAATTCCCCATACAAAAATCCCTACGCACTAGTTATAAAAAAAATAAGTACAAAACTAAAAAAAATAATACATAATTTTGTTTGTTTTTTTAATTATCAGGGATGTTCTGGAAATCGAAAACGCAAAACGCAAGAATTTTAAACATCGTTTTTGAATAAGATTTCTGTAATAAAAGAATAATATGGCAAATATTATACAAACTGTTGTTGTTAAATGAAATTTTATAACATAAATTATAAAAATTAGGTTAAAAAGGTATTTAAAACAACTTCCAAATTCTTGCATTTTCAATTTCCATTTCCATATCTTAGAAAAACTTAAACATCAAACAACTCTGGAAATAATATATATTTAAGCGTTTTTAGGAAAAAGGAACTTTTTCAGCCATTTTAGACAAGAAAATCTCACTAAAAAACGTTTTTTTCTGCATTTATTTCATAAATAATGCGATAGGATAAAAAACCCCTACATTTTGCAGAATATAAAAAATCTGGCCGAGTTTGCCTACACAGAAAAAAATAATTTTCATATTTGAATACGAAAATCGCATATATGATTACCAAAATTTTTGAATTTTCTGCGATGACGATTTTTGCGGTATTGATAAAAAAGTTTGTATGTATAATTGTTAAATTTTTAGTCAACAACCAAGTTTATTGAGCCAATAAAACAAGTTGTTGCCCAAAATCATTTTTTCAACAACATGTTTACTTGATTTGTTAAAATAAATTGTTGAAAATGTTGAATAAATTAAACAAAAAGTTAATCGAATTTTTATTTTTTTTATTTATTAATGATGATGTTATAAATTTTAAATTTTTATAAAAACACTAAAATTTATTATGCGGGGATAAGTAAGTTCCTATGCGCATTTCACTGGCTGCTTAGGCCAGATCATCAGGGAACCTTTTCCAAAGACTTTGGCAAAACTAAATATATTATTCAAATAAAACTGCAAAACAAATGAGAATTATGAGCTAATTAAAAATGGACAAGAGTTGTTAAAATACTGTCTTTACTTTGATTCAAATATTTTTTTTATTGAATATGAAGAAATATTTAATTATTTTATTATTAAATTTGTTTTATTGAGTGCTATTTTGCAGAGTGTAAATTTGATAAATTTTTTCTTTGAATCAAACAAAAAGTTTGTTGACCTAAAATTTTATTTTTAACAAACTGTGTTGTTAAAAATTTTCTTGAGATATTTTTTTCTGTGTACGCTTCTATTTTAGAATTAAAAATACCTACATGTAGAGATTTTCCCCTACTTCTGGAAACACTGGTTGTTATTAACGAAAAATATACCACCGACTTTTCCAAAAAAAAACTTCTTCCTTTCCTTCTTGGGTCTTGAAGTATATTTTTTTAATTGAAAATTGGGCAATCTTAAACTTTTTATGAAGAACGTCAAATCCAGAATGTACTAATAAAGTGACCTAACAAGCGCAGCTGTTTGCAATGATTTTCTTCGTGTATGACGTTTGGTGTCTTTTTTGTTTGTTTATTTACTTTTTTTAAATTTGCCGTCTTAATTCTTGCAACAAAATGCCTGTTGTTTTTTCTATTGTTTCATTGTTGTAATACTGAGGTCACTTTGTTAATACATTTTGGTCACAACAAAATGTAACAAAAGTCAAAAAACATTATGAGCAATGTAAATACAAATCGATTATAAAAGAGTGTGTTCTTGTAACATAACCAAAAACAGTTCAAAATACTACAAAAAAAAAAAGAAAAAAATGTTCAGCTTGAAAAGTAATTAGCAATTGGACAGTATTCTAAGGCTGGGTTTTTTAGATCTCAGTTAAACTAGGTTTAGTTAATCTGAAAACAGATTCTTGCCGGCATTACCAAGTTTGAATACAAAATTTTGACGGAACAGCTTAGTTTTGCTTAAAATGTTGGTCTTTAATGAAATAATAATAAAAAAAAATCATTTCGTCGGAAAAATCCGAGTTTCAGACTACGTTAAACTAAGTTTAAACTTAATCCACATCTCAAAAACCCGGCCTAAATATTATATATATTAATTAGTATTGTGGTTATTTTTTCGAACTATTTATGGTTTCAATCCAAATTTTAATATTTTTTAATCAGGCTTAAGTCCTTCAAGTTGTGCTGAAAAAGGTCAACAAGAAAAAGAAAGACAAACATGGAAACACAAAAATGTACTTTGGACTTCAAGAAGAATTCTTGACAAAAAGTACGAAAAAACAGAAGTAAGAAAAAACATGTAAAATCAATTAAAAATGGATAATCTTTCGAAAAAAGCAAATTTCGATATACACTGATAGAAAAATGCATCTTCATATTGATGATGCCCCAACATCAGAATTGTAACATCAATGTTACTACAAATGGCATCAATGATGCAAAAAGTAACATCAATCCAATGAATAACGTCTTCGTACAAATTTGTCATTTTTTACGTGTCATCTATTTTATGACTATAGTGACATCAATTCCATGTCACATTTTGTATATAATGAACATTATTTTCATGATTACAATGTATTATAAGAAGCAAAAATTCCTATGTTCTATTTTTTTAATTATTTTGTTAAATACATCAAATTTTTAAAGTAGAATGATTACGAAAACCATATGCACTGATAGAAAAGGCGTCATAACGCTGATGTTTTTTGACATCAGTACTATGACAAGTGTCTTCGTTTTTGACCCCATGCCACTTTTCATCATTGTGATGTCAACCTTAACATCACTTGGCCAAAGTGTCATCAGGGTCAAAATGAAATTATGTCATGAATGGGATGACACATCGACAACACAGAAATGACGAACATGTCCTCAGTGCGATGGCGCAGTAACATCGGAGAAAGGACACATTAGCATCAATTTAATGACAGTTTGTCATTAAGTCAAAGTCATTATTATTATTATTATTTACTTACCCGTTACATATGTTTGTTTCACGTTTGTTGAATTACGACCTTTGTTTACAGCAGAACGAACTCTCAATTATAAGACACACGCACCATGCCCTATATGGTTTTCGTAATCATTCTACATTAAAAATTTGATGTATTTAACTAAATAATTAAAAAAAATAGAATATAGGAATTTTTGCTTCTTATCATACATTGTAATCAAAAAGAAAATGTTAATAATATACAAATTGTTACATCGAATTGATGTCACTATAGTCATAAAATAGATGACACGTAAAAAATGCCAAAGTTGTACGAAGACGTTAGTCATTGGATTGATGTTACTTTTTGCATCATTGATGCCATTTGTAGTAACATTGATGTCACAATTCTGATGTTAGGGCATCATCAATATGAAGATGCATTTTTCTATCAGTGTGGAGCATGGTGCTGGTATCTTATAATTGATAGTTCTGCTGCAAACAAAGTTCGTAATTCAACAAACGTGAAACAAACATATGTAACGGGTAAGTAAATAATAATAATAATAATGATTTTGACTTAATGACAAACTGTCATTAAATTGATGCTAATGTGTCTTTTCTACGATGTTACTGCGCCATCGCACTGAGGACATGTTCGTCATTTCTGTGATGCCGATGTGTCATCGCATTGATGACAAATTTCATTTTGACCCTGATGACACTTTGGCCAAATGATGTTAAGATTGACATCACAATGATGAAAAGTGTCATGGGGTCAAAAACGAAGACACTTGTCATAG
This sequence comes from Pollenia griseotomentosa, assembly GCA_963931875.1. Taxonomy (NCBI): domain Eukaryota; kingdom Metazoa; phylum Arthropoda; class Insecta; order Diptera; family Polleniidae; genus Pollenia; species Pollenia griseotomentosa. Next base: position 30,432,153 of record OZ007560.1, read on the forward strand.
GACTGATGTCAAAATACATCAGCGTTATGACGCATTTTCTATCAGTGTACCAAAGGTTAAAATACAATTTGGTTTAAGCATTGATGTTTGACTATTGACGTCAGCAGTCATCGATGGCTGCGAGTGTAAGACGGCAAATCCCTCGGAGGAGATCGAGTGGTTGCGATCGAAACATGTCAGGGTAACCAGCCGCCTGGGTTCGAATCTCAGGTCAGTCAAGAAAGAAAAATTATCAATAACAGTTTTAATTAATTTTCATGTTGTAAAATTCCTTTCTTCTTAAAAATAATTTAATGAAAAATTAAATTTGATGAACTTAAGCCTGATTAAAAAGTATTAAAATTTGTATTATATATATTTTTATAAAGATGTCATCTCTGGTAATATTTCGAGCTGATTTAAAAGCCAATGGTGCTGAAAGGGCCCTGAAATGATAAGTTGCAAAGATCCTTACGTCAGGACTTATTAATCACCTTTAATTAGCCCACAAGCTTGACATAAATATACGCCAAGTGAAACTTGACTCTATTCCAAGTAATACTTAACTTTAATATGCTGCCAAAAATGAATGAAAAACTCTTAAGAAGTTCTAGCATATCTTCATTCTTAAAACTACAACATACTGGCGGAAACAACGATATGGGAAAATCCATCAGTTTTATTTATTAAAACACCAAGAACTTAAAACAAAATTGGGGAATCAAACAATGTCATGGAAGGTTTTAAATTATGATCGACGAATTGACAGATATTTCATACAACAGCAAGTTCATATTACTATTCGTTTCTATAATGCTGAAATAAATAATCCTGGCTAAGAGGATTTGTTTGCAACTTTTCAAAAATGTGGTTAAAGTCTATTGATTTATATAGACATGATTAGCCACCAACAAATTAACTCATTTCAAATAAGTTTTTGAGAATATCACAAATAATAAATTTATTAAATCCCTATAGTTTTTTAAAACCAAAGTTTTTCAAAAATTCTAAAGCTATGTATGTTCACACCTATTAAATATATGACGTCCTACACGTAACCAGTAGTTTTCTTTAAGAATTGTTTGCTTTTGCAAAACGTTTGGCTAGAGCAAACATTGTTTAACAGTTTATAAATTACATTATACAATTATGATAAATAGAAAGTATAAAATAAAGCTTAAGTTTGATCAATTTACCGGTCACGGTTTTTCTTCGATTTTATCATCAAATATTTGTTGGGTCTGAACATACCTTAAATCATATCTATGTATTTTGTAGGTTCCTTTTCATCGTGAATGGTTTTTTTTTATTCAAATTAACTTTTTATTATAAAAACTAAATTGATTTTTGAATTTTTATGTATTTGAACTAAAACCGGTTATTTTTAAAATGCTTAACCGAAAACCGGTTTTTTAAAATAGCAGCTATTCGGAATATTCGAAACCCGGTTTTTGAAAAAAGTCGAATAATCGATCTCCCTACTTCAAATACATTGATCAAGTCGTGTCTGTTTATTCTCGATATAGATGTGGTCCATTGATCATAAAACATAAAATTCGTCAGTCATTTTATCGGCACTAGTTTCAGTCGGTGCATATACAGAAAGCAGTGATATATTTTGAAATCTGCGTTCCAGTCAGATGCGTTCCTTCAATAGCATATTCTATGGTTTATCGGAACCGAAGCCATTATGCGGTCTCCAATGTTTCCGGTGATCTAAAAACTAGTACCGCTGTGGCATAAATCGTCAATACGCCATTTTTGGACCCAAAATGACATAATTTGACATTTCTTTGTTTTAGTGTTTGACTAATTCGCCTATAAAGAGATTCACAATTGAGCAGCGCGTTAAGCGACGAACTGCACTTTCACCTGAGTGAAGTCGTTAGCAAATTGTCGCATTTGGACAAATGAGAATTCACGAGTGATTGTTGAAAAGCCGATGCATCCACAAAGAGTGACTGTTTCCTGCGGATTATGGGCGACGGCGCACAGTGGTTGAAGTTCATAGAACCAGCGGCAAAAAATAGAAGCCGTTGTCGAAGGATAATGAAACTTGCCACATAGACATTTTTGGTTTAAATCAAGAAAAAATCAAAATGATCCGCCCACTTTTACGCCCACCTCCCATACAAAGTAAAAATTAAATTTTGACCGACGGCATTGTTTTTTTGCCACATAGCATTTTTAAACACTCATAATCATTTGTGTGAATTTTGAAAAATATCCGCCCACTTGCCATACAACTTGTATTGAAAAAGTGGCATAACTCCATTGGTTTTTAATGCATCACCTCAATTTTCACAAAAAATTAATATTATGATTGTAGAATGAGCTCCAGAAAAAATATACCTGATCAGCCAACTTTTACGCCCACCTTCCATAGAAAAAACAAAAAGAAAAAACATGAATAAATAATTAAAACATAGTCTTTTAATAATTTTTTAACATCATTATCGTCCTCCAATTTTTTGATTTGCAGCTTTAGGCGAAATCTATTTACAAATGGATCTGAAGACAATAAAAGATTATGCATTTCGTCTTCATTAGTGGCTACACGTCCAATTCTTCGCGAATGATGTAATCTATAGGTTCTTTAGTCTTTATTCCTCGCTTCTCGAGCTTCCTCGGACAGCATACCTGATACAAATAAATTCAAATTTAATTAAAGCTGATGCTTTTTTCAACAATGAAATATATAACAATTAACACTATTGACCAGTATGTATATTATATTATCTAATAATTTTAAACAGTAAAGATTTATGGCAACAACAACAAGCATGAATGAAAATTCATGTTTTGTTACTTTACCATTTTATAGCTTTTACTATTTTTTTTTTTTGTTTTTTTTTGAAAGAAGCAGGTAGGAGCAGCTGAATTTTTTTTTAACTTTTAGCTCAGACTTCAAGCTGTAATTTGACATCTTTCGTTAAACAGCGCTCCACAGCGCTAAAAAGATGCAGTCCACTGAAGTTGATGAACATAGAAATTTAAATGTTGTTTATATTTTGTTCTACAAAATTTTTTATATGCCACTTTTTCCAACTTTTTTTTGCATGCCATAATAAATATATCAGCCTAATATTACGGAATCATAACATCCAGATATCTGCCAACAAAATACCAAAAAATTATCCAAATCGGCGAACATGAAAAAAATTAAAATGAGGTCGGCCAAGAAGTTACGGTGAATGGTGTTTGCTATCTCGGATGATAACGGACTTATTGTGGCCAGAAAATGAGGATATGGACAAGGACGATATGTGTTTCCAGCAGGATGGTGCCACTTCCCACAGATCCAATAAAACAATGCCTCCTTTGCGCGAGAAATTCAACGGTCAAATGCCAATTGTCCGTCACAATAATGTGATCTGATACCGTTGGACTTCTTTCTTTGGGCATATTTAAAAGAAAAAGTGTAGGGCAATAAGCCAAGAACAATCCAAGAGTTAAGGATGAGATAATTAACGTCGTTGAACCTCAATTATGTCCCAGAGTCATCGACATATCGGATAGAGGTATGCCACCTAAGCCGTGGCGAGCATTTGGCCGTTATTTTGTTTTATACATAATTGTCATAAATCCTTCTATCATAAAAGAAATATTATAGTAATTCTCTTAAAACTCTTTGTTTTAGTTACAATAATTATTGATTATTAACATCGTGCGTTTTGGTTGGACCACCCTTTTTTGAAAGTCCTGGGGTCGAATTACAGTATTTGATATCGATCGAAATTACAATACAATTTAACTGCCTGCCCCACATTGTCGACAAGAACATTTCTTTTGTATATTTACGTTGAAAACAATAATAAAAATCAAAATTTGTTTTTATGTAAATATACGACAGAAATTTTCTATTTGACATTATGGGACAGACAGTAACTGTAACTTTTGTTCGGCCTCCAATACGGCAATTTGCGACCAGAATTTTCTCTTTGACAAATAAAGCAAACAATTTCTTTCCCTGTAGAAAAAAAAATGAAACTAGTACCATCTTAAATGTTCCCATAGTGTTAAAATGGTGTGCATTTTACTTCTCTATTTATCATACAAAGCACCTACTTTTCTATAGTTTCTTTAACGTCGTTTTCATCTACTTTAAATAGAGTTTTTTTTTGTCTTTATTATGGTTTTTCCGTATGGGCGAAGGAAAATAATATAATTTTGAACAGAAAAAAACAACCATTTGAGCAAAAAAATAAAAATTATGCTCGTTTAAAGATACTTAACTCACTTTTTTAACTTTCGCAGTAGTGACTCAATGACTCCTAGATCTTGTTTGCTGGCATTTTTTCCGTACTTTCTCTTGTGCCTTGTTGTTTTTCAGCCACTTGACTTGTAGTCATTTTTGCACCTTATTTTGTTGTTATTCTATTTCTTGTTGTTGCTGTTATTATTTTTTTTATAACATTTTGCAGTTCGTTTTTGTAAATGGTTAAAATGTTTTATTTCCCTACTTTCTTACAACCCAGTTGAATCTATTACTTTGAGACTGTTTTGCCAGTCATCTTGACTGTTTCTGCTCTTGCTGTCGGGTTTTATTTGCTTTTTTCTCTTTCCTTGGAGCAAAGGAGCTGTTTTTTCCCTATTGCTGCTGTTTATTGCCTACTTACGCGTTAATATTGCATTTTAATAATGTCCTCTGTATATAATTTTTGCACATTTTTATTAGATGAAAGTTTTTTTTTATATTTCAATGTTTCGTTAGTCGTTTTTATGTGTATTTGGGAACGGTATATTTTCATTTCTTTTGCAATATTAATGTCATTTGTGCTCCTTTAAAGGACTTGCACATAAAGTCCTTAGAGTGCTGTTAACATTATTATAGGGGCAATATTCTGACACACAGACGTTTACACAAATTTTATGCACGAAATAATAATGAAGTTGGAAAATGTTCTTTTTAACTGATATTTTGTTTAAAACGGAGGAGTATAAGTGGATAAGATCATTTAAATTAATTAAAAGAAAAATATATAATTTAATATGTTTTGCATGGACATTTTAGAGAAGAGGCCAAAAAAAAACAGTTTTAGACATTTTTAAAAGAAAACGCTTTATTTATTTTTATTCTGAAATCACGCTCTTAATAAAAATAAAGAACATTTTTGATAATTTTCGAAAATTGTTGGAGTTTTAGAAAGTTTTTGGTAACATTTTAGATTTTAATTCTTAAGCTTAAATTTTTTCCTTAATATAAAACACTCGCATATTCAAGAATTTAAGATAATTTTTTTGGACAGTGCTCTACTAAAAGACTTTACAAAGTCTTAACTTTTAAATCAACCTTGTGTGAAAAACCATACAACAGGAATCATTTTTACACGATAAACAAAAAAAAAAAAAATGGTGAGGTACACTAAAGAAACTTCTTGACTTAGTTAGCATTATTAATTAAGTACTGAAAACATATATTTCGGTTAAAAAATATTTTTTAGTAACGAGCTATATCAGAACTTACGTAAGTTACCCTCGTGTGTGGTTTTCCACTCACATATACTTTCTATGTAATTTTCTGTCGTCAAGTGTGAATATGTTTGAGTGAGTGCTTATACATGCTTTGTATGGTTTGTTGTTGATCACTAGCGATGAGATTTTCATGCACTAATAAATCGAAAATATGAAAAAATGCAAAAAATCAAAACTATGCACTAAAAAAAATAAAAAAATTTGCACAAAACACTTAAAAAATTTCCATAAAAAATAGTTTTTGAATTTTACTAAAAACAAAAATATATAAAATTCAGTCTTTTGCTATTCAAATATCTTTCAAAAACTTAAATAGCTACATAATTTAAATTTTTGTTTGTTTTAATAAATAAGAAATGTTATATTAAAAGTAAAATTTTGTCCTATAAAAATATTTGAAATTTATTTTACTTTTTGAAATCCTTTATTCTTTTTGCAACAAATTTTGGATTTTTTTTGTCGGGCTTTTCCTTTTTCCGCCTTGTTAATTTTACTTTCTGCAATATCAATTAATTTCACTTGAGTATTAAATGAACTAAGTCCCTCCTAATTAGTTATTGTTTTACCAATATATAATTGGAAAATACAAATGCTAATTGACTTTTAATGTAATTTAAATTTAATACTTCTTTTACTTTTTTATTTACATTTTTGTTCTTCTGACATTTTTAAACTACTCAAAGTTTTTGAATAGAATTCTAAAGCATCTAGCCAAGCCAGGCCACCATCTTGTTACTACTGGCTGCGGAGGAAGGGGAATCAAGAGATACATTTCATTACAAATTGCAATATTATCAAATTGGCTTGTAATTTCCTCTGCAAAGCGGTATAACACATATGCCAAGCAAGTTAATTGTAACAGTTTTGGTTGGATAAAATGCTTCATCGTTTAGGGCAGTTTAAAATAACGGGTGGTTAAATTTCAAGGGCCGATGTTGAATGTGAGCCACACCTAAACGCCAAGTTTTTTTCTGCATTTCATTTGACATTTCTCAATTTCAGACTAACTCAATTTGAGACATTGAAAGATACACAATCGAGCAACGCGTTAAAGTTATTCAGATTTATTATGAAAATGGGACTTCAAATCAAAATGCATATCGTGCACTACGTGATTTTTTCGGTCAATTTAATCGTCCAAATGTGCGTGCAATCGGAAAAATCGTGCAAAAATTTGAGCAAACCGGCTCTGTAGGAAATGTTAAAACACCAATGCATGCCCGTACAGCTAGTAGTGCAGAAAATATTGCTGCTGTTATCGATAGTGTGGCTGAAGAGCCGTCCACCTCAACTCTTCGTCGTGCCCAACAATTGCACCTGTCACGCTCGTCGTTGATGAACATTATGCATAAAGACTATCATTTACACGCTAACACGGTGCAATTGACTTAAGAACTTAAGCCTCTTGACCATTCCAAACGTCGTCAATGGTCAGAATGGTGGCAAGAAATGGCAACAGTGGATCATCAATTTTCGAAGAAAATCATCTTCAGTGATGAGGCAGATTTTCACTTCAGTGGATTCGTCAAAGCAGAATTCCCGCATTTGGGCGAATGATTATCCAAGAGTGATTGTTGAAAAACCAATGCACCCACAAAGAGTGACTGTTTGGTGCGGATTATGGGCTGGCGGCATCATCGGGCCGTATTTTTTTCAAAATAAGGCCGGTCAGTCAGTTACTGTGAATGATGTTCACTATCGTGAGATGATAACGAACTTTTTATGGCCCGAATTGGAAGATATGGATGTGGACGATATGTGGTTTCAACACGACGGTCCCACTTCAATGGCCGTGTTATCTGACGTGGTGGCGATGTCATTTGGCCGCCAAGATCATGTGATTTGACACCGTTGGAATTCTTTCTTTGGGGTTATTTGAAAGAAAAGGTGTACGTCGATAAGCCAGTAACAATTCCAGAGCTAAAGGATATTAACGGCATAGAACCTCAATTATGCCTCAGCGTCATCGAAAATTTGGACCATGGGATGGAGGTGTGTCGCGGCGGCCATTTGTTTTCAAAGCGGCGTTACCATTTGTCAAGCTTTAGCTATTTGGCAAGTTCTTGTTTCGCTTATTTTTTTTTTATATTTTTTTAACAAAATGAATTTTAAATATATACATACTTTTTGGTGTTTTCTTTTAAAATTTGGCAATTTCGCAGAATTTTTTTTTTTTTTTAAGTTTTTTTCAGAAATGGTGACATTATTGATGGATAGATAGTAGATGTTAAATGTGGTAAGTTTTAATGCATGTTTAACATTTTTCTTCCAATGGTTCTTCCTAAATGTATGCAAGTCTAAAAGGGCTACTTAATTAACTGTAAATCACTTCGACGTTACTTTGGTATTTTTTAAGAATGTTTCGTTCAAGTCGAGTTGTTATAGAAAATCTGACAGAAAAATATCTTCTCTAATACTTTTTATTCTTTTTCCGTTCATTGTTAATTATGTGGTGGTGAAGGTGGAGGGTACTTATTGTGAATGAGGGTTTACTAAGTTTGCCATTCTTTGAGAAATTTTTTAATAATTATCTAAGATCCAAAAATATTTATATTCTGTCCACCTGTCCGTCCGTCGGAACAATATTGTTGTCAAATTGCTTTTAATTATCCTAGACAGTTTGGGATTGAAATGCATCAAAATCGGTTCATTAGGATCATAAATACATATGAATCAAAATATGGAACCAGCCTAAACAATTTTTAATTTTGTTACAAAAACTTACATAAACATTGACGCAATCATACAAAAACAGAGTTCATTTTTCTCGCCGCCTTCGCAAATACCAATTTACGATCAGCAGTAACCGATTGTTGATAACAATTTTCAATAAAATTTTTATAATGTTCCTAATTAATTTTTTTTTGCTCCAAAATGCAGTAAAAGAAAAAATAAGGGGTCTGAGTTAGTTCAGCAAAAAAAAATTAAAATAACCTAAAAGGTTATTCAAGATGTCACAAGAGTTTTTCTTTACATAACTACGCAAAAAGAACAGTGTTTTAAATGCTACAATTACTACCATTTGTATTGCTATTTTTGCAACTACTGCTTCCGGAAATATTCTGTAACAGTTTCTGAAAAACACACAACATGAAGTTTACGGCCTGGGGTTGCCCAGTCAAATTGAATGCACAAAGTACTGAGGTTTATTGCTTATAAATTACTTTTTGAATTGACTTTGGTTATGTAGAACATAAAGGACGTTGCAACACGTAATTTGCTGTAAATGGAAAACTAGCCATCCAAAGTAATTAAATAAAATAGCAAAAAGTTGGATTTTCTTCAAAGTTTAGTTCACAGTTTTGGACGTATTGACAAAATTAGAAAACCAAAATGAGTTTTTTCTAAAAAATTATGTTACTTTTCTCTTTAAAAATTAGTAAAAAATATAAAATAAAACCTTAAATTTTCTTATAAAATTAAATATCTACATATCGTTAACTAAAACGCAAAAGTCCCTATTTAACATTTTGAAAATTTTACAGGAGAAGAAAAAAATTTTTAAAATGATAAATTGCCTTAAACTTTTTATAATTTATTTTTCTTAAATTTTTCTTGTAAAACCAGCTGTTTTCACAATTGACAATGTTGCATATTATGCAAACTGCTAGTTAGCCGTTTAGCGTTTATCATATAATATTTTGTAGGTAGCGCCGTTTGTTTCTTGTTAATAGAATCGCTTTTTTTGGTTGAAACCAGTGTTGCCAGTGGATTTTTCGAAAAAATACATGCTAAGAAAAATCCGACTTTTCCTTACACGTTGAAAATATTTCCCCTTCAAAAATCTCTACGCATTATTGTCATTAAATAAGAATGAAAAACATAGTTTTAAAAAATAAATTTTATTCGAATATGTATATTAAAGCTTTGACAAAAAATATATACAAAAAAATAAAAATAACACACATGTACATTAATGCTATAACCAAATTTCGGCCCCAGTATCACACGATTGCGAATTTCGTGCTTTTTACAAAAAAAAAAATCTGGTCATTTTGAAATAAAAACCTCACCCACAAAAACGACTTTGTAATATCTCCCAAAAAAATAGTACATTAGTTTTAAATAAAAAATTTTATTAATTACTAAAGGCCGTTACACACTATCTCACAAAGTCATACGTATTTTTCAAAAATGCTTCCCTGATCTAATTTTTCTTTGAACAATTTTAAAGAACAATAACAACTTATCATGACAGGGTTGCATTTTCGTTAATTACTTAATAGTATGTTCACATTTGGCTTCTTAAGCGCGTTTAAGCAGTTCGAACGTGATTAAGCTCTAATCACTTCAAAATCGAGATGATTACCCATACATTGAAGTGATTTGTTAATCACTTCAAATTGACATGATTACAACTAAATCACTTCATAAATCACATAGAATCCACTGAACATACCTCTCATGTAGAATCGCCAACATGAGCGTGTACAACCGGCCAAGATTTCTGCTTAATGTTTTTATTTTTTTCTTTAATAATTCATAAATTTTCACAATTTCATCATTAAAATGATTAAAATAATCTTCTAATAACTTTATGAAAGTGTTTTCATCCATTTTTAATACTTTAAAGAAATATAAATTTGTTTGTTGTTTTTTTTGTGTGTTTGTTGTGTGTTTTTTTTCTTAATCATCTATCATCTTAATCATCTCAGATGTAATGTGAACGGCTTTGATTAGCTAAATCAACATTTTGCTTAAACGCGTTTAAAATCCTAAGTTTGAACTTAGCATAAGACTTTGTGGGATAGTGTATAACGGCCTTAAAAGTGAAAAATATTGTTTACATATTGATAGCTAAAGTAGTAAACTTAAAAATGTTGTTTAATTATAACATATTGATTGAAAATAAATAATTGCGTTTTTTGGATAAATAAATAAAAAACTAAAAAATTTGATTTCTAAATTTTACCGCGTTTTGTGGGTGAACTTTTTTGATAACCGTTAAAAAGTAATACCAGTTTTTGAAATAATTTTCAGCGGTCTATTCGACTATGCTACTAGGACCATTTTGATATTCGCCAAAAATGTAAAACAGTTACCGCCCTAATGTACATATGTACGTACTTTTAATTAAATTCAATTAAATCTTGTAACATTGAATGGTATCTATAAATTATTTGTTGTTTTTGTTTGGCTGCAGGTCCACGTAAATTAATAAAATAAAAAAATAAAAATTCGTGATATTTTCGTTTTTTATATTTTTATTATTATTTTCCCAAAATTTCGGTTAACATCGCAAACCATCTTCAGGGGGTCTGGATAAATAAATACAATAATAATTACACTATGGAACATTTTTGGGATTATTGTCTGGGGGGTGAGAAATTCCAAGTCAGGGTGATGGTATTAGGTCAGTATAGTAAAACCCTCAAAGGGTTTGGCGTTCGTATGTGTCAGTTTTTTTTTATGACCTTTTAAATTTTTTCCTTATCTTGATGTTTTTTCGCTTAGTTGTAACATTTTGGCAAAAACGTAGTTTAACATAACTTGAGAACCACTTGTCCGATTTTGATGAAACAAATTTAGAAAAATTAAGAATTACAATTTCTCTAATCTGTTTCTATACCGTTTTCCTATATGTGCAACACTTTCGATGTTAAAAATGAATGTATGAAGGGAAAAAAGTTTTAAAATTTAAATATTTTTTTTTTTAAATTCATAAAAAATCCAAAATGGAAAAAAGTGCCAAAACTAATTACTTTCGCGTAAAGTCACATAACTCATGAGCAAAAAAAGGCATAGATCATGAAAATCGATGCACGCGTTTCTCATTTATTCACAATTAGGTAAATGTATGAATTTCAAAAATTTGCTCCAGATATGCACAACATTATTTGGAGAAAACATTGACACTCACAAGCCGAACTCTCTCATATTTTTCTACTGTACTAAAAGAGAAATATTGATGTGGCAACACTGGTTCTGTAATGTTCACATAAAACATGCATTGTCATTATACTTCTTCTCTTTCTCACACTGGTTCTGTGATTTTTGTCATTCAACAAGTGCCGACGAACGCGAACAGTAAAAGTGATTTTTCTCCAGTTTTTTAAAAGTGAACAAAAGAGAACAGAATATGGAACTGTGCAAGGCAGATATAAATAGCTTTTGCTACTGCTGTGGTCAATATGTCTCAACACATAAAAAAAGGGGAAATTTCAGTACTGATTTTGTTCAAACATACGAGATGTACTTCAACCAAAATGTTATAGTGAACGAAAATTGGGTACCAAATATAGTGTGTAAAAGCTGCTACAACCGTCTAATGGATTGGAAAAATAGAAGACGTGAAAGTATGCCATTCGGTATCCCAATGACTTGGACTAATCCTGGCGAAGGTCACAATCCATTGAATTGCTATGCATGTGCGAATAAAGGAGCCGCAAAAAGGATTAGAAAATCGTATAATTACATTGGTGTTGCAAGTGCCGCAACACCATTGCCATACCGAATGGCATACTTTCACGTCTTCTATTTTTCCAATCTATTAGACGGTTGTAGCAGCTTTTACACACTATATTTGGTACCCAATTTTCGTTCACTATAACATTTTGGTTGAAGTACATCTCGTATGTTTGAACAAAATCAGTACTGAAATTTCCCCTTTATTTATGTGTTGAGACATATTGACCACAGCAGTAGCAAAAGCTATTTATATCTGCCTTGCACAGTTCCATATTCTGTTCTCTTTTGTTCACTTTTAAAAAACTGGAGAAAAATCACTTTTACTGTTCGCGTTCGTCGGCACTTGTTGAATGACAAAAATCACAGAACCAGTGTGAGAAAGAGAAGAAGTATAATGACAATGCATGTTTTATGTGAACATTACAGAACCAGTGTTGCCACATCAATATTTCTCTTTTAGTACAGTAGAAAAATATGAGAGAGTTCGGCTTGTGAGTGTCAATGTTTTCTCCAAATAATGTTGTGCATATCTGGAGCAAATTTTTGAAATTCATACATTTACCTAATTGTGAATAAATGAGAAACGCGTGCATCGATTTTCATGATCTATGCCTTTTTTTGCTCATGAGTTATGTGACTTTACGCGAAAGTAATTAGTTTTGGCACTTTTTTCCATTTTGGATTTTTTATGAATTTAAAAAAAAAAATATTTAAATTTTAAAACTTTTTTCCCTTCATACATTCATTTTTAACTTCGAAAGTGTTGCACATATAGGAAAACGGTATAGAAACTGATTAGAGAAATTGTAATTCTTAATTTTTCTAAATTTGTTTCATCAAAATCGGGCAAGTGGTTCTCGAGTTATGTTAAACTACGTTTTTGCCAAAATGTTACAACTAAGCGAAAAAACATCAAGATAAGGAAAAAATTTAAAAGGTCATAAAAAAAACTGACACATACGAACGCCAAACCCTTTGAGGGTTTTACTATACTGACCGAGTACCATCACCCTGACTTGGAATTTCTCACCCCCAAGATTGGCTGTTGTACTGTGTTATTATTAACATTAAACAAAAAACAAAACATAATATTACAAAGATAATTACATGTAAATAATTAAAAAAATATAATAAACACAAAACTTCACAATAACATGTGCCACTTCTTATTAGATTTTCTTAACTAAATCTAGTTTATCGATCGTCTGTTTTTATTAATTAATTGTCTGTATATGTGTGCACAATTTTCTGTGTCTTGTGTGTACCATCTCTAATGTAAATCTCCTCGAATAATTTCTCTCTTCATGTAATATTTTTACTCCTTCAAAATATGGTTTGTGATTTTTCAACGTACAGTGGGCTGCTAGTGCAGTTTTTTGTTCAATAGGTTTGTCAATAGTTTTAAGGTCAGATTTATGCGAAGATATTCTTGTCTTAAGTTTCGTTTTTGTCGTCCCAACGTATACTTTATCGCATATATTGAGCCCGTCACCACTACAGGGAATTTTATATACCACATTTGACTTGTCTTCCTTTTTAATTTTTGATTTTGTTTTACTAAATAACTGATTTACAGTATTGTCCGTTTTAAATGCTAGTTCAAATTTTTCTTCGTCATAAATATCCGAGTTTTTCCATCTTTCCGAGAGTCCAGAAACATATGATATGCTTTTATATCTTTTTGGTTCTCTTATCACCTGTTGCCTGTTGTTTTTGCACGTTTTATAAGATTTTTAATTGTCCTTATTGGGAAGTCATTCATGGTTAAAATATTGGTTATTTTTGTTATGTTGTTTGTATGGAATTCCGTATTTTAAGAACTCGTCGTATGAAATTCGATGCTGTATTTATAATAATTCTTCTAGGATGCTTAGAATAAAAATTTATTAATCGTCCAGAGGCTGTTGGTTTTTGATACCAATTAACCTTTAAATTGTTTAAATGGTATCTTAGAAAAAACATATACATTCATACATATTGGTATCACCAACTTTTTAAGCCAAACAACACCGGCAATTCGACTATATTTTAATGCGATTTAGGGAAAAAAATTCAACCTTTTTGGACAAGAAAATAACACTTAAAAACATTTTTTTCTTCATTTATTTCATAAATAATGCGATATGACGAAAAATCCCTACATTTTGTAGATTATTGAAAATCTGTCCGACTTTCCCTATGGTGCTATTTTAGTATCAAAAATACCTACATGTAGGGATTTTCCCCTACTTCTGGCAACACTGGTTGAAACATTTTTTGTGGACATTTGTGTTAATGTTGATTTTGAATAAAACACAAATTATTAAGGAAATTATTGTAATTTATTTTTATTATGATAATATTGGTATAGTTCAATTATGTATGGAACAAAATATCGGCCAATAGACCCCCGCGACCTCGACGGCACACCTCAATCTGATTGTCCAAATTTCGATGACGCTGAGGCATAATTGAGATTCTATGCCGTCAATGTGCCGAATCATATCATCCTTTAGCCCTTGAGTTGTTGCTGGCTTATCGACGTACACCTTTTCTTTCAAATAACCCCAAAGAAAGAAGTCCAACGGTGTCAAATCACATGATCTTGGCGAGCAATTGGCATCGCCACCACGTGAGATAACACGGCCATTGAATTTGTCGCGCAAAAGAGCCATTGTTTCGTTAGCTGTGTGGCAAGTGGCACCGTTCTGTTGAAACCACATATCGTCCACATCCATATCTTCCAATTCGGGCCATAAAAAGTTCGTTATCATCTCACGATAGCGAACACCATTCGCAGTAACAGATGATGCCGCCAGCCCATAAACCGCACCAAACTCTTTGTGGGTGCATTGGTTTTTCGACAATCACTCTTGGATTCTCATTCGCCCAAATATGGCAATTCTGCTTACTGACGAATCCTCTGAGGTGAAAGTGTGAATGATTAAATTGACCGAAAAAAATCACGAAGTACATGACAAACATGACATTAAATTGAATCATTGGGATTAACTTAAGTCAAAGTGAGAAAATATTATTATTTACTTACCCGTCACATATGTTTGTTTAACTTTTGTTGTATTCCACCCTTTGTTTACAAAAGAACTCCCAATTATAAGCATGCCAGCAGCATGTCCGATATATTTTTCGTAATCATTTTACTTTGACAAGTTGATGTATTTAACTAAACAATTTAAACAAATGGAATATGGGAATTTTTGTTTCCTTTTTTACTTTTTAGAAATGGAAATAATGTTCATAATACACCAAATGTGGAATCGAATAGATGCCATTGTAGTCATAGATGACGCATAAAATATGACAAAATTTTATGGTGACGTCCGTCATTGGATTGATGTCACTTTTTGCCTCATTGATGCCATTTTTAATAACATTGAGGTCACAATTCTGATATTAGGGCATCATCGATATAAAAATGCATTTTTCTATGAGTGTACTGCTGTTTCTGTTAGGTCTAGGCTTTGCTGGTTAGACTACTCCTACTACAGTTTCTTAATATTATAGCAGCAAATGAAATTTAAGAACTCTGATACCCTTAAAATTTGCTAAAGCTATTGCTGATAAATGAAATTTAAGAACTCTGATACCCTTAAAATTTGCTAAAGCTATTGCTGATAAAATGTTAAGGTAGCAGTAGTGAAAATATAGTTCTTTACAATTGTTTAATCTGGTTAACAATTAGGTTTATTTACGTTGCTATTGCTATTTTTACTCTATATTAAGTTCTAGTTGTATATTTATTCCTGTCGTTCCGATGTGGAGCATGGGCGCATAAAAAAAAAAACTGTCATTCGGATCTATCACCCAATAAAAAAATTTAGCTTCAAACGAAGCAATTTCGTAGGGGAGAAATGTCAGAGTTTCGGTTACCGTCCGCTTACGGAAGGCATAAATTTTATATTGTGAGTTTCCACTTTGAAGCAATACATTTTTGACACAAGAAGCGCTTTTTTCAACACATATTAAAACTGGTGAACGTAGCATCAGCTTAACACACTGAATGTTTTTTACAGTTATTTTTTAGTATTCTCCCTTACAAACCAGTTTCGTAGTAAAGGAATGCCGTGGCACCTGAAGTATAATTTTTTTTTTTTTTAAATTTGTTAAGAGTTTGTTAAATTAATTTTCTGCATCTCTGTATGTCTTATTGGTTAGCGAATAACTGTACGCTTATTTTCTAAAATGTAACATAAGTGCTTCGCAACATTATAACATTTTTTATTGGCTAAGGGCTTAAATTTTTACTTCACTCCAGGTCTTCATCATCCGTATAATTCGGATGTCGAATTGTCTTCTCCATGAATAAAGGGGCCTTCCTGTTCTTCGGCTTCCTTGTGGATTTAAGTCAAGGGCAGATCTTAGGACGTCTTGTTGTTTGCGCAACGTATGTCCAAACTAGTTTCACTTGCGTCTTAGGATCTCAGTTGCCAGGTGGGATTGTCCCGTCTTTGTCCATAGATCCCTGTTAGATATTGTCGCTGGCCAGAGAGATCTTTAAAATTCTCTTTGGGAATCTTTTGGTAAATACTTTTAAAACGTTTATGTTGCGGGGTCCTGCGTTTCAAGTTTCGCATTCATACAACAAAGTTGTTTTACATTGGAGTTGACAATTGCGATCTTGGTCTGTCTTGAAATAAGTGTGGAGTTACAGACAGGGCTTAGTGTTCCATATGTGGGCCTGGCGTTATTTATACATTGAGGAATATCAGTGCTTCCTCCTTTGCTGTCGATCATGGTATCAAGTAGCGAAAGCTGTTGACGGCGTGTTGACTTCGTTTAATTTCTGTTGATCTTAAGCCCGGCTTTCAGAGCAGTTTCCTCAAGCAGTTTGATTTTGTCTGTCATATCGCTGAGCTTGTGCCCTCTGAATACTCCAGGTCGCCAAGTTGGCCCAATTTACCCCATTTCATTCCAATGGTCGAGTTTGTGGCAGTATTCTTTAAAACATCTCAAACATTGTTAAACAGAAGTGCTGCCTTTACACACCCTGGCGTGCCTCGGTAGGCTAGCTGGTAGCGAGCTAGTCTATCAGCGCCGAGGTTGCGGGTTCGATTCCCGCCAGAGACTCTGGTTTCTTTCCTGCAGACAAGCATAGAGCTTCGCGGGATTAGCTTAGGAAAATTAAAAAAAAAAAAAAAAAAATACTTACTGCCACATTTATTTTTGTCTTATTAAAAAATATGGTTTCAACAAGTTGGTATAAGTTATCATTTAGCCGGCCTGTTATAACTGAACTGCATAATAGAGTCCCCAATAAGTTGGTTTCCAGAAACTCCACATCCCGTTGGTCTCTTCACCTAACTGCACACGATTTTTTCTTGCGGGGTTTTGCTTATAGGATGTTTACATAAAAAAAACCAGCAGATTTGGATGACTAACAGCAGGGTTTCAGAAACATTTTTTTCTCTTGCTGACGTCCAAAATTAATTAGTTTTTTTTATTACTGTTTTTTTTTTTTGCTAAACGATTTGGGACAAATACCTATGATTAACTACAATTGTCTCTATATACCAGGCCAGTGAAGAGAATCTCATCAGGCATGCCAAATAATTACAATGGAATCTCTCATAACCGGATATAGAAAAGATTATTAACATTTGTCCGCCGAGGTGAACGTTCTCTTAAAAAAACTTAATTGCTTTCCTTTAGAACGCTGTCGGTGCCAGGTAACAGTTTCCATCGAAAGTGGGTGTCCGCTTAAGGAGGATAAGAAAAATTACATTGAATGTACTTTGTATATATTTTTTTCCTAAAGTAGACATAATTTTTTTTAGTGTTACCTAATATAAATGAACGTTACATATGCATAGATGCAATATTTTCATTAAAAGTTCATTAAGTTATCTCCTAAAAAAAATAGAATAAAAAGTTCGTTCTACTAAATTATCTAATATATTTCTAATTTTCCAAAATAAATCTAAATTGATAATATGTAATATTTGTATTCATTTAACTCCTTGTAATCATTTAGTTTAACATAAGCATTAGCAATTTATCCTTCCACACTTGTGTTTCCTTCTTTGGAAATTTTCTTCATTTTTATTTTTTCTTCCAAGATAAATACAAGTTTGAATATAAAGTCAGTTATATTAATTAAAAGTATTTAGAAAAACTTGGAAAATTTATTGAAAATTCATAGATACTATTACAATTTGTGGTAGTGAGAAGATAAAGAACATGAAAAAATTTAACTTTTAGTTTCTTCTTTATTTATGGTTTAATGACAAAGTTGCAATTCTTATTTTTAAACCTGATACTTTTATACAGGAACTAAAGCACACAGAGAAAGTTTGATTATTGCAACATAATCGAAGGCTACATATATTAAAGTTTTTCATATTAGAAAATTTTATACATTTCCTTTAAAAACTAAAGTTTTAGGTAAGAACAAAAATTGGTTAGGGGAAAAAGTGTTTTAAATTTTTAAGAAAAATTTTAATTAATTTTTTAAGAAATTAAAAAAATCGACTTTTTTGTATATTAAATTGTAGATTGCAAATTTAAAAATAATATTTTAAGGCCCGTTTTCACGACTTACCTTTAAAGTTCGAAATAGCTAACGGTACCTTTAGCACTAGTGAGGAATAAAGTTACCTTCAACTATTTTTCGTTTTCACAACTTCTGTATAAAATAAACTTAACATTTTTGAAAATGTGGCAATACTAAAGAAAATACCGATTATTTTTGCCAAACTAAAAATACGAACTGGCAACTACGTACTGTTTTTTACATTTACAAAATATACGTATAATTGGAGTTGCCATATATAAAAAATATGTGAATATAATATGGCAATCTCAAATCAAAACCTTACGACAAAAGTTAAAGGTAGAAGGTTCCTCTCTTTAGCTTATCCTTCACTTTTAGATTAAAAGGAACTTGTTATAATTAAAAACTCATTATCTGTCCGATAACTTCTTACATTAAGCTATCATTAAGTCGTGAAAACGGGCCTAAGACTTTTTCTAATTTTCCTTTTGAAACTGCATTCGTGGCTATACAATTAAGCTTTTATTTTGCAGCATTTGAAGTATTTCGAATGCTCTTCCTCATTCTTCTTTTTTCTCTAAATAAAAATCTCACAAAAACTGCCATGTACGCGAAACCGAGTACACTTTTCAACTCGTCTTTCCATTTTCACCCTAAAACTCACTCAAATGTTTCGCCGCAAATGTTTCATAATGTAGAAGTGGATTCAAAAGGACTCCTTAACGATTCAATTAAGAATCAAACAATTTTGATTTTTATCTAACTGGCAATAAACTAAGCTATAAAATTGGTACGTATAATGACCATTTTTTCTTTGCCTTCTGAAATAAATTATGTGCTAATTCAGAGAAGTTAGTTTAACCCGAACTGTTTTTTTTAAATTCTCTTTTGAACCTGCTTGTACGTTCTTACCCAATCAGTTAATGATGCCAATTTTCTTGTTCTTTTCCTTAAACTTAAACTCATCAAGCATATAACAAATACGAAAACAAAAAGGAAAATTGACAGATGAGGTCACAGACCGGGTTTTTGAGATGTGGATTATGTTTAAGCTTAGTTGAACGTTTTCTGAAACTCGGATTTTTCCGGTCTAATGTGTTTTTGTATTATTTCAATAAGAACACACATTTTAAGCAAAACTAAGCTGTTCCTTCAAAATTGTATATAAAGGGTGTTTTTTTTTTGGATTGATACAGATTTGAGTTGGCAACACTGCTTTATTTGACCACCCATTTAAGAGGTGATAGTTGCTTTTTGGTTAGTTTGCTTTGACATTTCATTATGGATCGACTTACACAATAACTCGGCGAATGAGTAAAGGCACAAATTGAAATTGAATTGAAATTGAATTTCCATTTACAAATTTTTTCCGATTTGGAATAATGGATGTAATGGTGTTATGGTGAGCTTTTGCCATAACACCATTACATCCACAGAAAATTACTATTTGGTGCGCTTTATGCACTAGCGGAGTCATTGACCCATATGTCTTCAAAAACGATGATGGTCGGAATGCAAAAAGCGAAAAATTGGTGTTTCAGATTGCGCCTTCTACGCGCCAGCCGTGGCGGCCACATGGCCAAAATCATATTTAAACATTAATGTCATTTTCTATCCAATAAAGACCGTTTCATTGATATCAAAAATATATTACTATATATTATTATCACTTGTATCACTTTATAAAAAACACCCTTTACAAACTTGGTAATGGTGGCACAAATCTGTTTTCAGATTAACTAAATCTAGTTTCACATTTCATATCACATTTCGCCGGAAAAATCTGAGTTTCAGACTACGTTAAACTAAATTTAAACTTAATACACATTTTAAAAACCCGGCCTTAGTCATTAAAAAAATTTGACGCCAGAAAATTTTTTAAGATGAATGTCTTTCCCGTAATATTTTGTAATAATAATTTATTAGAAACAAGTTAGAGTGCTATATTCGGCTGTGCCGAATCTTTGATACCCTCCACCTACAGTTCGAATGTTTAAGGAGTAATATCTGTATGATGTCTTTTTATTATTATTATCTTAAACTGTGACGATTTGTTATTAATTATGGTTTTAGGAGACTAAACTGTTTTCCGGAAGTAGGGCATATATGGGGCCTAGGGTAAATTATGTACCGATTTTCACGATATTTTACAGTGTCATTTCTAGTCGAATAAAACGGACTTGTGCAAAATCTTATGTCATTCCGTGCATTTTTGCATCATTTATGTTAGTTTTTGTAACAAAATTATCAAGTTTTTGAAGGTGGTGGTTCCACATTTTGATTCATAGCTCTGGTCCTACTGAACCGATTTTGCTGAAATTCAATCCCAAACTGCTTAGGATAACTACAAGCAATTTGACACCTAGTTTGTTTATTTCTTTTGAGTTTTTCGAAAGTGAGCGTGTTTTCAATAGACGGACAGACGGACATGGCTAAATCGACTTAGAATTACTCAAGCAGCCAGAATATATATACTTTATGGGGTCTGAGGTGAATAATAAAAAAGTTTCACACGGAATGACAAACTTAGTATACCCTCTTCACAATTAATTGTGGTGGAGGGTATAAAAATATACAAATACATGAAACCCACTGAGCCGAGAACGAATATGTAAAAATCGATGACATTAGTTCCGCGGATATCTGAACGAATCCATAAAGCGGGAATTCATAACAAAAAAACATTCACTAATGCATACACATCAAATGGCACTTTAAAGCATTCTCTTTTTAATACTGGATGGAGAACTCTAATGTTATGTACATACATTAGAGCGAAAATGTATGGAATGTACCCTCCTAAAAATTAACCTTGGACTTTTTTAAGATACCATTTTAAATATTTCGGCTCCAGCTTTGACCTCTCGTGAGCTGGACCATTTTGAAAAAGAGTCTATTTTTGCATGTTTTTGAGAATCTGTGTTCTTACCAACATATACAATTTGGGTATCATAAGAAAGGTTTTTTTAAGGCGCACCGTGTAAATGCATCTAATTTGCAAAAAATAATATTATTTACATTCAAAGATGATGTACTTGGTAAAAGAAGAAATTTGATACCCATATTGCTATATTTAAATCGAAGGGTTGCTACCCCATTGCATTTTTGTCAAAACGCGAACTAGCCCGAATTTCCAAAAAAGCTGAAACACGTATTTAATTAAATCGACTAAAGTTTAAAATATGTTAATTTGGTATTTTTATTACAAGCAACGCCGAACAAAAAATTCAAAAACCGTTTTTTTTACAGAAAATCCTTAAAAAAAAGGATATGGATGATCGTCCTTGGACAAATTGTATATACTGTTGGACGCGCCTTAAAAAAACTTTTCTTATGATACCCAATTTGTATATGTTTTTAAGGAAACAGATTCTCAAATTAACAAAACATGCAAAAATAGACTCTTTTTCAAAATGGTCCAGCTCACGAGAGGTCAAAGCTGGAGCCGAAATATTTAAAATGGTATCTTAAAAAAGTCCAAGGTTCATTTTTAGGAGGGTACATCGAGGACTTTTTTTGGTGAGTCGGTCTAACATACATATATGCCAAGAATATAAATTTTAATATTGCCTACATAATCCGTATTTGTTATACGTACAAAGTTTACAATCTTTCTGTTAATTTTAGAAGTATTTGCAGCAAGGACTCTTGGTGCTGCCATATTTCCCTTATTGTAAAAACTCTATAACTTTTACAAAAATGATCTGATTGTAATGAAACTTGGTATATTGAGTTGTATTTACAAAGTTTTTTTTGTAGTTGAATAAGCTTTGTCCGTCCGTCAGTCTCTTCGTCACCATCTATTTGTCCGTATGTCTGTCCATGTAAATTTCTTAAACAAAGTACAGGGGCCTAATTCTGGCAGTCGTGATCGAGTACTTTTTCGAATCGAAAGCAATTTTATTTCAGTCGATACTGAACGAATCGAAATTATTTTTTCAGTATTGTGAAACTCAAATTAATGCTTTACAACACTGAAAAAATAATTCCGATTTGTTCAGTATTGACTGAAATAATTAGATTTTAAATTGCTTTCGAATCGAGAAAGTACTCGATCACGAATGCCAGAATTAGGCCCCAGGTCGCAAGTTTAAACATTGTATTTGGTGCAAAGTACTTTTTGGGACCAAGAACAAACCCTTCTAACTTTGGCTATAATCGGTTCAAGATTTCACCTAGCCTCCGTACAAATGTCCTTCCGGAGTTGAACTTTAACGAATATAACTGACTAATAACACTGTGCAACAAAAAAAAAACCAGCCTCAATACTTGCAACGCGAAATGAAACTACCCTGAAGTTTTTAAATTTTTAAAAAAAGCGTTTGGTATAAGTCAAAAAAATATACTAAATGTACTTCTGAGCTTAAAAAATATTTCAGATGTCTTCAGTAGAATTGTACAGCGATTCTTTGCTTAGAATATATTAATCCTCTAACACTTATTTTCATATGGCTAACTGAAACACTTTTCTAGATAAATGAAAAGGTCAAAGGCCCTTCCGATCCGATCCCGTTTAATATGAGTATAAACCACTGGGCTAAAATCATCTATAAATTAAAGATCTACCGCAAAATTTAGCTCAATTTTGCACTTTAATAATATAACACACAGTAAGAGCTCTTTATATAAAAAGAATGAAAGCTATAGCTCATAAAATTTTTAAAAATGACGAGAATAAGTTTGTATAGGAAGTGCCACTTCCACTAAAAATTTCGAAAAATTGTATATCCTATTGTTCTTTCCCGAAATCGGTCCAGCGGCTAATGAGCCTACAAGATACAAACAAACACAATTTCTTCTTTAGACATATTTTTAAACTGAAGTGCGAACAAAATAGTACTTTTGATACAAAATAATTTTGGTTACTTTTTTTCGCTTTTGGTTACTTTATTTTTACATTTTGGTTACAAAATTTTTTTGGTCGTGGCAACGCTGTTTGTAATCAGTTTATATATTTTCATAATTTTGTAATAGAATGCATATCAGATCAAGGTGTAGCTTATATTTAAGAAGAAATGGGCACATTAAATTTGTAATTCATGTCCTTTAATAATTAAGAAACTTTTTAACTTTTTTTTCATTAAACTTTTTTTTCATTTATTAATAAAATATTTGAAGTTTTTTATTAATTTTTTTTCTATAGGGATTTTAGGAAATCGCTTTTGTGGGTGAGGTTTTTATTTTCAAACGACCCAAACAAATTGTTTTCGGAAATAACACATTGTTCGCTATCGCGTAGTGCTATTGCCAAAATTTGGTTATACCCCGAAAAAATTCTCCAAAATTGTTCACTTATTAGAGCATTAATGAAAAATACCATCAGTTTTAATTAAAAATTTAATCAAGTGAATTAAACGTTTAATTGCTTCTATTAAATGTTTACGGGTGCAAATTTAATTAATTTTTAAATTAATATCACACATTTTTTAATTAAGATCAGCTTTTATTTTTTTCTGTGTATATTCATGACTTAGAACATAAATTGAAAAATATGCTGAAGAGAGTTTGTGCGTTACATACATTGCGAAGAAAAAGATGAGCGCTTATAATAAAAATATTAAACATTTACATAGTTTAAGCGCAAGCAATAATTTAGTTTTATTTATTTGTAGCATTTTAAAAACGCATAATTGAAGCAAAGCTGCGAATAACATTGTAAAAGCCACTTTTTGCAAAACCTGACTGCCAAAAAACCGAATTTTGCATAACAGTTTGTGTTCACACCAGCACACAAAGTATAAACACTCACACATGAAATAAAATGCAGCCCTGATCCAATGAAAAGTATTACATATTGTTTAGAAATTTTTCAAAAAACGATGAAGTCGTATGGGATGTTAAACTTTTTTCATAACACTTGTCAATTTCATCACACATGCATTCACACTATCAGACTTTTACATATTACTTGAGTTTTTGACATGTATTAATACAAAGTATAATAGTGTAAACTAGCCTTCAGATAGAGTCAGTCAGAAGTAGAACGTTGTAAGTTACTCAGTCATCGTCCAGACTTGCAATTTTTGTTAAAGTTTATTGGTTAGAGGGTTGAGAACATTGGGAATGGGTACTCAGTTTCATGTACTCTGCAATTCTGTTTTGTTTTGATTTTCTCACAGTTTTTAACTTGAAGTTGGCTGTAGGTATATTTGTATTTATATTTAAAATATAAGAAGAACAAGATAAAAATGCAAAAATTGCAACCCTAGAATTTCATAACCTGGACACTAGTGCAATTTCAAAGCAGAATTTAATAAACTTGCAGCAACAAAAATTGCTGGTCTAGATGATGACTTACAAAATTTTCAAACGGAACTGTCGAAAATCATTGATAAGTGTAACAAAGGTACAAAAAGAAAACTTCATGTGGAAAATGGGAAAGACAATAAAAATAAAATGTTGAGTAAAAGTGGAAATGCGTACAAAACAAAAAAAAAAACAGCATATGTACTTCCAAAAATAGCTTCAGAGCAGGTAATGTGGGAAAATGTTTCAAGTATACTGCCCTCCTAAGATTTTAGTAGCTTTGAGCACGGTAGAACAAATTTCTACTCGCGAGCACAATTCGAGTTAATATATTTTTAAGCTCGTCAGCAAAACTTTTAAAACGAGAGATTTGACTCGAATTCTACTAAAATGGAGATGGAACTGTCTTCTCTCTTAGGAGGGCAGCATACACTTTGTGTTATGAAACGTGGATTAAAATTTTAAAAGCCACTAGTCATGATGCTTTGTATTTCATTATTATTCTTAAAAGCAGGAACTTTAGGGATTCCTGAAAATTGAAATTTTGCACCCACTCTCCCGGCAGGAAAAAATCCTACTTAAGACAGTATTTTAGTTAACGTAAACAATTCGTTTTTAAACTTTCTGATGAATTCATCACTAGTTTTTTACTTTAACGTAAAAGACATCAGACATTATATAAAATATACTTTTTAATTAACCCAATATTCAACTTAACTTCCCCACAAAACAAATATCATAATAAAAACTTGTATTACAAAATTACTTTACTTAATAAATTAAATATTGACATAAATATTTAGATAAAAATATTACAAATGAAGAAACTTTTCTACCTTCATTGGAAATTTAAAACTAATACAAACCACAATTCTCAAAAATATGAACCACAAAAAATGAAAACAAAATAAAGAAAAAACTAATTTCTAACATCAACTCACAACTCGTGTTAGAGAATAACACAAAATGCAAGCCAAACCAAGGTCAGATAAAAGAAAATTTCATTTAGCTATTGCTGGGTTGGTCCAGGCTCGGTTTCTAAATTGCAGCAACACCAGCAGCAGCAATTGTTGTTGTTTATTTATGTGATGTACATTGTTGTTGTTGCTGCTATAACAGCAATTGCCTTAATTGCTATGGGAATCAATACATTTCCGCCTCAATAAACAGCAGCAGCAACATCAACAACAAAAAACCAAAACTCCGTCAAAACTCACGAGTGCATCAATTTTGTTTTTTGGAGAAGTATTTCGTTTGAAATAGATTTAAAAAAAAAACAACAACAACAAAGCACTAAAAGGATGTGGGCTGTGTGTTTGTTTGCTTGCTTGTACAAGCATGTTTGAGTGTGTGATCAATGTATATGCATGTATGGGGCCTGGATAAGTTTTAGCTTTTGTACCTGTAAAAAAGGCACTTTAATTTCAATAGTTTTGAGGGCAAAAAATAAAATCATGCCAGGCGGAAGTGTTGTTGTTTTTAGCCGATTTTGATTCAGTTCTTTTAAGGTTTATGGTGTGGTGTGTGATTGTTTAAATTAACTTTATTGCTTTATAAGCAAACAAATCAAAAAAAAAAAAAAACTGAAATATTTTTTTTTAAAGCGTTTGGTTGGCAAAGTTTTCATAATCCACAAAAAATCCACTAAAAATCATTCAAACTGTTTTTTAAGTTTTAAAAAGAAAAAGGTCGGTGAAGTCCGACCATTCAACACCCTTTAAGTGTTCAAGAGTTTTTGCCATTTCTTAATTCTTAAAAACCAAGATAAGTTTTTTTAAAGTTTTTTTTTTAGGTTACTTTGGAGTGATTGCCTATTATTTAAGGCTGTTTTGCACTATCACACAAGTCTTACGTATTTTGGGGAAAATACAACCCTGTCATGATAAGTTGTTATTGTTTTTTGAAAATTTTCAAATAATAATTAAATCAGGAAAGCATTTTCGTAAAATACTTTAGATATTGTGGGATAGTGTATAACGGCCGATCGAGTTAACTGTCGTATTTTCTGCATACGATACACTGATGTAGGCTTGTGTCGTTCTTGAATGAATAACTTCAACTGAATGATTCAATTAAGTGAAAGAATGAAATATTTCCGTATTTTCGTTCCATTTCTTTCATATTTCGGTTTCATCATATTTCTTTCATATTCTGTTTTATATCTATCTTGTTTGTTATGCTTTTTCTTTTCTATTTTTATACCCACACCACAATAGTGGATAGGGTATTATGCATTTGTGCTGATGTGTGTAACGCCTTAAAATAGTGGTCCTAGACCCACCTGAAAGTATGCCGATCTACTCAGAATCACTTTCTGAATCGAACTAACGATGTCCGTCCGGCTGGCTGGCTGGCTGGCGGCTGGCTGGCTGTCCATGTAACCTTGTGCGCAAAGTACAGGTCGCAACTTTGGAGATAATTTGATAAAATTTGGGTCATAGGTTCTTATTGGCACAAGGACCAAGCCTATTGAAAATCGTAGGACCACGAGGGAAGATAGGGGGAAATTTCTTCCTCTCAGAAAGTATCAAACCGATTTTAATGAAATTTAAAACATGGATAGATCCATATCTATATGGACACATAATCTATACAGTTTTTCAAAAATAGGACCACAAGGGGACGTAGGGGGCAATTTCTGCCTCTCACAAACTTTCAAACCGATTTTAATGAAGTTTTTAAACATAGAGAAATTAATATTTATATGGACACATAAGCATGATGTGTTTTTAAGTACTGTGGTGCTGGGTATCATATGGTCTGGCTTGACCGACTATACTTTCTTACTTGTTTTTAATGAAATTTATTTTTTTTAATAACTGTTTTGACAAATGACATTTTTCAAAGCAAATATGAATTTTTACATAAGCTGTGTTCGTTTACTAAAAATTGTTACAAATTTGTAACAATTGTTACTAGTAAATTTTTTTTAACATTTGCTTGTAACAATTGTTACAAATTTGCAACAATTTTTAGTAAATTAACGCAGCATTACAAAAGCATACTAAATGTGTGCATTATCAAAGTTATTTTCGGGAATACAAAATTTATTATTTATAAGATTTCTCTATGATGTGCTAAATTCCCAATTTTTATTTTTGATAAATACACTGAAATTTATTGTTGAGGGAAATATTTAATCCTTAATACATTTTCTTAAACAACTCTTTAACATTTAAACTAAAACCTAATTTCAATTTACTATAAAAACACGTTTTTGTTTTTAAAATATCAATTTAATCATTCCTCAAAAGAACTAGACACTTCTTTCTGAAAGCTGTGTGTCATTTAGAAAGGTGAAAGAAAATAATGAATTAATTCACTTAACCTTTCTGAAAGCGAATGAAAGATTTACATAAATGAAAGATTTTGCCCAATACTACACTGATGTATCGAATGAAAACTCGAGAGATTATTAACAAAATATTAACAAAGTAATTTTCGGGAATACAAAATGACGTGCTTAATTCCCAATTTGTTCATATAAGATAAATAACTGAAATTAATTGTTGAGGGAAAGCTAACTTCTAATTAAACTTAATATCAATCTTTTCGTTGGTAGTGCCACTTTGAAAGTAAAATTACAAAGTGAGCATTTTAATCTCATTTAACTTATCGAAGTTTGTTGCAGACACTACAACAACACCGCACAAGTAGTTAAACAACGATTTGCTTGTTGTGTGTAGAAACAACAAAAACAACAGAGCAACACGAAAACAAATTATTTTTGTGTTTAAAAAGTAAAACTGAGAACTCTTGCTTCTCATTTAGTTTAAGAGTTAAAACCATATCAACTTTATAATAATTGAATCAAGCTCATTTTGAGATTGATTCAATGTTAGTTTTTCTTAACACAATCTTATTTTCGGATTATTTCAAGTACGAATTCGGGCGTAAAACAGGGCAAGAGGGGTAAAAGCTCCCCATCCCTATAT
This sequence comes from Pollenia griseotomentosa, assembly GCA_963931875.1. NCBI lineage: Eukaryota > Metazoa > Arthropoda > Insecta > Diptera > Polleniidae > Pollenia > Pollenia griseotomentosa. The sequence continues at coordinate 30,460,686 of OZ007560.1, forward strand.
CTTCTTTAACACTCAACAGGTTTTTTTAAAATTTGGTATGCAGATACTGCAACATCTGAAAGAAATAACGGCAAAACAACGTTTGCCAGGTCAGCTAGTAAATTTATAATTATCAATAAAAAAAAGTATTACCCCCGTATTTATAAACGATTATTAAATTTAACAAACGTTTATTAAGCTAAATTTTCATACAAAATTTGTTTTGTAAACCTTTATTAAATTTAAAAAATTTTTATAAAGTTTTAATTATTTTAGGATTGACTTTGAAATACATCCAAATTATTTGAATTTTTGCAATTTTTTTTTTTTGATTCAACTTTATAAATAAATATTTTAACATAAACAAAAAAGTTTTTTTTTTATTTTTAGAATGACAGAAAAGTTCTAATTTTTATTTATAAAAATATCAGTGCTAAAAAAAGAAAATAATCAATATCGCTGACACTAAAATCAAAGTACTATACAATAAAGTTTTTTCTTCTTCTTTTTTATTTTTGTGTAATATAAAATAATGCCATTTACTCGAATAATCAATGAGCTGTTAAGTTGTTAAAGTGTAATAAAATTTTATACTTTTGCTCTCACATACAAACTTGTTCACAGTAATTCACCCACCATGTTCATAGTCAATAATAGCAGCAGAGCGGTACGAGTAGTTTAATGTTATAAAAAGGTCAATAAGGGTCATTAAATCGGGGTTAACAGCAACGAATTTTTATTTTCTTTTTCAAGGATTTTATCAACTCTTGTTGAAGAAGGGTTATTAAAATAAAAATTATAAATAGTTCAATGAAAAATGTTAATTGTAAGAGAATTTGGGAGACTAAATTGAGGCAAAACAAATGAAATTTTATGAAAATAAATATTTATCAATAAAACAGTGCAACATTTTTTAAGTCATCGAGGGCAAATTCCTTCTCATGTGGAAGTTCTGGCAGAACTTATTTAAACTTAAAAAAATCCTGTTTGCTAGTTTAGCCGAAGAACACCAAATTTTTTACAGGCCAATATCTTGGAAACCAATTGGAATTTTAGAACAATTGAATTATATCTTGTTTGAAAGGATTTTTAGTTTTTATATGACTTCTGTCCACCATGGCTTAAAGAGTTTGTTATGACATGTACTATGCAACAAAATAATAAAACTATTTAATTAAAAGTGTTAAAAAACAAACATCAACTAAAATGTCAAAATCGGTGAAAAACGTAAATCTCTATTCAACGCTTAATTAAGTAGCCTTTTAAACAAGATATAACCCATTTTAATCGAACCAGTTGTTCACTCTGGATGGCGCCTGAAAGAGAAGAATACGTCGAAAAACACGAATGCACCGTTATCTCTTAAATGTGGCATGCAATGAACCATATCACTATCGTTGCCGTTACAAATATTAATAGTTAGAAAAAAAAACTAAACATTTCCAAAACTATAATTTCGCAAGCCTGTGTAATTTTTTATGAAAAATTACTTATTTAAGAAATGCGTGTTTAAGTCAGAAACGTAACTTTTTGTGACAAAGTGATTTTTTGTCCAAAATGATTCTTTTCGCAAGAATATTTACGTTTTGTATTATCTTTTTGTGGAAAAGGTGACAGTTGCCACAGATTAGAGAAATTGTGAGAAATCTAAGTTTTTGTCAGAAAAGAATTTTTTTCAAAAGAGAAATTATCTTTAAAGAAAGTTTTTAATCGAAAAGCTACAGCCATATTATGGTTGCCCCTAAATATGTTTTCGTCCGTGTTGTCAGAAAAGATAGTTTTTGCGCGTTTGAAGACTAGTGACTTTTTGTGAAGAAGTGACTTTTTGTAAGACACACGAGTTTTGTCAGATATGTGAGTTTTCTTGAAAAAGTGATTGTTTGACAGAAAAACTTTTTTTCGTTAGAAAAGCCACTTTATTAAACCCTTTACCGAATGTGTATAGAAATTTGTCATTCCGTTTGTATACAAACTAATAAAGTCTGGGTCGTTCTTATAAGCAAGGTTGATTTAACGATTTCCGTCTGTCCAGCAGTTCCTAGTAATGGATTTTTCAAAAACCCAACATACGATGGGGATTATTTTGTTTTATTATTATATATCACATAGTACGGAATTATTTGTTATTGAAATTCAGGCTAATGGGTCCACAAATGGCTGAAATATGAGCAAAAAATCACAACTGCCCCTAATTTTACCCGTAAGTCCCTTGATGTTGTTGTTGTTTACTTAATTTTATAGATTACTGTAAAACGGCAATAGTCAAAGTTTTCAAATTAGTAGCAAGCACCTTAGTTAGCAATAGACAACTCCCGGAAAAATCTGGGCGGATATTGAGAAGTGGGCGTTGCAGATAATAGATTTATTTATATCTAAACAGCGGTGAGAGGAATATTTTACTAATTTGGTAAACATGGCTGGGTTATCAACACACAAAACCTCTAAAAAAATGGGCAGGTTTAGAGAAGTGGGCGTGGCACCTCCCGTACATAGATATTATAGATTTCTGTATGTCTGGAGAACAAAAGAGGCAAAAGTTTTCTAGTTAAGTACAAGCATCTTGGTTATAAATTGACAACATCCTCTAAATGTAGGCGGGATTAGAGAAGTGGGCGTGGCACAAAATTGATTTATTTATACCTAATGAACGGTTTTTGTGAGAAAAAAAACTCTTCATTAAAAAAGCATATTTTTGAAGAAAAACAAATCTTAAAAATAAAGAATTTTTCAAATTCTACATATTTTTAATGAAGAGTGCGGTGCAAAACTAAGCAGAGACTGTTTGTGATTTATAGGGAACATCTAAGATATACCATCAAAGATGTAGAAAATGTCAAACACTTGTTTACATTATTTTTGAAATAAAATTTAAAAAAAAACTTTCCATCAAAAAAGCATATTTTTCAAGAAAAAAAATCATTTAAAAATAAAGAAAACTCTAAATATTTTTTATGCCGAGTAGAGTGCAAAACTAAGCGGAGACTGTGTGTCATTAATAGGCTTTTTACAATGAACAACATCTAACATATACCATCAAAGATGTTAAAAATGTCAAACACTTGTTTACATTATTTTTGAAATAAAATTAAGAAAAAAAAAACTTTTCATCAAAAAAGCATATTTTTGAAGAAAAAAAATCATATAAAAATAAAGAATTTTTCAAATTCTACATATTTTTAATGAAGAGTGCAGTGCAAAACTAAGCAGAGACTGTTTGTCATTTATAGGCAACATCTAAGATATACCATCAAAGATGTAGAAAATGTCAAAGACTTGTTAACATTATTTTTGAAATAAAATTAAGAAAAAACTTTTTTTTTACAAAACTGCCAATATTTTTTAAAGAAAACACAAAAATCTATTACAAAATTAATTTGTTTTAAAATATTAAATAAAAAAAACATTGCCAAAAAAGGGAAAACTTGGCAAATGGTAACGTTGCTTTCAAAACAAACATCTTTTTGTCAGTGATTCCACAATAATTATAGAACTTATTGGCAATAACTTATTGGCACTTTTCTAGTGATGACACTAAAATTATTGAAAGATGTAGAATGGAATAAAATGTGATAGAACATCTTAAAAAATATTTTGATTTTAAGCTTTATGTATTTCTAATGGGAAAATTCCAACATCTTTCCGAATTGATGGTAGATGTTGGATGGTGATCACTGTAAAAAGTCATTGGGGAATTTTGGACAGACAAACCCTCAAAATCGCTAACAGGATTACTGCAGTTTAAGTGGTGGACTTATAACTGCCTTTCATATTTTATATTAACAAGTAGTAAAAGGATATTCTGTAAAGAATGGGCGTTTTAAAAACAAAAATATTTAATATCATGCAAATATAGAAAAATTCAACACCTACAAATATTACAATATGGCTTAGTAACCGAAAACACCAGGCAGGTATTGTTTATGTCACATACACATATACCCACACAAACAGGCTGTTGGATGTTAAAACAAAAGTTAAACACATAAATTACAACAACCACTTGCATAACTCATTGTTCAGCAAAAGTACTTTTACCAAATGGCAGATACTTTAACCCAGCGGGAAAACTCAGAAGACCTTCTTAGTTCAGGCCTTTTTAAAGGCCTGCTTAAAAGATTTTTTGATTCAATTACTATTCTTATCTAACTGCTAAAGAAGGCCTCATACAAGGCCTCGGCTCTTTCGTATAAAAGATAAGATACACCTTCCACACTCACTTCTATGAGAAGGGAGTAACATTTTTTATAATGTTTTTTTGCACAAGCAAAATCATTTTTTTTTTTGGTCCCGTTACCCTTCTTATGTACCTGCTGAAGAAGCGAGAGCGGAAGGCCTTTTCCGCAATGACAACGTGTGTAAAAAAGATATGAGTATGGAATGGAGCAAGAAGGCCTTGTACATCCAAAAGAAGGGGTACAGAGGCCTTCTAGAAGGCCTTCCTACTCCTTCTTTTTCCCGCTGGGAACCTAATATAAACACCAACACATACAGAGCACACACATACGTACGTGCTTGGTTTTCTATAAACCATGTTTATATTTTTGCAAGTATTTGTTATTGTGGGTATATGTTCTGTTGGTGTGATTGTTGTTACATTTTAGGCATAGCTTGGCTTTCTTACCTTTCCTGTTTAACATGCCAATGATATATGTATGCAGGTTGTATATTACTACCCTGTAGGAAATTTCAATAGTGAAACTGTACTGAGTCGCTGTTGACTTTGTCAGTAGTAGTACTAAGCAACTTTAGACAAGACAATGCATTCTGCTCTAGACGCTCAGTATGTGTTTGTCATTGGAAATTTACTACTGACCTTAGAACTATTGATTTGGTAGTTCTTATGGGACTATATACATATATGGAGACATATGGAACCAGAGATTCACCAGTACATTTTAATTTTAAATAGATTTTTATACTACATAATAATACTATGTACCACTACACTTATAGAAAAATGCATCTTTATATTGATGATGCCCTAACATCAGAATTGTGTTATTAATGTTATTAAAAATGGCTTCAATGAGGCAAAAAGTGGCATCAATCCAATGACGAACGTCATTATAAAATATTGTCATATTTTATGCGTTATCTATCTAATTACTACAGTGACATCAATTCGATGCCACATATGGTGGATTATTAACATTATTTTCATGTCTTAAAAGAAGCAAAAATTCCCATATTCTATTTGTTAAATTGTTTAGTAAAATACATTAAGTTTTCAAAATAGAATGATTACGAAAACCATATCGGGCATGCTGCTGGCGTCTTTTAATTGAGAGTTATTTTGTAAACAAATGGCGCAATACAACAAAAGTGAAACAAACATGTGTAATGGGAAAATAAATAATGATATTCTCTCACTTTCAATGACAGTTTGTCATCGCACTGATTACATTTTTTATTAAACTGACTTCGATTTGTAATTTCTGTGCCGCTGTGGACATAATTTCACCTGATGACAATTTGGCCAAGTGATGTTACGGCTGACAACACACTGATGAAAAGTGGCATGGGATCAAAAACGAAGACACTTGTCACAGAGAAAACAAAATTTTCACTAATTTAAGCATTAATCAAAAATAAAATCAGTTTTAATTAAAAATTTAATCAAGTAAATTAAACGTTTAATCAACTGCATTAAACGTGTAATCAAGTGAATTAAACGTTTTTTGATGCTATTAATTTGTTTACTGGTGCAAATTAATAATATCAATTAAATGCTTAATTCACTCGATTAAGCGTTTAATTCACTTGATTAAACGTTTAATTCACTTGATTAAACTTTTAATTCACTTGATTAAATTTTTAATTAAAACCGATTTTATTTTTGATTAATGCTTTAATTGGTGAAATATTTTATTCTGTGCATAGACTGGTGTCAAAATACATCAGCGTTATGAAGCCTTTTCTATCAGTGTATTTAAGGCAAATAATTCAATTCATATTCGTACATATATTTCGATTAAATAAGATGTTGATTAATGAAAATAACTTGTTATTAATTAAAAAAAAAGACAAACTTTCACTTTAAACTACTACATATATCTTCACTTTATTCTAGCTTTGCAGCTCTCAAAAAATGTCTCTTCTTTCTTAAAGGTTGACAAAAAGGGCGAATTGAAGAGACTTGATTCCAGATTTCCTGCAGGGAAAATACACACACACACAACTAGCTAATTTATTCACAAACACAACTAAACAAATTCTCTCCCACATAAACATCTAATAAAAGCTGCTTGTCTTGTTGTAGGCGCTTAAGCCATTTTGATAGGTGTTAATATCGAGAGCCATAACAACGAAATCCATTGGCACTGTGCAAAAATTGTTGAAAACGAGGGTGGTGGTGAAGGGGGTTATATAATAATAATAATTTATATTAAAAAGCAGCATGAGGCATTGCAACCCATAATTATGGCAATAATCGTAAATAATAGTCAACACAAAATTAAAATGAGTAGTCACCATTTCTATTTACTTGTATATGGGAAACATTCATCATCACTCCCATACTCGTACTTTTATTTTAAGTATGCAGGAAATAATAACATTAAACATCTGGAACAATAAAATTTTCAAAAATAACTGAATAATAAGGATGAAAACAGGTTTATTTCTAGGTAAATGCATCAGGAGATCTCTAAAATAAACTAAAAACAGACATAAAATTAAAACTGGGAAATAAAATAGACAATAACAATGCTAATGTGTTGGTAAGAGGGGTCATATAAGAAAATTAACCCGTAATAAATTTCACTTTTATTCGCACATTAAAATGCAATAATAAAACTTAACTTGTTGAAGTTAACAAAAATGCCAATAACTTTCAATATACTATTTGCAAATGGCAAAAAAAAAATTAAAACTTGGAAAAAGTCGATTAAAAAGATCGTAAATTATCTTAAAGAACAAAAAATTGGTAAAAAAAAGTATATAGCAACAATATAATATCTATTGCGAGCCATGGAGAATCATGGACAAAATTATGTTATAAGATTAAGGCTCATATAAGAGTTCTTTGTGTTGAATATTGTGTACACAGAAAAAAATAAAAATTAATTTCAATTAAAAAATTTGTGATATTAATTAAAAAATTAATTAAATTTGCACCAGTAAACAAATTAATAGTATCAATTAAACCAGTAAATAGTATTAATTCACTTGATTAAAAGTTTAATTCACTTGATTAAATTTTTAATTAAAACCGATTATATTTTTGATTTATGCTTTAATTAAGGAAAAATTTTCGAGAATTTTTTCTGTGTAGATAAATACATGAAATAAAAAGATAAACACATCTAAAGATGTGAAATTTGTTCATTTGGATTCTGGATAGGTCCAGCATAACATTATAACGTCATAATACCATAGTAGCTTTTGCAACTGTCGACAAACTTTATGTCAATGTCAACATCTAATTATAAGAAAGTTATAGAATTAATTCGTTTGATTATGGAACTCCTCAGTTTTGTTTTTATATAATATTTATTGCAATTTAAGTTCGTAATTTAGTCATTTAACAAAAATATATCAAAAAAAACCTAAAGGAATTATTATAAATAAAAGAACAAACACACATGTACACCTAAAAAGAAATGCTGACCAAAAAAAGAATTTCAAGCGGATTTTGGTTAAAATAAAAAAAGGTTAGTTTTTTATTGAACAAGCCTCCTACCATTTTTGTTGTTTTATTTATAAAGCTTATTTTTTTTTTTTTTTTTTTTTGTTGGTGCTTCTTGAAGTAGTGACTTTTTAATAAATGAATATTTTCTTTTGGTTTGCAAAACTGAAATAAAAGCACAAAAGAGGTTTAAATCAGGTTAAATAAAAAAAACACACAGCTTGTGCTGTGTTGAGAAAGACGTGTACAGATTTGAAAAGGCCTTATTTTCGTTTTTCTATAGTCTGTTTTTTCTACATTTTCTGCCTAAATTTTCCCATTAACAAAAAAAAAAAAAAAAAAAATTAAACAAAACAAAACAAAGCGAATATTAAAGAAAAACACTGAGGCCAATATGAATTTTTATACCCACACCACAATAGCGGAGAGGGTATTATGCGTTTCGGCTGATGTTTGTAACACCTTCAAATATTGGTCCTACCCCCCACCTTTTAGTTTACCGATCGACTAAGGCTGAACCCACACCAACAAAATTAAAACGTTTTTGTCTTTAAAGTCATATACACTTGTTTAAGGCTAACCCACACCAAAAAAACGTCGTAGCAAGTTTTTTTGACTTAAAAGACAAACGGTAATCAGGCAGTAATGAAACAATGTTTTCTGTATTTTGTGCATCATAAGAAAGCACGCTATTATGTGCAACGCAATCGTTTTAGTCTGTTTTGTCTTACTTTGTGTGAGTATGTTGTATCAAACGACATGCATTTTCTGCAATCATTAGCTGCGTTCGTTTACCCCAAAATTTGTACAAATTTGTACTGGATTTTACTGAAATGCGTTCGCGTACACATAAATTTGTAACATTTTCATATTGCTCACCTACTGGATTTTACTGGAAAAGTAAACGAACGCACATATTGTTTAACAGCAGTAAGTCAAAAATAGAGTTTTGCTTTTGTTTTGTTTGATATGGGTTGTCACATAAAACTAATGTTCTGTTGCCTTATTGATTGATTGATTGATTCTTTATAGATTCTTATTAGTCAAAAAAAAACTTTTTTGTCTATTGTTGGTGTGGGTTCAGCCTAAGAAGCATTTTTTGCGACGATTAAACGATGTCCCTCCATCCGTTCAGCTGGCAGGCCGTACATACAAACCTTGTGTGCGGAGTACAGGGGGCTAATTCTGGCAGTCGTGATGAAAACCTTTTTGATTCGAAAGCAATTTTATTTCTTATTCTTTCAGTGAATACTGAACGGATCAAACATATATTTTCAGTGTTGTAAACCATTTATACGAGTTTTCACAACACTACAAAAATAATTTCAATTCGGTCAGTGTCGACTGAAAGAATTAGAAACAAAATTGCTTTCGAATCGAAAAAGTTAGTATTCGATAAGGACTGCCAGAATCATCCCCCAGGTCGCAATTTTGGAGAAAATTTTTCGGAATTTGGTATATAGATTCCAATTGTCCTTAATTTCATTTTGCCCTCATACAAGCGCCTTTCCGGATTAGAGTCTTTGTGATCATAAACCATCTTATAAGGTTCGTATTTAGATTAAATTTGGTCCAAGTTTATTTTATTGCCTTCTTAATCATGTTACCAAATTTAATTGGAGTTGGTCAGATTTGACTTTAGCTCCCATACCAATACTTCTCCTGAAAAAAGCTTTTAATGCCATGACTATCTCATGCCAAAATATTGTGCTGGTGGTTCAAAAATTATCCATAGGTCCCATATGAACCTACTTCCTAAAACCACATAAAGACAAAAAATGACAAATACAGGGTCGTGCATAGGAAAATGTTTGCTTCTTTCTTTCTATTTGATTTTATTTAACGTTGGCATACATTAAAATTAAGATCAAAGTTTGGAAATATATTCGCTTTATGTTTTGTAGATGATACTTTTAAATGATGCCCCTTGTTTGCTTCGACTTTCCAGAGCATTTCCCGTAACTTTTCATAGATTTCAGGTCCTAGCTCCCTCACTTCTTTGCGAATATGTGTCTTCACTTATTGGCAGGCACATTACACCTTCCCCAAAAAATCGGCAGCCGTTAAATCGGCAAAACACGGTGGCCAGTTAAAATCCAAAAAATACGATATTATATGATCACCAAAAAAAGAGCCATAGTTGGACGAGCTGTGTGAGCTGTGGCTCCATCTTATTGGAACCACAATTCTGGATTTTCAGCTACTACCATTCACATTAACCGCAACTTGTTCCCCTTTTTCGAAAAATATGATCCAATGATCTTTTCTGAAGTTATTGCACACCATATTGAGCATGTTAACGGGTGCATTTTATATATTCTCCTCGATCCTATAAGGAGCATAGGGCCTCAACAAACTTCCTCCATTTAGATCTGTTCATCGCAATAGTTTTTACTTTACTCCAGCTTTTATGCATTTTTCTAGCCTCACTTTCACGATTGGAGAGTGTCTTAAGGAGTGTGTGTCCAATCCAGTTTCACTTTATTCTCTGTATTTCTACACACAACGCAGCGTTGCCAGAAGATTTGGAAGGAAAATCTTCGTATGGCCAAAAAAATATCTTATTTTGAAAAGCAAAAGCTTAAAATTTTTAATAACAGGGGCAAAGAAGTAAAAATTAATAATTTTTTAAAAGGAAATACTTCTTATTATGGAAACTATTTAAATTGAAATACATAATTGCGGTATTTATACAAAATTAGATTGTAGGCTTAAATTGTGTTTTTAGTTATATTTTCCATAAAATTCTTTCTAAAAATATACTTTAAATCCATTTGTTTTCTAATAAATAAGAACGTAAATAAAATTCATATAAATGAAGAAGTTTCTTTGGAAGTAATTAAATTCTAATATTAGAGATATATAAATTTTGGGCAAGAAGATCATACATCATATGAAGTTTTAAGGGTTCTCAATTTAGTATTATATTTGATACCGTTGCTGTATCGAAGGCATTTGAAAATATATGGATTATATGGATTTCCCTAAATATATTCGTAATGGAATTGTTATTAAAATAATGTACACCTTTGAAAAGACATTGTAAAGCACTTTATTTAATGTATATACACTTTATAAATGTGGAATGTGGAATTTTCACACCAAAAGCTTCTTAACCCTAGGTAACTTTTTACCACTTAGGTCTCCTCTTGGTCAGGCCTGACCCCAATTAGAACTGCTAAAAAAACCCAATTAAATAAAAAGTAAATAAATACATTTTTTATTACATTATTATTTAAGATAAGCAGGGGTGTTCTGGAAATCGAAAACACAAGAATTTGGAAGTTGTTTTTAACACACTTTTAATCAAATTTTTATAATGTTTTTTATTAAATTCTGTTTAATAGAGAAATATTTGTAAAATATTTGTCATAAAATTCATTTATCACAGAAATCTTTTATATAATTTTATTATTTTATTTTACATGCAAGTCATCGAATATGTAGTCCCTTATTTTGCACATTGCTTTTTCGCAGTTAAATTATACTTAGCTCATAACGGGCCGTAGTTTTCTGATTGAATTCGAACTTGATTCATTCAATTCACAACATATCATTTATAGAATTTACCTTTCTGTTTTTTTGATATATTGTTCTATATGAAAAATATTGCAAAAAAAAATTTGGTCCGCCCCAGAGGGTAATTTCATAGACTTTTACATAAAAATAGAATTTCACCCCACTTATCTTGCTCTAATCAAATCCAAATTAGTTTCATTCGATTCAGCACATTTCATTTATAGACGCCCTTGTTTTTTTTTTTTGTTATATTCGAAAAATTGCAATAATTGCAAAACACAAATTTAGTCTGGCCAGAGACGGTAATCCTAGGGTTAAGTTCCATTAGTTTTATCTTTTGGTACTAAATACATGAACTTTTTTGTTCTTTAATATATTTTACTTTGGGGGTGTGCTGGAAATCGTAAACGCAAAACGCAAGAATTTGGATGCTGTTTTTAAAACACTTTTAATTTAATTTTTATAATTTTTGTTATAAAATTCTGTTTAATAGAGAAATGTTTGTATAATATTTGTCATAAAATTCTTTTATTATAGAAATCTTACTAAAAAACAACTTTTAAGATTCTTGCGTTTTGCGTTTGCGATTTCCAGCTCAGCCCTGTTTATAAAAATACGGGTTTTCTTTTTTCAAATAATTTTTTTTCATCAATATTCCCAAAATGAACAACCGCTAATTTTTGTGTATGCTAGACAATGGGTACAATAGTATGCATATCAAATAGGCAACAAGCTGATACAAAAACTGACTGTTTAAAAAACTGCAAAAAATTATGTAAGTTGTACAAACTTAAAGTTAAGAATTTTTATTTCTAAAAATAAAAAATCTTAATTTGAGAAAAAAGATCTTCAAATCTTATTTTAGTCAAAAAATCTTCAAAAATAAGGTAAAATCTTCATTCTGGCAACGCTGACACAACGGTATTTGAAGTGTTTCAGCCCACAGATTGTTGTTTGAGATGGTTTGTGGCCAGAAGATTCGTAGAACTCTTAGGAGACATTTATTTACGAAAGCTTGCAATTTGATATTTTTATTAAGGTAACCGCCGAGGTAAACATGGGCCTTATCACCCATTATTCGATATGATCGTTGTGTCTGGATAACCGAATGCTGACTTTTTTTTTTCAAATTTTATTATAAAATATAACAATATTACAACTTCACCTCAGCGCCAGATTGGCATTATAGAGGCTTGTTGGCAAAATTCAAACAAAAGTATTTCAATATATTTATAATAAATTTTAATTTACAAATTTTGCATGTATTTCAATCATGAAAATTAACGTTATATCAGAAACTCATCAATATGTTGAGATAAAAAATTTTTTAAGTTTGATTTAAATTGCGATAGGCAATAGCCCAATTATGAATTAAAATTTCCCGGGAGTCTTTTCCCATTTTTACAATTGAATTAGCATAGGGAAATTTCGCAAGTTTCTGAAAGTTAATTGTGAAAAAACCAACCAAAATGAAAACGTGAACAGAAACGTTTTTTCACTTATTAAAGCAATAGCGCTACTTATGCGCCACCGTGTATATGAAGATATCCAAACAATACTCGGCACACAAAACTTTTACACGAATCTTAACCTTATAATATGATTTTGTTCTGGTGGGTCAACGATTAACCTTGGGTCCTAAAAAGTTTACACTCCCGGAAATTTGTGGTGTAGGCTCTCATATGGTCGGTCTTGGCCACCTATACTTTTTTACTTGTTTCAAATGGCAAACTAAAAGGAACAATACCAGAAAGAGGGTGATGAGCCAGCCCTCTAGTGTTTGTTTCTTTCTCTTCTTTGGGTTTGTTGAAGTTAACCAGCAATGTAACAATTTTTTCTTGTTCCTGAATCAGCGTATGAATAAATGAAAAAAAAGGAGTAAAAGATTGAAAATGGTTTTGTGGTTTGTGTTAAACATGGCCAGTAACATAGTAACAGCTGGTTCTATTTCATTTTTATAAACAAACACACACACACACAATACAAATATCAACACTAATTTATATACACAAACACACACACATTTTTATTCCCCGACCTTTTTGCAAACCGTTCATGGTGTTTTCGTCTGTGGACATGACCTTTAAATGAAAACACATAAATCTTACGCGAAAGAAAGAAACATTTAGATGAAAAAAAAAAAATATGGGAAAATTGGTTGTCTGTTATTTAACAGAGAAATAGTAAAGGAGTTGAAATATACATGCAAGAATTTGCATAAATTTAATTTGAACAAAAGAATTGAGAGACCAGAAAAAATTTACGTAGAAAAGTCAAAATCTAAATAAAGTAACTCTGGCTGAGTGATGAATTTATATGTAGAGCTTAATGGAAGGAAAAAGTTTCAAGGGAATTATTCTTTAATTTTTATTTAGACTAATCTTAAATTTTTTAAGGGATATTTTCCTATAGAGAAACGAATCCCAGCGAAACGAAAAAAACAAATTCAACAGAAAAATATCCCTTAGTTTTATCAAAGGAAATTTGTCTATAACAAAATATCAATATTTATTCCAACTTTCTATGAAAAATATATTTTGTTCCCAGAAAAATTATATTTCCAATACATTTTCAATTGAACAAACGTACCTAGAGATCTATTAAATAAGATAATCCAGTCAGGTGGTTGTGAAAAAATCTTCACATTCACTGCCGACAGAGACATCATCCTTATGCCACAACCACTCTTTGAGCAACCTCTTTTTAAACAAATTTAAAAATGTACACTGTTCAGTGTCAAAAATCGCTATATAAAATGATTTATAGAAATAATTTTTTTTTTTTTTTAATTTTTAAAAATCGAAAAAATAGTAGTTATGGAAGGCGCACTAAAGGACCGAGTTTAACAGTTGGTTTAATTAATTAAAATAACAAATTTTTTAAGCAATCGAAGAATACACTCATTTTTAAAAACACGATTTTAAATTTTAAATCAAAAATTTTGAAAATATTTTTTTTTTTTTTTTTTTTTTTTGTAAATAAACATCGAAAAGAAAAAATTCAATTTGGACCGTTATTAAGAAAGTTATGAACAAAAAACTAAAAAAGTTATTTTTTTAATTGAATAGAATGGCGTGGAATTCTTAGAAAAAACCGCAATTGAACAATTCAAACAATTCAACAGAAGTAACAAAATTTCCCCTTTTCCCTAAATCTAAAATTCTTTTAAATAAATCCATACAAAAAGGAAAAAATCCCAACACATGACATCACTGATTTCGTAACAACCGTTACATGGCCCGATAAGGCAATTATAAAACAGAAATATTTGAAAATCAAATTGTTTTTCTACAAAACTTTACGTTTATTTTATTTTTAACAAATTGATTTATAATTTTTGTTTACTCTTAAATTAAATGAATTGATAATTCAATATACAGTAGACACTCGCAAATGAGAACCGCTTTGTTTTTGAGGCAATTCTAATTTCTGAATTATTCTAATTTCTGGACGTTTTTATTTCGAACAAAAAATAAAAATTACTTAAATTTTTTTTAATTCAATTTTATTTGATTGACATTCAATGTATTTTTTAAAATTAAAAATACCGTGTCGTTTCTTATATTTGGAAAACTATCCATTGCTTCCACGGAATGCATTTTCATCTTTATAGGGATATTCCTCTCTAAATATTTTTTTAGCTTTCTCTTTAAACCACTCATACAGACGACTTACCATACTTGGGTATTCAGCGCTGTGCAAAGATTTATTGCTTGCTTCCTGATATGTGTTGAAAACATCATTTAATATTGCTGTTCTATGTGATTTGATATAGCTGATTGAAGATGTCGTAACATTAATATTCCCTTCAAACCCTTTGTAAAGCTTTTCTAATATTTTGACCTTCGTTTCCAATGATAAAGTGTTTTTTTTACGTTTATTTGACATTTCGAATGATACACTTTCACTTTTTAATAGAGACTTCCAAAATATGTACACATGTTTCGAATTTCACAAATAAACTAGCCACAAATATATATAAATGCGACAAAAAAACAACAAATAAGGAAACACATCTAAAATTTGGTAATTCCCCTTTTTAGTTTTACATGTTCAAACAGAATAAAAATAAATTGCGGATTTCTTGTGTTCAAATAACAAAAAAAAAAAAAACGCTCTGAAATTAGAACTATAAATTCGAATTTTAGAGCGTTTAATGTATTGCAAACACTGATTCTAATTTCTGGACGTTCGAATTACTGAAAGCTCTAATTTGTGAGCGTCTACTGTATTATTTACTTTAAAATTTGAATATCCTTCTTTATAATTGTTATTGTGGTTATTTTGTTGAACTATTTATGGTTTTGAATCCAAATTTTTAATATTTTTAATTAGGATTAAGTTCATCAAATTTAATTTTCATTAAATTATTTTTATGAAAAAAGGAATTTTACAACATGAAAATTAATTTAAATTTTTATTGATAAACTTCCATTCTTGACCGTGGCCGGGGCTCGAACCCTGGCCGGCAGGTTACCCTGACATGTTTCGATCGCAACCACTCGATCTCTTCAGATGGATTTGCCGTCTCACACTCGAAGCCATCGACGACTGCTGACGTCAATAGTCAAACATCAATCCTTAAACCAAATTGTATTTTAACCTTTGGTAGATCGAAATTTGCTTTCTTGAATAATTATCCATTTTAATTGATTTTACATGTTTTTCCTTACTTCTGTTTTTCCGTACTTTTGTCATGAATTCTTCTGGAAGTCCAAGTACATTTTTTGTTTTTTTTCTTTTTGTCTTTCTTTTTCTTGTTGACCTTTTTTAGCACAACTTGAAGGACAAATGAACACAAATTAGCTCGTGCCCTAGCTTTAACAATAATTAGTATTGTGGTTATTTTGTCGAACTATTTATGGTTTTTAATCCAAATTTTTTATATTTTTAATTAGGCTTAATTAGGGGCTCGAACCCTGGCCGGCAGGTTAGCATTTAATTTTTTTTGCGCCAATTTTACCCTCTTTTACTATGTTGCAAATCAAACTTGAAAAGTAAAACAATACACTTGACGCCTTTCTTTATTTCTGTTATGAACATTCTACCAAAAACCTTTTGCGTTCTCATGATGTCTTTCCAAATATGTCTGCTCTTAAGTCTCATTGTCTAGTCATATAAAAAAAAAAACATGAAAACTTATTTCGTTTCTGTTTGGCAACACCTCTTTCTTCTCTAACCCAATCGCCTACAAACAAAACAAACGTGTTTGTTAGACGTGTCTGAAAAGACATCGTATAAATGCCCTCCAAACAGTCTTGAAATCAAACAAATGCTTTCGATAAAAAAGAACTAAAAAATCAATCATTATACCTATTTCAAAATAACAATTTTATGGTACCAAATAATAAAACTACGAGACATCCAAAATTAAAGTTTTAATTCAAGACTTGCAAACAATTACAATAAAAGCATTTTTAAAACCTTTTTTTCAAATTATTTTTAAAATTTACGGCTGATGCATTATTTTTCTTGCATTTAAACGAGCAGCAAAGTGCACATTAAAACTGGTGAATAAAAGATTTCAATGATAAAGTCCTGTGTACAACAACAAAAGCAGTAATACTAAAAATAGCAGCAACAAATAAAAGAACACAAATAAAAACCCATAAAAAAATGTCCTTAAACGGAAAAATCGTTAAGAAAAACGCAAGAAATAATGTGAATGAAAATGAACGAATTAAAAAAGGTAAACGCAAGTTTCTAATAGTAAAATAAGTAAAAAAAACTCAGGTCTTAAAAAAACACTCAAGACAAATGTCTACAAGACAGCTAAAGCAGTGAAAATAAGAAAAAATATATAATCAAAATAGATAAAAGTGCATGATGTTTTTCTTTTTTTTTTAATTTCAGCTTCATGTTATTGTCTGGAAAGAAAAGCGCGGCTCTTTTTAAGTTGCTGCTCTGGATACTAGACGGATTAAATATAATGAACAACAACAGCAACAACGACAACGACACAAGCAAAATAAACATGCAATTTCTCACCCAGAGACTAAATGGAACAAAATGGCATAAAAAAGAATGGTAAGAAAATAAAAGGAAAACAAAATTGAGCAAGTAGAATTTAATACCAACATAAGACATCCGGTATTGCAACAATTGTCTTTTAACAAAATGCATTTTAGCTTATGCCAGCCAAGCAGCAGGCACGACTATCCAAACAATTATTGTGACGTGGATTTGGTGGGAAAGTTAATGGTCTTAGACCAATTTAAAAATCGCTTCCTGAATTTGAATTAAGTTTCTTCGATTTAGTTTTAATTTAATTTAAATGGTGACTGCTATAAATCAACAATTTGGTGTGTTTGTTATTTTGTGCATTTTCATACAATTTATACACTCAAAAGAAAAATTAATTTATCCGTTCTCAAATCAATTCGAAGCGGTATTAATAGTATGGTGAGTAAGGATTTTCTTGAATCAAGTACAGAAAGATTGATTCAAGTACGGATTTTCAAACACGAAATACTTAAATTATCCATATTCAGTCCCGTATTCGTACTTGAAACAATTCATAAATGAGATTGATTTAAGTAAAACTTAAATTGAATGAATCTCAAAATGCGCTTGATTCAAGTATTCTAAAATTGATTCAATTCCGAATTCATTCTTGAAATAAGCCAAAAGTGAAATTGGAAGACGAATTTTATTATGATTGATTTACTTACTTACCCGTTTTACACCTTACAGAATTTCAATTATAAAACACCAGCATAAAGGCCCCGTTAGCCGACCGTAAATGTAGAAATGTAAATGTAATGTAAACAGCTGATCGTTTCTGTTATATGGAAAGCAATGCAACTGCTTAACTGACTGTAATGTCACTTTACCGTAACGTGCCAACCTGTAGAAAATAGAATTTCATTACGAGATTACGTGACAGTTGTAGATAGTGATGGGCTGCTTGTATTTTAAATGGAATGCGGGTAAAACCACTCTTTTTCTTTGGTACATTTTTTTAGTAATAATATCTGTGGACTTTTGACAAAATAAGCTACAATCCATACATATTTTCATTTATAAAAATATATGTTTGGATGTATAAAATAAACAAATGCATACATATCCCCAAACAATAAAAAGTCTGGTTTTTAATGGGATCAAAACATTGTTTTGTGTATGCACATTTTGAAAATAATGTAAGAACATGTGTACGAATATGCTATACATAATACATATTTGTTTATTGTAAATCTGTAATATTAATATCAAATATTTATTTATTTATCCCTCTGCGACTGACGTGATATAGTTCTCACAATTCTAATGACGTGGTAGACTACCAGACACCATTTCCGTGGCTTATATTTTCCAGGTTCCGTTTTGTAAAACTAATAAAGCCATTTTTGTATCTTGTTTATGAGTATTAGTTATTATTTATATAGTTATTTTTCTAATTCAAAGCGAAAATTCGTGTTGTATGTTATTTATCGGCATGGCATGAATTTTCAGTAAAAAACTAAGACCTAAACCAGAACAGAAAAAAAAATTCAAAAATAAATTTTTTTGAACAAATGTTTTTTATTTTTTATTATATAGATTTAAATTAATCAGTTGGTAACAAAAAAAATTAAATTTAGTGGTTAAAAAAAAATTAATAAATATTTCAATTAGCACATCAAAGCCTATAACTTAACCAAAAAATATTTCATTTTATAATTTATATAGCAAAAATTTTAGATTTGGCTGATTTGCACTTAAGTTAATCAGTCATAAGTCTTGAGTTCATAGGTTTATATATAGAACAGAGATGTGTTTGAATGGTCCAAAATAGCAAATCCAAAAAAATGCAATTTTACAGACGTGTTGTTTGACAGACACTAAGAAAATATAATAATTAATACTATGCAAATATAACAAAAATACTGATGTGATTGTCTCTCAGACACCTACCTTAATATTGATGTGGTTGACTCTCAGACACTTTTTCGTTTACACTGGCACGTGTGC
Organism: Pollenia griseotomentosa; assembly: GCA_963931875.1. NCBI lineage: Eukaryota > Metazoa > Arthropoda > Insecta > Diptera > Polleniidae > Pollenia > Pollenia griseotomentosa. Next base: position 30,479,764 of record OZ007560.1, read on the forward strand.
TTACATTAATCGGTCTAAACATAATATCATACCCATGAGAACACAATAAGAAGGTACAGAGCACGCGAGAGTAAATATTTGAAAAATAACGGTACAAAATACTCTTTTTTGTTTGTTGGTGTCTGCTAGACTACCACATCAGTCGCAGAGGGTTATATAAACATACAAGAAATACCGTTTTAATACTATTTAAATCACTTGGTACTTTTTCTTCAAAGCGGTCACCATTTCAACACTTTTAGTTCTCATCACTTTTCTCTTTTTTGTTAATGTTTTTGAAAAACAGCTGACACGTTCTTACATGTTCTATAAGTGCACAAATGAGCTTACAGTACGTTACGGTACGTTACATTGCATTTAATTACATTTACGGTCGGCTAAAGCGGCCTTAATTCCAGATACGGTTCCTACTTTAAAGACTTAATGTACATTTATAACTGAAAATATAAACTAAATGAGAAGCAAGAGTTTTCCAGTTTACTATTTAAACATGAAAATAATGTGTTTTCGTCTTGTTCTGTTATTTTTGCTGTTTCTAATCACAACGAGCAAATCGTTTTAAAGCTACTTGTGTGGTGTTGTTGTAGTAGTCTACAACAAAATTTGATGAGTTAAATAATATTAAACCGCTCACTTTGTAGAGTGGGAGGACCAACGAAAAGTTTAATCTTTTTTTACTTGGTTTAACAATTGTATACTTAAGAAATAGAATCTGGGAATTTATTTCTCATGGTGAGTAACATTTATTTTAATAGTCTTATTCCTTCAATATTTTACAAGAATATTTCTTAATAGAAATATACAATCGAAAATTCTGAAAGTGCATTAAATTTTAATTTGACTTAGAATACACATTCGAATTAGTATGAAAATTTAAAAAATTTCACACTTATTTTAAGAAATTCGGGGATTGATTTTCGAAAGTTATCCGATTTAGGATTGTTTTAAGTATGTTTTAGTCTTATTCGTATTTGAATTTTTGAGTACGACTTTACTTATAAAACGTATAAAAAGCATAATTTATCCCGAGTGTTTCTTGTTATATACTGTCATGTGCCGAAAATCAAATTCAAGTGAAATTAAAATCGATCAAATTTTGAAAAGTATTCTGTGTTTAAAGTTCAAAAAATTATTTCCTTTCATATACCTAATACTTTCGAGTACCAATTATCTTAAGCAGAACTAGTTTTTAGATCAGGACAAAGTACGATCATTTAAAAAAATCTCTATCGATTTCCACTTTACGTGATTTCGATTTCAAGAACATGGCCGATTGTTTTCCCCCTTTTTTTTAGCTAGATTGTCACTTTATTGGTTTTTTTTTAATATATTCCGAATTTTTTAATTTTCGATTCTGATTTTGACGTACTTAAAAACGCTGTTTTTTTTTTTGTAGAACTTTGGTGTAATAAAACTTCAAAGTATTGGCCATCGTTAGCTATGACCAGGGAAATCGCAAATATGCCCTAAAAATAGCGCATTAAATATACAGTAAAAACTTAAAAATATGCTCAAAAATTTCTAAAAAGATTGCAAAAAAAAATTTAAGCAATTTTATAGAAAACATTAATTTTTCCTAAGCTAATCCCGCGAAGCTCTAACCTTGTCTGCAGGAGACCAGAGCCTCTGGCGGGAATCGAACCCGCAACTCCGGCGCTGATAGACTAGCTCACTACCAACTAGCCTACCAGGGAACTCATTCAACACTTTAATAGTATTTGCTTAAAACAAACAATTAAAAAAATATTGTCGTCAAGCCCGACAAAATGGTACTACAAAAAAAAAAAAAAAAAAAAAAAAAAAAAACACTACAGTATTTAAGCTTCGTTCACAATCAGAGCAAGGTGAATTAACTACAGGTGGTGTCGAAACGGCATCTGATTTTGACAGTTCGAGCTTATTTGTTTTGATTTGTTAGTGTTTTGCTAAGAATGGTTGTCATTTCGAGCTAAAAGCACTAACAATGCAATGCAAAAATCCCTATGTTGTTTCTGTTGTTTTTGGATTGTTGTAGTTCCGACACCACCTGTAGTTGAATTCGCCTTGAATCAGAGCAACAATTTCGTTTTTTCTTCTATCTTATTTCTTCCCAAAGTATTTCATATACAGGGTGGGCCAACTTGAAATTATAATGCTTATAATTTTTGGATTTTTTTTTTTGCAGATAATACAGAATTTTATTAAATTTTATAATGTCATCATACTCAGTGGAAGAACGTGTAAAAATTGTTGAATTTTATTATGTTTCCGGACGATCATTTATTAAACGCAAAGAAAATACCGTCAGCATTTTAATACTGCAGAGGCTCCCAGTGTAAACATGATAAGAAGCTTAATGACCCGTTTTGAGCATTTGGGTTCATTGGGCAATGAACTACGAAGAAATGTTCGCATTGAACAAGCTATAGAAGCTGTACGAGAAAGTGTTGACACTGATCCAACTGTGTCTACTCGTCGACGAGCTACTCAATTGAACATCTCCAGAGCATCGCTACGACGTATTATAAAAGTTGATATTAAGAGGTTTCCATATAAAATTCAATTGGCCTAAGAATTACTGCCGAGGGATGCACCACAACGGCTACAATATGCCAATCAGTCAGTCCAAGTTGGCCCATTTTCCTTTCATTCTATAAACAAAAATGTAGCTAAAGTTTTTTTTTTAAATTGAGTCAACTAGAACTTCAAAAACAATTTGTATGAAATTGTTTCTGACGTTTAAAATAATTTTATTTAGTTTTGAATGCAAATTTTAACCAAATGTTGTAAAAAATAATAATAAATGCCATGATATTGTTGTAGCTTAAATTTGCAACGGTTTCTTAATGCAAAATGTGTGTAATTGCAAAAGAAATTGTTGCTCTATTATGAACACCAAGTGAAAATGTTTCTTTGATTGTGAACGAAGCTTTACATATGTACACATTTTTGAGTTTTCTCTTTTTGGGACTGACTTATGGCAGTAGTATGTTATGAGTAAGGATGCGATTTCCATGCAAATGCATGTTTTTTGTCGATAGTCTAAGAAAGATCTTCTTCTTATATCCTTTAGCTCCCTGTGGAGCATAAGGCCTCAATGAGGTTTCAGTTGTAGGTATATTAATTTCTAAGCATGGGTTCTGCACCTCCAAATCAGATCTGCATGCTACCTGTGATAAATCAGAGGTAGGTGGATTAAACGCTGAGATGCGGCGACCACTTGGAGATTTAATATTTTGCTGGTTTGAACTCATGATATTTTAGAAAGTAGTATTGGTTATTCCGGGGATATGTTACAAGCATAAAGCTGGGTCTAACGAATTCAGCCAACACATGGTTAGACACACCATAAATAGGCCGCTCCTCTGGAATCAGACGCCTTTTGTAGCCGCCCGCTGCGGGTCCAGACGCTACGTTTGCATATTTTCTAGGTTCGGCCCGCATATTTTATTTTTGCGGAATCCGACATTAAATGTCGAACGTGCCCCTATCCACCACCCTGGGAGGCGCCCTGTGGGAGAGAAATAGCAAAACTCCGAAAGATGTCGACCAATTATCTTTCCGAATCATTAAATTTGAGTTAAAATGGCATCAATTTGTTCTGGCATATTTTGGTTAAAATGCATATTTTGGTTTTAAGTGCATATTTTTGCATATTTAACATTTTTAGTGGTATATTTTTTAATTAACATATTATAAAAAAAGTTCTTCAAAAAATTTCCATGTAAACATAAACAAATTTTTTAAATCAATAAATAAATTTTTTTGGAGCTGCGCTAAAATACAAGATTTTCCAGATTTTGACAAAAGATCCTTCTATTTTTAACCAATGCAGCACCTTACATGGCTAAGGCTTAAAATGGGATTAAAATATTTTATTCAAAAATGTTACATGTTACTTGCTTGGCACATGAGCTACAACGAGTTGCAGAGAAAATTAGAATCTAATTCGATTATATTGATTTATTGATTTCATCAGGGAAAAAAATATTTTTATTGTTTTGATTTTTTTTTTTTTTTTTTTTTTTGGTACCGTTACCACCGCAGCCAGTATTAACAAGATGGGGAACCTGACTAGATGCTGTAGAATACTACCCAACAGACCAAAACAGAGAAAAATGTAATTGAGTTGTAGAACAAGCTTATCAAAAGAGTTTTTCTACAGCATGACAACAAATATGATTGCAAATGACTTATTCTCGCTATAGTTTTGTAAGTGTTTTTGAGAATGTTGTCACTTTATTTGAAGCGTGTTTTAATTATGTATTATTAGTTAAAGATTTCAGTCTTTTTGTTTGGTTTGAAGAGTGAAGTGTTTTAAATTTATTTAAACAGTGCGCTATTGTAAAAAAAAGAAAATTAATATTATATAGTTAAAAAACTTTCTGTAAAAATGCCTTAAACAGAATGTTCGTATAGAATGTAATCTTATTAACGCTTAGAAAAGTATTTTTCTATAAGCTTATTCTAATATTAGACTTATTAGCTTACATTATATTATACACACGTAATATTATCGCAAGGGATCAGTTTTCATTATTAAATAATTGTTTATAAGCCTTTTATAATAGTAATCACAACACTTTTCTATACAATAACTCAATTGGAGGGATTTAGTTCACTTAATAATCTGCTCAAATCAATTGATATTGCAGAAAGTAATATTAACAATGTGGTAGGAATAATTAATTAAAATCCAAAATGTTTTGCAAAAAAAATATAGGTATTAAAAAATAAAACGAATTTTAACCATTTGAGATCTGGAATTAAATGTTAAATCTGAATTAAAAAAATATATATTCTTCAACTGAATTGGCATCCTTCAAGATTTTCCTATAACTTAGGTTGACGTTGAGAGATTATTTGCCATGCACAAATGTTTTTTGCGTCCGAACAGGTTACTTTTGATAATATAAAAAAGTATTTATTTGTTAGTTTATGCAAACACGTTTAAATAAGTATGTAATTTAAATAAAGTTTTAAAAAATATTGTACATTTGAATGACATTTTTTTTTTGTTTTTTTATTTTTTTTTTTTTTTTTTGGTTTAAATAAAATTAAAAAACCCGCTTTTTTTATTGATAATGTTGAAGTTGCATATTAAAAATTTTTTTAATGCATATTTTGGAGTTTTTGTTGCATATTTTATGCGCATATTTTCGATTTTTTTGTGCATCAAAATCTCATCCCCAGTTATAAGATTAGAATTCATACAAGAGTTATTTGTGCCAAATACTATCCATAGATATCAATGTTTATATAAGATTTTTGGGACGGGGTATTTATCTGTCAATGCAGGACCTGCCATTTCAAAATGTTGCAACAACATAGTGCTGCCAAAACCGATTCTTATAATATTTGGTGAGATAGTTTAGGTTAAAATTTAACAGTTTTGAGATGGCCTGTGTGGCCATTATGACATTTGTGCCTATTAGTCCGGAAAGGATTTTTGTTTGGGGACAATATGAAATTATAGACTGATTCTCACCATTTTTCACCCTTATGACAAGCCTTCTGTTCACATAGTGAAAATTCAGTCAGGATAATTTTCCAACCAACTTTATTATTTAAGAGGAATAGGGCCATTTCGTATTTTATACGAAATAATGAAAGCAAGATATCTTACAAGTTTTGTAAAGTAGTTAATTTATGCGGATTCTCTAGCACGAAAGGCATATGAACAAAAGCGTAAACGGGAAAGTCCTAGACTCCGGTGAAAAGACCAAGCTGAAGAGATCCTTCAAATCTTTGGTGAATCAAACTGGAGACAACGCACAAACGATCAAAGCAAAAGAAGAACTTTTTTCAAACCGGCCAAGACCAACTGCTGATTGTAGCAACATCGAAGCAATTAATTTAGTTGATTTTATATTCAATATTATAAGATATTAGATATTGTTATGATTCCCGAATCAGTATTCTATTAGATTAACTTATGGCTAGCCTTTTAGCACCTTCTCTTACTCACGGTGTAAGAACCTCTCTCCAATATAACCCTAAAGACCATCACAATAAAAAAAATACTTAATCGGTCAAAGAAATTCTAGTTCAGAACTGTCTGCAGAGCTGGAGCACGGTATAAGCTACAGTTGCCCATCGCTACCATTAACCCCCTTACAAAACCGTTATGTCTTATTTTTTTAGGTCCAACATTCACAGTAAATCATGTCTGTTTTTTCTACAATATTGACAGGCTTTTAAAATTTGTCCTTTTGTATTTTTCTTATAGTAAGTGGCTGGTGATGTAGGGTATTTAATCTTTTTCTCTTTACGGTGTCTAATAAAGGAACACATTTCTTTTAATATTTCTTTAAGAAATAAACTTTTTCCTGAAACTTTGAAACATTTTCATTTCTATTTGAACAAAGTTCATTCATTTACGTATTTTTCTATTCTTTATGTTTAAAAAGTCTTTTAATAGCTATAGAATATTTGGCCGAAAAGGAGAAAAAATTAGAACGAAAACTTAATAAAGTACTGTGGGTCATTTTAAATCAAGTGGTTTGGTAGTTTTCTTACAATATTTAATTCATTTTGAGCAAGGCGAACTCATTACAGGTGATCTCGGAACTACAACAAGTACAACTCGTTTGAAAACCACAAGCATTTTGTTTTTGTAAAATTTCTGCACAGTGTCAACACAGAAACAGAGATAACACAAAATGAATTTTTTTTTTTAAATAACAATGTTCTGCCAAGTGATTCTTGTAGGGGGGACTGAAAAAGAAATACGTGTATCGGCGTTTTAAAAGTTTACATCTGAAACTCATTTAACGGCCTATTTAAGGTTGAACCCTTGTTTAGTGAAAAAACTTAGAAAATCGTCTGATACTTAGGCTTTTGCTATATAGTGTCTTCATAAGATTTATTCAGAACATTACAAGCAAAATTTTGTTGGTATACATTAACCCTTTAATGCTTCTAGAAATGGTCTTTTTGCAATTTTTTTCAAAAAAAAAAAGCCAAAATCACCTTTAAAATAGGGATGTATGTAGTTGAAATATTCTGCGAAAATATTTGTCGTGAAATTCTACTATAGGTCTCCGAACACATTTAAGTCGAAAATTCAACTTTAATACCAGAAATAAACAAAACCTTAAAAGGTGGTTTAGGGTTAATTATATACTTATGCCAACATGGCAAAAAATATTATTACAACAAAACAAAAAAAAGTTATATTACAACAAAACAAAGTTAGAAAAGCTAAACAAAAACAAAAGTAAAAAATATTCTTAGCGATGCGAAGTTAAAAGAAGGTATGAGTTCTTGAAGCTAAAATCTAAACAAATAATTGTTTCGAATTATGACTTCGTTACACCAGGTATTTTAGATGGTCCTGATGTAAGAATGCTAATACAAAATGTTGAATTTCAAGTGCTCTCACCAATAGAACTCTCCTCATTGATCAAAGTGTAAAGGATGTCATTAATAATGTTCTAGATAAAAACCGTTCTCCTATTGCTCGAAAATATCTCGACACCATAATTGGTGCCTTTGAAAAACAAGGTGTTCGTTCGTATGTCAACTAAAATTCATTTTTTAAATTCTCATATGGAATATTTTGAGCGTCAGTAGGCCAAAGAATCCGATGAACATGGTGAACGATTTCATCAAACATGTGGACCCATTGAAGAGCGATATAAAGGAAAAAGTAAACATTCTCTTATACCTGAAGTATGTTGGAAATTTTTTGGTAATCATGTAGAATTGCCTAGAGCCAAAAGGAAAATGTATTAAATAAATGCTTTGGTACTCACATTTCCATTTTATTTTATGTATATATCTTTAGGTACAAACTAATCCACTCCATATCTTTTTGTATTATATTTTAACTCTATTAACCCTTAAACCACCTTTTAAGTTTTTGCTTATTTCTAGTATTAAAGTTGAATTTTCGACTAAGGTGCGTTCGGGGAACCGTAGTAGAATTTTATGACAAATATTTGCGCAGAATATTTCAACTACATACATCCTTTTTTTAAAGGTGCTCTTTGCTTTTTTTCAAAAAAAAAATGCATAAAGACTCATTTCCAGAAGAATAAGAGGGCTACTGTATATCATCAAAATGTTACTTGTTAAACGCCCGGGAGACTATCAAATAAATACATTAATCACATAGTTGTGTGCGTGCAGTCGTTCTTTTTCGGGTGCACATACGCGTTGTCGGCAATGCTTGATGAAAATCAAAAAGTTTTGATTTTTTTATTTGATGACTGATTATTTGATAGTCTCCAGTTGTGATTGACAAAAAATATTTATTTGCTTTGTGTATGTTGTCATGTACGGAAGAAAAAAAAATATAAATACTTATTTGAAACGAACCCTATGAAATCAAAATTACAAATGTTGATTGACGGGTTTATTTGTACGTCTCCAAAAAAGCCTCAAATAAACGACACTAACACATATGCACTGATTGACGGGTTTATTTGAAAGTCTCCAGAGCCCTTAATGTTCTGAATAAATCTTTTGAAGACACTATATAGCAAAAACATAAGTATCACACGATTTTCCACGTTTTTTTACTATACAAGGTGCAAATTTAAATAAGTCGTAAAATGAGTTGCAAGTGTAAGCTTTTAAAACGCCGATACACGTTTATCTTTTTTTACTCCCCTCTACCAGGGTTGTCAGATGTGGCGATTTCTCGCCAAACGTTGCGATTTTCAAACTTGTTTGGCGACCTAATTTTTGATTTGGCGACATGGCGACTTTTTGGCGATTTAAAAAAATAGTTGGCGATTTCGTTATATTCAATAAGAAGAAAAAATATTACTTTATTCTAGTATTTTTATGTATGAAATTTGACGCATTCATATGTTTGGTCAGTATTTGAAAGTATTCAACATGGCTCTTAAAAGAATCAATAAATAAGTCTATCAATTTTTCCATTAAATGTATGTGGCAATTTATTATCATAGATAAAAAACATTGTTGTTAAAGATTTTTATGATTTTAAACGTACCTTTTGCTTTTTACGAAACACACTCGAAAAAATAAACGTTTGTTAATTGTAAAGAGGGTTCAATGATGATATTTCATCTAATTTATATAGGTTTAGCCCAAAATTTTGTATCTACATGGATACGGCAGGTACGCACCATTTAAAGGAACTTGCTTTGAATGTACTTTTTTATATGCTGGTATTTACAACAAGTATTGCCTGTGTTGAAATTATGAACTCTACAAAAACTCGCTTTCGCGTAGGATGCATTACGAACTTCTAGACGCGTTATTACGAGGTTTAAATTATATGAATGTGAATAGTACATGTTGCACTTCTTTTGAACCTTCATTGAATAAATGTAATTCTCTCACAATGTACTCCAAAAAAGAAGGCAAATAGGGAGTCTTGCCACTAAAGCGTTTAAGATAACTGCAACTTATATACAAATGTATATCCAATATATGTTTAGTACTAACTGCAAAACTACTTTTTTTGTTGCTTTAAGTAGACTACTATAAACTATTTTATAGTTAACATTGTACCTCTTTTGTGTTCACTAACTATTTTTATTGTGTTCTACATAAATATTAAACAAAACTTATATTATCGCGGCTTTTTTTTAAATTTTTGGCGTATTTTAGCGATACTGAACAAATTTATTTTTTAAAATTTATAAAAAATATTTTTAATAATTCTAAAAATATGTATTTTATTGTCAAAAACTGAAAAACAAAGGCTTTGGCGATTTTGGCGATTTTTGACATTGAATTTGGCGAAAAAGGTCAAAATCAATCTGACAACCCTGCCCTCTACACGAATCAGTTGGCCGAACCAGGTTATTTTTTTGTGTGTTGTACAATTATAAAGCTAAAAAAAGTTATTAGCTGGGCTTTTAAGAGCTCCTGTTATAAATTCGCCTAGATTTTGAGCATTTTATTTGTACTTCTTACCTATCGTATAATGTGGAATTAAATTTACTATTGTTATTTTGCCGCAAGTACGTTTTGTACCAATAAAAGGCTTGCAACATTTTGGATGATTTTTGAATGGATATTGACAAAAAAGCTGAAATATTTTTTTTTTTAAATAAAAAGGGAAAAAAATAACAAAGCTTTCTTTTGGAATTAAAATGTATTAAATTTTCCTGTTACTCAAAATTTCGTTAGAATTTATAATTCAAAAATCTTTTATGATTTCGCTTTGTACCATTTTCACTTATAAATCTATGTTTTAAGTTTGCTATTCCTCATTATCAGAATTCGTATTTCCTCATTTCTACACACGAACATCCATATTGTACATTGACAATACATCTGTCTGTAATTTACATATGTCATAATTATCTTTTGGTAAATATCATTTATTCATTTATATTTCTGCAAATTTATGACATGACTCATATGCCAATTTGCCATGTCATTTATTTTAGTTTTTTTTTTTTTTTTTTTGCAAATAGAATCATATTTTATGGCTCTAATTGGAAAATATTAGATCGACATTTTGTCATAAATCAGTCTGGCAAAAGTAAGAGAATGAAAATTTTATACTAATAGGTTTTTTGTTTTTATTATAGTAGTAGTTAATGAAGTTCTTCTTTAAAGGGATTTTTGCTGAAAAAAGAGAACACGTGGTATCAAATCTCAAGAACGAAATAATGCCAATAAATTATGGGATTAAATATTAAGTTTTAAATGTCAATTAGAAATGAAATAATTCAATGTCGTAATTTCTCATTAAAAGAGGAAAATGTCTTTAAGCATTGCATAGTGGGGAAGGATTAAACTTATTTTATTTTTTCTGAACGGCTGGAGTGATGGAGATGAAACTAAGCATATAAACAGGTGGGTAGTATTCGATGGACGCCCTCTGAAGCTATGCTTCTAATTTTTCTCTACACATATAGAAAATTAAGTCTCATAACTGCCTAGGAGTCGCCCCTAGGGGAACAAATTGTATGGCCGAACTCCATTAGTTTTTTGTCCTTTTCTCAAAGCATACTTGCCCTTTATTTCCACCCCTTAGGAGGACTCCCATACAAATATGGCAAATATGGTTCTATGAAATTCTTAGATTAAATTAAAATTGTTCATCTTTTGTGAATAAAATCAAAAGTTGTAGACATATTTTTATTATTGCATCTACTTCTGGTTACTACGCGATATCAGGCACACAAATAAATTGGCTCAAATATAAAAAATATCTCAGTATTGATTGCACAGACAATATTCCGCTTAGTACACCGGAGAATGTGGATTATCTTAAACTTGCTGTTCAACATTTCAGTATTGCCCCTAAAAAAAAACAAAATATATTAAAATATATTCCACATATGTCGAGCGTCTCTTGTCTGAAAAAAGAAGAACTCGAAGAGAGTGGCAATTGCACAGATCCCCTCAACTTAAGAATTTATTAAAAGAGTAAACAAAAAGGCTAAAAAAACTGCTGCAGACTCAGAAAACGGCTTCTCTAGAAAAATATCTACACAGAGAAAACAGATTCGTGATCACAACCGATTTTGTCGCCAATCGAATTTGTACTTATCATACAATTCGGTTACAATTACCGAAAATTTCGTTGCTTAGCATAATATTTTTGATAGCAACATTTGAATTTTAGTACACTATCAGTTATAACCACAGATATTGTAAGTTGTTACACAGAAAAAAATTTGTGCGCCAGTAAAAGAATTAATCAAAAATAGAATCAGTTTTAATTAAATATTTAATCAGGTGAATTAAACTTTTAATCAAGTGTATTAAATGTTTAATTGACAATGTTTCAATTAAACGTTTACAATATTTCAATTAAACGTTTAATTCACTTGATTAAAAGTTTAATTCACCTGATTAAATATTTAAATAAAACTGATTTTATTTTTGATTAATTCTTTTACTGGCGCACAATTTTTTTTCTGTACAGTAAGGTTTTTAGAAAACGAAAATGTGCTTATAACCGAATATATGATAGATGCAACTGAATTAATATATAATTGGTGTTCATAACAAAAGATTTGATTGAGTTAATCAATATATTTTTTCCACCGGTTGCATAAACCATTTTCCCGATTTATTAAATAGAAAATAAAAATAATTTCAATAACCTCCATTTTTTGTTTGTTTATTTATTAAGATATTTTATGTATCGTTTATACATTCACCCTTATAGTGTTTGGCGAATTTGAAATACGCCTGCGATAGTTTGGTAACAGATTAAAGAGAACGTGCACTTACTTCCTTAAATATATTTCCAAACAGTCGGAGGCGTATTTTAAACTCGCCAACCACGATAAGGGTGGTTATTTAATGTTATAAAAGAGAACCTAAAAGAGTTTCAATTAGACCAAGCGGGCAGTGTTGTGTTAAGGAAATGAGAAAGCAGTTGGCTAAACTCATAAGTGGCGAACATGTTGGGCTTAAAACACAGCTCTTTTTAGAAATCCAAACGAAGCAGCGAGCATTAGGAAGTCTATACTCGCCCAAATTCCCAGTAGCCCCAGAGCTAAATGTAGTGGTAAAATCACCGGTAGAGAAGGAGAGTACTAGGATCAACTTATTTAATTAAATGACTTACAAATTAGTTTTTTACTTTTGACAGAAAATTCAGTTTATAATTAGTTTAGTACTCACAATAAACAATTGGGACATATAGCTTTTTTTTGGTTGTGAATACCAAATAATTATATTTTCATTTGCTGTACTCGAATTTAAACTATTCCAACAATCAATAATAAGTTGCAATAAACGAATTAACATTTATATTACAAAATTTTATTGACGAAAGCGAATTATTAATTGTAATGACTAATATTCAGTATTGCCCTGTATTTAATTCGGTTGTGATTCTAATCATTTGTACTAATTTTTAGAACTAAATTAAATTAGTTATCATAACTAATAAAAGAATTGAAGGAATCATATTTCCGTTAGAATAACGTTTTAATAATCAAGAGAAATAAAAATCAGTTAGAACTATACATTTTTAATAGTTGCAAAAATAAATTATGTAACTTGATCAATATTTTATTACTGCAACCGTTTCCCAACCAATTTGTTTTCTGTGTTTAGAAATATGGTTAAAGCGGAGGATAAAGGTCAATGAGCAAAAATGTGTACATATAACATTCACCTTGCCCCCCTATAAAATTCAGTAATCAAATAATACCTCAAAATTCGGATGTAAAATATTTCGGTATACATATAAATCGCCGTTAAAGGTAGAAAAGCCATATAGAGGCAAAATTAACTCACTAAAAGACATCCAAATTCATTGGCTTATTGGAAGAAACTCTTTCCTCAGTCTAGACTGTAAACATCTACTTTACAACTCCATCTTAAAGCCAATCTGTTGCTATGGTATTCAGTTATGGGGTACTGCCTCGGCTTCTAATATCGAAAAAACTCAAAGGCGCCAAAAAAAAAACTTCTTCGAATAGTCACAGCTGCCCCTTGGTATGTATGTTAAAAACTCAAATATTCAACTATGATTACGAAATATGCAGTAAAATACTTAAAAAGATGCGCCAAGTGGTGTATATGGGGGAATAACTATTGAGAAATCTGGGTCTCTTGATGTTCTTGCCATGAGAACACAATCTGACTTCCGATGGACAAAACTATATTGAAGTTTTCAAAAGCAGCATTCACGTGCCTAGGTTTTCTAAAACGGTGTATGAGATACTTCACTATATCTGATCTCTATACCATCTTTATCCCTCCTATAACCTCTTTCCTGATTCCAACAGAATGTATTGCATTTGTTAGGACCAGCACTTAAAAAAAGCCTCTTCGTCCTGAATAGCAGACTAACTATTAAAATATCGAAAAAAGTGGGCGTGGCAACTCTCATAAAAATTTTGAAAATAAAGCATTATGAGAAAATGTTTAGGACGAAAAACTTAAGGATGTCGATTATATATTCTACCCCCTAGGAGTTATAGGACGTATTCTTCAATATATTGGAAAAAAAATTTGGCACAAACATTAATATCTAGTCTAGTGGTATGTTTTGCCAAATATGAACAAATTTGTGTAAAATTTTTTTTGTATGTCCGCTTCACGAATAATGCCTCAAGTATTTAGAGTAAAAGTTTTTAAATTTGATACTATAAATACACAACAGATTTTATTAATTGGAGAAGTGGACAAGCACTACTCCCTCTATCCTCCTTCCCACGACCCAATTTCCTTGTTCCAACACAATGCAGTGTATTAGTACGCGTTGTTCTCTTAGTGCTGGTTCTAACAACAAAAAAATAAAATATCAAAACCAAAATACCGATTTCTTATTAGGGGTTATTGCTAGTCGATGAGTCGAGTATTTAGAAAGTGTTTCGAAATATTGAAATAAATTTTAAAAAGGTTTGGCGTAAATTTCTAAGAAATGTTATATATTGTATATATTAATAAACTATTTTTATTTCAAACTTATAAACATTTTGCACATATAGTAAATAGAAAAAATTGTCTGATAAAGCCAATCTTACGGTATTTGATTAAAAATATTTATTTACAAAAGCAAAAATGATGAGTATTTTCGTAAACGTCATGCCAAACTTTAAATTAAAATAACTTTTAGTTGGTGAAAAACAATTTTTCACATGTTAATGTACGAGTACCGAAAGAAAACAGCTTGTGAAGTCAAAATACAGTGATGGTTTAAGAAGTAGCACGCCTAAGAAAAAAGAAATGTGCAAAATATTTATAAAGCTTTTGACAATTTCCGTTGAAATTTTTTCAAATTTTTTCTTGTTAAAAAAACAATTTATTGCATTTAAAAATTTTAGAGGAACAATTTGTTTGCAGGTATTAAATTTTAGATCTATCTACTAAAGGTCTACCCAATCAACTTAGAACCATAAACCTTCTTTATATTACGGTATCGGCGGTATGGCTGGTCTGACGGATAGTCAGAAATGTATATTGTAGTTGAAATTTTTAAACTTTTTTACTTGCACTTGTAAAACTATCGATAATTTAAGGCAGCAATATGGAGCCTTTAAATTAACATATGAGAGTTAACACGAGAAGAGTAGACTATTTTATAATATAGCAACAAGGAATCAATTAAGTTTAGTCATTTTTTACCTGGGGTGCATAATAATGTGAATCTTGGGATGAAGCTCGTTGTGATCTTAGATTCATCCAAGATTAAACAAAGCATGGAACGAGCTGAAACCTTTTCTCCTAGTTTGTACAATGTGATTCTATATACACACAGAGAAAAAACATTTTTCAATATGGTCACTTCTTACAAATCTAGGAAAAATTTCAAACATATTATAGTTAATTAAGCCACATTATTGCCACTGGCAAACATATAAATAAGTCCTCCTTCAAGAAGCCACAACCAAATTGTGTTAAATAACAGTGTTCGAAAATAAACCGTGCACTATTTAGCGTACGGTACAAACACCCAGAAACGATTTCTATTTTTTAGTGTTTTTGTATTAGTACACAGCCCTTAATACATCCATACGTTCCGAACAATATTTTTGTACGGAGAATAATTTTTTTACTGAGAGTATTCTGCAGAACGATTCACCCATTTCGGAAAATTTGTCCGGAAAAACAAAGCTACCATATGGTTAACAGATGTAAACAATTATACAAAATGACAGCACAACTAGCAAACCTCTTATTTTGATTTGTTTTCTAAAAGTTTGTTTAAGAAAATAAACGAAAAAAGGAAAGTGATTTTATTATTTTTAATGTAATTTTTTTTTTTATTTTATTATTCAGCAAAAAAACATTAATTTCAACTTTTATGTAAAAATTGAAAAAAGTGGCAACTGAGTTCATTTTGTTCTGAACAAAAATTTAAATTAAACCAATTCAAAAAAAAACTTGCCGAACAAAATAATTTCTCTCTTTCTTTCAAAAGTAAGATTTCAAAATCAATATAAAAAAAATTTTATCCGGACAACAATAGCGTTCGGAACGCATGGGTGAATCGAGCTTTAATACTGTTCATAATTTTTTTTACAAAAGTTTGCAAACATTGTTCTAATTTTCGTTAAAAAACGAACTAACAATAATGCGCTGTAGCGAACAAAACGTTGGTTTTTACGGAAAACCTAACGCAATGAAATGGTCTTATCTACAGTATTTTTGTTTTGTATACGAAGATCACGTAAAGAGAAACGTTTTTTGAAGGTATTTATTACACAAACACTATTGGCGTTTATGTTTTCCGTGTTGATAAAGAAATAAGTAAACAAAAAATGTTAGCAACGCCTCTCGCAAGTATTTTTGTTGTAACTTGGCAATTTGCATGACCATAGCACGAATAGCCTGTGTGTAAATTATGAACATGTTTTGTTTTTATACAAAAACTTTTGTTGTCTATACCGGCCAAAAGCTGAGAACAATTGAAACGAACGAACATTAATGTGCGGAAAAGAGCACAACGAAGTTTGTGGTTTTAACGATAAACCTAACGCAATGAAATGTTCTCATCTTTATGTTGAGTTGGATTAGTACAGGATTCTACCGTTTCGAATACTAAAGAACGGTATAAAATGTTTATTTTCGAAATAATAAAATAAATAATAACAGGAATATCGTCGGTTTAATATGAACACGTTCCCATACATTTGCATTATTATTGTTCAATAATAGATACTGCACAATTAAATTGGATGTGTGTATATCACAATAGTAGCTGGGACAATATATTGGATAATATCAAAAGTGTTTTTATTTCTATTGCGCAAAAAGAAAAACTTTTAAATGTGTTGACAACATTGCACAATACGCGTTGGTTTTGTTTACTTTTTCATTGAGTCAGTAAAAACTTGCGCCATATATTTTTGTTTATATCGACAATAACAAGAGCAATAAAGTACCCAATTATAATGCAAAGGTACAAATGTATGAGTACCTTAACATTTACATTTGTTTGGTTTGGACTTAACAATAATATTTTACGCTTTTCCAATAGCAAAATGTTATGGCTGAAAACCAATGATGCCACCTGTTAAACACATTTTTGTTTTTATTAACTATAACATGTTCGGAGGCAACAATATAATTGTTTGCGGATTCGTGATGGTGGTCTAATTTAACTAAAATTTGGTTGCCAGTCACAATAATATGTTTACGTTAACTATAATGTGTGTAAAATTTTCTTTTAAAATACACAAAAAAAATTCTCCAAAATTTTTCACCAATTAAATTAATCAAAAATAAAATCTTTTTTAAATAAAAATTTAATCAAGTGAATTAAACGTTTAATCAAGTAAATTAAACATTTAATTAAGAAAAATAAACGTTTAATCAAGAAAAATAAACGTTTAATTGATGCTATTAATTTGTTTACTGGTGTAAATTTAATTAATTTCTTAATTGATATTACAAATTTTTTAATTGAAATCAATTTTTATTTTTTTCTGTGTAGTTCTGTTCAGGGTGACCATTTTAAAAACAGTTTTTCTCTGGTTGTATATTAAACTAGTATCTCGCTTATTTTGGCAAATTATTCTCCTTTTGTAGAAAAATTACGTTTGAGTTTCGAAATAAAAATTTCTATAGGGGTCCGTGAGCCGCAATTATTTTTAAGCAGTAGTGCTATTTACATGTTCACTTATATTTTAAAAATCTAAAATTCACACAAAAGTTGCGGATTTTTTTCAAAAGAGATTTTATAACTTAAAAGTTTAAATAAAAAAATCCGTATGTTTTTAAAACTACGTAAAATAAAGTTAAAAGGGATGAATGCCATTAATAAAAAGTAAAATAATTAAGTGGGTATAAATAAAAATTTTCATTATTTAATTTAAAGGTCTTTTTTTTTTAAATATGTTAAATAACCAAGAAAATATTAAGAATATTTTTAAGAGTTCGTGCACGTAGTTAAAAATATTCCCAAATTTTCGATATCAGAATACATCCCAATAATGCAATATTGATCTTAAAATACAAAATATTTTTTTGGGAAAACTTTAGTTTTGCTTAAAATCATTGACTAATGTAACATATGCCCTTAAGTAAAGGTGAAAATTATATTTTTAAAAAATGATTGATTATTAAGAAACTTAAGAAGCAACATTTTTTTTTCCTCACAAAACCGCAATTTTAGTTGCTGCAGAAACAGAAAC
This sequence comes from Pollenia griseotomentosa, assembly GCA_963931875.1. Classification (NCBI taxonomy): domain Eukaryota; kingdom Metazoa; phylum Arthropoda; class Insecta; order Diptera; family Polleniidae; genus Pollenia; species Pollenia griseotomentosa. Next base: position 30,497,784 of record OZ007560.1, read on the forward strand.
AGCTGAAACTTAAATAAAACTTTTCTTAAGTTAAAATTAACTTGAATGCGATTTCAATAAGTTTAAGAACAATAGTGCATCATATTGACTGCTTAAGGGTCATATGTACCAAAACACTAGTCAAAGTTAATCAATTGAAGCTGGGGATGGATGATGATTTTCATCATTACAAACATAATGAGGCAAATGTCAGATGTCGATGTCAGTTATAAAGTTAATAAAGAAAGTAAAGTACAAAAAGAAAATTTACTCAACAAAAATAAGAAACTTAACAATTGTGCAATTTTATATGGCAACAAAACTATAACAAAAAAAAAAAAGTTTTTAATTAAATTGTCGAATTTTTCCAAAGAAATTATTTTTAGTACTAGTGTAGATACGAACTTTGGATGTGTAAAAAAGTATGCGCATAAATTAATTTTTTTTTTTTTATTTCTCTTGGAGAACAATTCTTAGCGAAGGTGGCTGGATGGCTGGCTTCATATACAAAAATTTTTGATTGAACTTTTTCAAACTATTAAATGAAAAATACTTATGAAAAACACTTCTACGCATAGTGTAATTTTTCTTCGTTTTTATTAAGAGATGTCAGAAAACTTTGGCCATAAATTGCCACAATTTGACAGAAAAGTTCACTACTTCTACAACTTGAATTGTTTGATTTTGTTATTCCTTTTTGGCGAGGAGGGCAGGGTTTGATAAAAGAAAATGGTCAAAAGTATGTTGATTTTTTGCTTTTTTTATTTTCTTCAATGTCATTAGTTAAACTTTTGTAAGAAAAAAAAGCAGTGGAGAGGAAACGCGATGTAGAATATATAAAATCTTAAGTAGGTGTTAACAGTTACATGGCCCTAGTCTAGATAAAGCAGTCGCAAAAAAATCGATACTATAAATATAAAAACAACTAAGACGCCTATATTCGGATATGCCGAATTTTCTATACACTTCACAATGGTGTGATAAGAACAGAAAATTATATAAATACCCTTCTTTAGATATAAATTTATATATTTTGTGCAACGCCCACTTCTCCAATCCCTCCCACATTTTGTTGGAAGTTGTGTATTAAAACCTTAAACGCTTGTACCCAAATTGGATACTTTTTCTCTTGCCGTTCTTCCGATATACATAAAAAAAACCCAAACAAAGAAACAACAACAAGGGATTTATGTGTAAAATTATAGGCAGTCATGTTGTTTTGCGCGTATCTCAGCCATCTGTGGACCGATTAGGCTGAAGTTCAATAGCAACCAATTCAGAATATACGTGATATTATTATTTAAGAACCAAGTACCCATCATATTTGGGGTCTTCGGAAATCCCATTTCAACGGACATCGTTAAACCAACTTCGCTCTTTTTTAGAACCCAGAATTGTTTTTGTCTAAGAAATTACACACGGAACGATCACATAACTCTCTACACACAAAAACAATATAAATAAGCTAACTTGACGGGATGAAAAGGCATACAGTGAAAGCTCTCATGACCAGACACCTAAGAGAAAATTTAAATTTTTTCGAGCATGCTCCACTTATGAAACGCTGCCGACAATAGTGTCTTGCCAAAATATTGTGTTCGTTGAAGGAAGGTATCCTTTAAGGGAGATCATAGTGCATGTAAATATATAATAAAAGTGAATTGTAAAAACTTTAATGATTTTATATGGGTTACAAGGTCATAAATTATTCTATAAAATCATTTTTGTGCCAACTTTTTTTTCAGTACCAACATTTAAAAATAATTATGACAAAAAAAGGATCAACATTTGGGATCATAACCCTGTTTATAAAAATAAAACTAAATAGACTTTGTTTATATGTTTTCTGGATTAACGGCCTCATTTTACGTAATACCAGAATGTATATCTGTGGCATTTTGACAAAACATCTTAAGTCGAATTAACAAAGTTGAAAAAAATTTTGTTTATCATACGAATTTTCATTCAAAAAACATTTTTATAATTTTGTGTTATAAACGAAATTTTTTCATTAATTTTGGTTTATTTTATTATTTGATAAAAATGATTTTTTTTACCGAGTTTTTTCTTAAAAATTTTTTGCTATCTTATCTCGACTTAAGATGTTTTGTCGAAATGCCCCAAATTTGTGGAATAAAATTCCAATTCACGTTTTTCTGAAATTTTATAGTTTTCATTTTTAAAAGTTGTTTGCTTCTCCTGTAAAGTTATATTTTTGTTAGTTACGCCTTATTAAATTTTAGCTTACGATATCCTTTTAATAAGAAGGGCACCAAACTGTCTCTTAAATTGCGAACAGCCAGCGAAATGCCTTCCAAAGAATTACATGGAAAGATATTGCAGCCGTTTTGGAAAACGATCATCCCTAGATCGATTAGCAAAGTCATCCACAGTTTATTCGCATGCGAGGATTAAAAGCAATATATTTCCAAAATAAGCACGATTTCCTAAGCCCCCCTCCCCGCCGCCTTTATGTGGCGCACGGCATCACATTAAATTTTTAGCATTTTCCACGTTATCAATTTTTCAATTTTTTTCGAATGGGCAACAGAATGATATAAGAGCTCCTCAAGGCGCATATTTACAGGTCTCTCGAAATTGTTTTTATGACAATAAAAGTTTCTAAAATAAACTTCGTAAAAACTAGATGTCTTTAAATGCTTTTTACATGGGAAACTTTTTTCGCCAGCCAGAATTACGGCCAAAATTACATCGATTAGGACAATTTTATAATCGCTTTCTTTTTAGGATAGTGCAGTGATCTTCAAATGCTTTTTTATTAAGAGTTGCAGCATTATATCAAAATAATCGGTCAAGGCTACATTTATGTAAAAATAGTTAAAAGTATTGAAAGAACAAACAATTCATGCTTTGATAATTCATACACTGAAAGAATTTTTTTCACAATACCAATGAATTTTGACATTAATCCCATGAAAAATTGCATTAAAAAGGAACCTATGCAGCGCTTCGTTGGATCAATGAAACCTGTTTCATTAAAATGTATTTAATGAAATATTACACTAGATCTATGAATATTATTCATTGGATGATACTTTCAAAAAAGTAAAAAACAATTTTTTATTTAATTTTTTTTTCATTTTTTTTTTATTTTATTTTTTTTTCTTTTTTTCCTTTTTTTTATTTTATTTTCCTTTTTTTTATTTATATATTTTTTTTTTCAATAATTCCCTAAAGTTATCCCGCGAAGCTTTACGCTTGACATGCAGTCATGAACCGCAACCTCAGCGCTGAAAGACTAGCTTACTACCAGCTAGCCTACCGGGGCAGTGCAGTTTTTGAATAAAAAAACTATGTTTTTTGCCACTACTCGATTAAGAGCGTAAATATGAGATTAAATTGCCCAGAACAACAATGACAACGTTGATTTTTTTGCTAACGCATAATAAAAAAAGACCACATAAAGAGAGAACAAGCTTTTTCGTATACATCATTTGATTGACAACAGTTTAAAATAAGGGTGTGTTTTTTTAAAGGAGAACATTTATTTGTTCATTACTTAGTACATACATACTATATGTAGGTAGGTATGTACATATTAAAGAAAACTAAAAACATACATATTTATGCATTGAAAGTTTTTGTTTCATTACTATAATGACTTTTTCATTGTCATAATGAAAATTTAAATTTATGAAAGCATGCTTTTTCGAAATATTTTTATACTTTTAATTATTGAGACTTTTTTGATTTCATAAATTTGATGGCATATTACATTAGATGTATGAAATACATAAATCTTACATTTTTGAATTAACAATTAATAATTTTTTTTATGAAACTGTAATCTTGTATTAATTTATGAATGTAGTTATGTTTTTATATTGTTTTTTTATGTTCCCAATTAAAATTTTTTGTTTAACTTGGAAAAACTTAAGTTTTCATATATCCAGTGAAAATTTTTAACGTAATTACGAAATCCAATGAATCGATTTTGACGAAAATACTTCATTATAACTACGAAATGCCATTTGGACAATGAAAATTTTCATTTAACTAGTGAAATTTTTTTTATGAAAACGATTCATTAAATATATGAAGCATTTTTCTTTCAGTGTAGTTTTTGTTTGTACAAAAGACAAAAGCACAAAGAGAGAATAGTTTGTGCATATGCTCTGATGGTCCTTTAATTGCTAATAAGTGGATATTAGGCGTTTGAAATGAATTTTGTTATACTGATCTTTCAGTATACCGATCGACTTAGGGCCATTATTACAACCTAATGATAAAGTTGCTGATAGTTAACGTGAACAATAGCTATCTTGAACGATAAAGTGACCAATAAGTTTTTTCCATTATTACAACTGTCCGATAAAATAAAAAATGTAATTTATATACTGTGGCAACTGTGTAGTATATACCGACTACTTTTGGTTGTTTAAAATACGTAGTGGCAACGACTTAGTTTTGTTTTATTTATTAATTAAAAACAAAAGTAAATTTTTGTGCTTTATTTTTGGTTTTAATGGTAAATTGTTTTGTTTTTTTGTGTTAAATCGTGTTTTTTGAAAAAGTTGAGTAATTTAAGACTATCATTGAAGTTACCCTATCTTCAGCAGAAAATATGGCATCTTCAAGTTCTTAAAGTTCACTTGTAAAGTTACCATGAGGACAAACCTGATGTTAGCTTATCAGTCACTTTTTAGGTTAATGTTAACTTGTAATAACCAAAAACTATTTATCTGTCAGAAAGCATCCTAAAAATAACTATTTGTAAGTTGTAATAATGGCCCTTAGAATTAATTTTTATCGATCTAATAAACTGATGATCGAAGACAATTAGTCGAAGACAACAACTTTATTAAAAGCTCCTTTGTTATGACAAAATTTTATGATGGTAGATTCTAAACTTACCATTAAAATCAATAAAAGGCGTAAATATTTCACAAACATACATATTTGCTGAAATCTAGAAGTATTCAAAAAATATAACTATTTTGTAAATCCTAGCCTCATATCAAATTTTATTATGGTAGATTTATTACTACCCATGGGTCATGGGTCTTAAATTCTGTTTCGAAGATTCGTCTATAAATACTGTCTTATAGGGAATCATATTGCCGAGCTTGACCTACTACACTCTCTTACTTGTTTGAAACCTCCTTTTGTTAATTTATGGTTTCATGTTCATTCATGAATGACGATAAAAGTTGTCAAAGTTTTTTACATGGAATGTTACTATATTGAAATATATAACAAAAGAAATATTTACTTTTGTATCAAAAGCAAATAAAAAATAAGAAATTAAGCACAAATGATATATCAACTTAAAGAGGGTGTCGAAAAACGGAGATAAATAATTTTAATAAAAAAAATATTTTTTGAGATATTAAAAATATTTTATTTCAATTTATAATGAATAAGTTCCGGTTAAAAATAAAAAATCTCTACGACTTAATCATCAATTTTCCGCCACAGTAAGCTTTAGATCATCTTCCTGTAGCGGTTTTCACTGATGATACCTCGAATTTGGCCACCCTTTATTAATAAAATTAAATAAAAAGGTATACAAAGGGAAAAATCCGTTTTAACCATCCGTTTTATTTTTAAACCATCCGCTAATATTTTATCACCATTTAGTTTCATTTCGAGAATAAACTTGCATCATGTGGGGTATTCACAAGGTGTCCTATCATGTTATATTGTCATAATGTTCTAACATTTTACAATGGTCTAAAAATATTGTTGTTGCTTTGTTAACAAAAAGTGTCTTAAATTAATAGAACTTTGCTATGTTTATTGTGCTGTCATATTTAATCAGAAGAGACCTGCGCTGTGCGTCTGAGCCGAACCGCATTCGTTTTTGTAGCCGTCGCCGTATATGGTATAGTTTTATCCGGCTAATATTCGAATTTAACCTGCGGCTAGCAATTTTTGCAACAAAACACTTGCGACGTCAAATTATTTTGGCTTAGGACTCTGATGTTTGGTAAACAAACAAAATAAAATTTAATGTCGTATTAATGATAAATTTTGTATTCCCGTAAATAACTTTGATAAAAATTTATTTGTGATTGCGTCCAAAATATGGAAAATAGTCTGGTAAGATCTAATTTAATTTATTAATTCATGGATTAGAATTAAAAAATATTTTGATGTTAGGTAAATATTTATTTTTTATATTTGTTCTAAATCAGCTGATTTAAATTCAAAATAGCACACTAAATTATGAGGGGTTGTTCACAACAGTCGTATTTTTTCATCTTATTATTTTAAGACTTATGACTTTATGACACCTTGTGAATCCCCCAATGGTTTATAAAAGGTGCTTGTAGTGGCCTAAAATGATAAGTTGCAAAGTTCTTTGATGTCACGACTTATTAATCACCTTCAATTAGTTCACAATCTTGACATTAATGTGCGGCAAGTAAAACTTGACTCAGTTTCAAGTAGTTTTAAAGAGACGACAAATAAAACATTACTAAATTAAGCTCCCGTTGCGGTATCAAGGAAGGCACTAAAAACCTTAAGTAGTTCATAGTAGCATATCTTAATGTTAAAAACTACAAGACTCCGGCGGAATCATCGATATGGGAAAAATACACCATTTTTTTTTATTAAAACACCAAGAACTAAAAACAAAATAGAAGAAATCAAACGATGTCATGGAAAAAACTGAACTGTCAACAACGAAATAAAGCAATTTGTTTTTATTTTTGTTTTTTCATTTTACAACTACAATTAAAGTTGAGAAAAAATTAACCAATTGTAGTCGGGATTGTAAGAAAAGATAAACTCACTCTTTTGTTTAAGCTTTGATACTATAACGGGTAAGACTTTTGAGTGTTTATAATTCCTATTCGCTTTACAGTTTTATTTGAATAATATCTTTAGCTTTTTTAAAATCTTTGGATGAAGTTTCCTGATGATCTGGCCTAAGCAACCAGTGAAACTAGCATAGGAATGGCTTCTTACACCAGCATTAAATTTTCAGTTTATCAATAGTAAGAATTGGGAATTTAGCACATAAAACTTAACTTTATTAGTGTCTTGGAAGGTTTAAAATTGTGATCGACGAATTGACAGATATTTCATACAAAACTCATGTTCATATAACTATTCGTTTCTATAATGATGAAACAAAATCATTTGAAATATACAATTCTAGCTAAGACGTTTTGCTTGTAATTTTTCAAAAATATATTTGCTTCTAAACCACCAACAAATTAAAAATTATTAAAAAAAAAATTGGGAGAATATCTTAAATGATAAATTTATTAAATTCCTATAATTTTTTAAAACCAAAGTTCTACAAAAATCTAAAGGCCGTGGTAGATACAACTTCTTCGCTTTGCGTGACGTTTCTTTCTTGGACAGAAAACCTTAGAGCAAAAGCTGTATGACACAATAAAAACTTTGACAACACTCACGCATTGTGTGTTAAAGAAAAATAAATAAAAAAATTATACTAGATTGTCAAAGCGCGCAAAAGAATGAGAGTTGCCTAACTTTTCGCTTCGATCTGCGTTAAAAGTACTTTAGTATTTTTCGTATTAGTATATATACTTCATCTTAGATGTAAAAGCGAATCACTAACGCAACGCGAAGCAAAATTCTTATCTAACATGGCCCTTAGTCCTTTGTTGGTTTCTTATTTTTGTGAATTGTTATGTTTTATTCAAATTAACTATTTATTTCAAAAACTAATTTGATTTTTGTTTTTTTTAAGCATTTATTTAACTTACAATGTATGTAGTATGTTTGTTCTGGTGAAATTTTGCAACTTAATTTTGAAGCAGTTATCTTCAACCGATTAAGCTGAAATTTTGTATACACGTTCAGTTTGGATGAAAATGCATGGTAAACTGTATGACGTCATTCTAAATTCAATATAGCAGCCACACACAACATAACGGACTAGTTAGTTTTAATGCCCTTCTACATTATTCTAAGGGCTAGCTAAGAACAACTCGAAAAATAAAGTGGGCATTCTAAATAAAATATGCTAGACACACACAACATGGCGGACTAGATATTCCACAAAATGGGTATTAAATGAAAGAGCTTCCTAAGAATATCTCGAAAAATAAAGAAGTTAGTCTAAATCCAATATGGCGGCTTAAACAAGATGGCGGATTTGCATGTGCAGAAAAACAAGTAAATTAATAACTTGATTTTAACTATTAAAATTTTCAAACTAAGTCAATACAAGTACTTAAATCTCGCGACAAGCTTTTATATCATATAAATTGTGTAATGGAGTTACAAGTTGATAATTAAAGTTTTAAAGAAAATAATTATTTTTTTTCTTTTAAGCACATTTAAATAAAAGCTTGTTTTTTAAAAAGGTTTTTACTTTTAATTTGATTTATTCAAATTAAAACCGGTTAAACGGTTTTTTTTTATTCTTAACCGAAAACCGGTTTTTTTAAATAGTAACTTTTTGGAATATTCGAAAACCGGTTTTTGAAAAAAGTTGAAGAATTTCCCTAGTATGTACGCTATTAATAATGATTGCCGGGCGCTATCTTTTTGCCAACAGACTGTTATCATTTTGACACGAATGGTATTTTTTTCATTTTTGGTTTTAATTCGACTACGTTTTGTTAAAAAAATTTGACAGCAGATGTTGTCGAAATATTGTCAACACTTCGTTATTGTTTTAATACCATTAATACCATTGACAATTTCAAAAGCCTTTTTCGGAAAAAGTGCTTGAGTTGACTCAAGCTAAATTTAAGTTATTGGCTCTTTTAAGATTTTCTCATTTAAAAGTACACATGGGCAAAGTTTCAATAATGTTTTACGATTTTTCAGGAATTTATATAAACATGACCTCCCAACAAACACGAAGTCAAACCTTTGAAATGAAATGACTTTATCATTTGAAATCAAACACAATTCTCAAACGTTCTTCAATTGTTTGATTTTAACATTTGAATTTAAATTGATAATGATTTGAAAATAAACATTTGACATCAAATGTTTTATCAATTTAATGTCAAATTGGCATCAAATGTTAAATTCAAATCAAAACTAAACTTGGCAATACTAATGCGAAAAATAAATGTAAACATTAAAAATGGCGATTAAAGTTAAATTTTTACTTCGTGGTTCAATGTGTTTTACAAGGATTAAGAACACGAATTAAGAAATATAAAACGGAAAATAAAAGTGAAGAAATTAAAAGTTTGTTTTATGATTGCGGTGCTAAAATTTTCAAAATAAAAGGGAGCCAATTATTTCGTCGTTGCTAGAGTTAGAGGACGGAAAGAATATTATTTCATCTTTAAGTTTAATTAAATAAATCATGAATTAAAATTGAGAGAAAAATATTTTTATTTATGTTTCACATTGCATTATAATCCACATTTGAAAAACATTTGAGAATTAAGTTTGAAAGCAAGTTGAAATTAAAGGCATTTTTTCAATTTGAAAATAATTTCCCCTTTTTGTTGAGAATGCTATAATTTTCAAATCATTATTAAACGTTTGTCGTTTGATTTCAAATCATTTTTAATTTGAAATCAAACCTCTGTGTTTGTTGGGCTTTTGCTTACCTTTATTCAATGTGCAACAACATTTGGAATAAAAACTCAAGTTTACTCCTGATATGTGACATTAAAACTGAACCCTCACCAACAAAAGAGAAAACGGTTTTTTGACTAATACGACAGCGGAATATAAGTTCTTATGAGAAAACCAGCATCAAAAAAAAAAAAAAAACAACCGAAAGACTGTTTTTTGTACATCATACACATACCCACACAGAGTAAGACAAAACATACTGAAACAAGCCCCGTCGCATATTATTTCGTAAAAAAACGAAAAAGACAAAAAATATTGTCGCATTGCTGTCTGTTTGCCGGTTGTTTTTTAAGACAAAAACTTAATACGACAGTTTTTTTTGGCGTGCGTTAACATTAAACAAGTTTCTTTGATTTAAAAGTAGGTGTGGTTTCCGCTTAAGAAAAACAATTATAACCATTGCGAAGAATTGTTTATATTAGAAAAGAGTACATTTTCAAAAATTACTTTCAAAGCTTTAAATTGCACTCCTTCAAAACTAAAAAAATAGACTTAATCACTTTTTCCTTATTGCCACAGATATAACTTTGACTAAAGACTTATGGGTTAAAACGAAAATTAAGACACTGATTGATTAAAATCAATTACCGAAGATTTAAAAAAAAAAACCAAAATGATTCTCTTATATAACCAAAATATTGGGTTACACTAAAAAGCTGTGCTAAATTTAAGAAAATTTTTAAATTAAATTTAAAAAAAAAACATGTTTTACTTGTCAGCTTTTATCAAGAACAGACTTTCTAAAATTCTTCTTAATTTATTTATTGTTTTTTGTTATTTCAACAACCATCACAAACATTTTGTGTTTTAATTTTTCAAAATATTTATGTATTTGATCTGTTTATTAAGTAAATTTAAACATAATTTAACAAAATAAAAAAATAAAATTACTCATACGTCAAAGTGTCCCAACTATTATTTCTTTCCTTTTTGTTTGCTCTCCTTTCATTTCTTTTTCTTTTTTTTTATTAAGAAATTATAAAGAAATAAAGGAAAACAAGCCAAAGTATTTTATAGTTACAATTTTAAATAAATAAAAAAAATCGTAATATTAAATAATTACCAAGGAATATGTAAAGTTGACACTTTTGAACAAGTGCTTGTGACAGCTATAAAGCAAATAAATAAACATTTACATACATTACATGTTTGTGTGTGCGTGTGTGTAAGTAAAGACTCAAATGTAAATCCATGGTTTTAAGTATAAAGTCTCATGACACACCACTATTATATTTTTTTAATGTGAGTGGATGTGAGTTTATAAACAATACAATGAAAGAATAAAAGAAAAAAGGACAACAAAAGAAAAAATCAAGTAAAAACAAAAAATGAGAATAAAGAAATACATACAAAAACTTAACTTGAGGCTAAGCGTCAAGTTATTTAATATTAAGTAAAAACATATTGAGGCATCTTTATGACACAACACAGTGGAAAATAAATGAGTTATCCATATAAAATAAAAGTATCAAAATCAACATAAAGAGGGTGTTTTTTAAGCCTGGTCAAAGGCAAGATCAGGAAAGAATTTTTGTTAAAATACGTAAGCCTTGTGTGATAGTGTAAAGTACCCTTTATTAACCCTCAGAACAACTTAAGTTAGTTAGCCGTCGTGTATGATTTTTCACACATATGCAATGTCCGTATACTTTGCCGTGGCGCCATAGTTCGCTTGTAATCAAAGTCATGATTTACGTAATGATGTTTTTATCCCGTTGGTAATCAATAATAAACCATACACAGCTTGTGTGTATTTTTTACTTATTTATTCATTTTTAATATACTTGCCGATAGAAAATTCTTTCTCTAGTGCAAATTACATAGAAACTACATGTGTGTGGAAAACCACACACAAGGGTTACTTGCGTTAGTTTTGCAATATTACGTTACTAAAAAATATTTTTTAATCGAAAGATGTGTTTTCAGTCAAGACATTTCTTAAGTGTACCTCAACAATTTTTTGGTTTATTGTGTAAAAATGATACCTTTCGTGTGGTTTTTCACACAAAGGTGATATAAAGGTTAAGTCTTGATTGATATTAGGTACAACATTTGGAAGTCTTTAACTTAAAGACGGCGGACTTTATAATAGATGCAGAGGGATCTGAAAAAAGGACACGCATTAGTAAATTATTGCTTTTTATATAAATTATTAAATAATTTTATTTTTGAAGTGTGTGTAATTTCGAAACAATCTAATATAAAATTTTCTGTAATTTTCTGTAATTACTGTAAATATATATCTCGGTAGAATTCAGGAAACGGCAACGGCAAATAACCCGCAAATACCTGAATTTTAAATTATAGTTTGCAATTTTTTGTCTTTTCGCATCAAAGTTCTAACTAGAATGATTTCCTCGTCCACACTATCTCAATCATTCATTCAATTCAATTGGTATCGTTATACTGAGATATTTATACTTATTTAAAATTTGTGCATCGTAACAGCGTGAAGTACATAGGCTTTGCTCAATACTTATTTTTTCTGATGACCGTCTGTAGACGGTCTTGGCTGTTTAAGGGTTAACAGCCTTCTGATAAAAAAGTTCGATCAGATAATGGATGCGAAATCAATAACTTGTGCAGGATGTCGTTACGAATTCTGACAATTGTTGGCAAAAAAATGTTTTTATACGTACATACAAACATTCATATATCTACTATGCATACAGACATGTTTTTTAGCTTCTAGAAGGAAAACATCTTCATCAGCAACACGAACATAAGTGAAGGCTTAAGGCTAAATTGCAATGATACAAATATTTATATGAATAAATTTTATCCATTTGTTTACCTTTCTGGTTTTTGTTGGCTTAAAAATAAAACGTGATTCATTTTTTTTTTTTTTTGGCTGCTGTTGGTGTTATTTTTTTTTTTTTTTGGTTTGCAATGCCAGCAGCAACAACAATAGGAAAAAACATTGCAAGAACAACATTTGCATAAACAAAGTGTTAAAATAAATATTTACAATTTTTGTTTAGCAAACTGTTTTGTGCTGGTACTCACGTCTGTGTAGGGCTACAATGAAATATACTCGTTATATAATGGCGAAAAACAACAACAAATATAACAAAAAAATATTATATAAATCACAATTCAGACTTAAAAAATCAACAAAACACCTTTTTGCTGTCGTACATGCCTCACGGCCAGCGTACACACACACACACGCACACAACCATATAAACATTCGAACGAACACATTTACATCAACATGCTGATTTTTTTATTATTACGAATGGGCTTTTACAATAACAATATGTTAAATTTGTTGTTCTCTGATTTACATCTACTCTTCTGATATTCATATGAGAGCCTGTTTAGACTACTGATGCTTTGAATGCTGTTTTCCTTAAATTAAAAATTTTGTATGTTTTAGAATTGTCACGCATGTTTGTGGTATTATTTATTTTGTTTATTATTAAAGGCTGACCAGAAATACTAGATACAAATTCAAAGGGTTAAAAGCTTTTAAAGGGAAGTCTGCATTCCCCAAAAGTACTGCGGCCAAATTACGGCTGTAGATATCGATCGAAATTACAATAAAATAAAGATGGAAATTTCTATCGATATCAAATGCCGTAATTTGGCTTCAGGTCTTGGTTCGTTATCATGGCAGTGTATACCGAGCCAACTGGCGTTGAGGTACTAGTTCTTTTCGCACACCTTTAAAAATTAATTTAATAAAAAATATAAAAAGTAGAGTCTTTTTAATCCCATCTTGATGATAACACACCATTCATTAGGACTCCAAATTTCGGAGCAACATCCACTTCACGTTGTTCAAGACATTTAGTTCGTACTTAATGAGGACATAAAAAACTATCACATTTTTCTCTCGTGTAGCGATTACAATAATTATTAAACAGAATCAACAGAATCTATTTATAACCGATTTTAGTAAAGCAAGTAAGAAAATGATTAAAAAGAGAATAAAGAAAAACGCTAAAATTATTGCGGAAAATAGAGGTCCTTAAAGTTTAAAATTCACAAGAGTACAAAATTGAGGAGGTAAGAGTTTTTTTCGCAACAGATAAAGAATTTCAAAATATGCAGGGCAAAAACTGCTTTGGCAATTCATTAACATGTTCGGTGCAATGGAACCTTATTCGCGCGGGGACCCACATTCGAGTTATGGCAACAAGATATTTCTTTGAAAATAAAGAATTTTGTATTTTAAGCAGTGTTCGAAAATAAACACTAAATATCGCTCTTTAGTGTTCAATTTGGTAGATAGTGTTTGTGTAGAAAATTATTAACAAAAAAAATAACGTTTCCCTGTTTATCATCTTTCTAACCCAAAAATATTACTGTTCTCATCCAACTCAGCAAAAAGATAAGAACATTTAATTCGTTCTGTTTTTTTTAAGCATAAAATTCATTGTGTTCGGTTCAGCTCATTAATGTACGTTTGTTTCTGTTGTGCGTAGAACCTCTTTGTCTGTTAAAAAACCAAACATTTTTTACAAAAACGAAATACACATACGAAAAAAACAAAAAGCCAGCAAAATAATTTTACTCAAACAAAACATAAACAAAATACATATACAAACTGTTCGTGCTGCGGTCGTTGCTAAAATTTTTTGTTTGTTAATTAAGTAACATTAAAATATAATGTTTGTCTACAGTATCACTACAATTGTTCTGATTTTTAACGAAGAACAGAACATTATATAATGTTCGGCCCTTTCTTGAAAATAGTTACAAACGGTATTTAGGTTTGTGTTTGTCTACACAAACACTAACAAAAAAGGTATCGTTCCTAGGTGTGTGAGACGAACGCTAAATACTGTTCTGTTTATTTTCGAAAACTGGTTTGAAGACACTTTTATTAGAAAAGCTTTAGTGATCGAGAAACTTCTTTTAAAAACGTCAAAGTAAAACGAGTAAGAGTTTTATTCAGAAAAGTTTAAGTCAGCAACTGATGCCTACAAGAAAACTTCATGAGACATTGGTAAGAGCCAGCTCATGTTATCTTCAGAAGTTTTTCAGGCAGCAAGATATTAACTTAGAAAAACTAGATTCAGCAAGGGATAACTAAAGCACTTCAGATATGACTTTAGCTAACAAGAAATTTTCTTGAAACATTTTTGGGCAACAAAATTTATCGCTAAAAAAGCTTAATCTAAGTGTACTTCTTGAATCATTTGTGATTGTAAGGTATCTTGGCAAAAGTTGTTAGCCAAAAAATCTAACTAGAAACGTTTTAGCTAAAATATGTATATCAAGAGAGCTTTAGTCAGTGAAAAAGTTTTCTAAGAAAAGAACTTAGCATATAAGTGAAAAGGATTTTAAAGTAAAGATTGAGGGCCTAATTGTGTTAAATGCAACGCCAAAAATTTTATTGAAAGCAAAAACAAATTCAAAAATATTTTGTTATTGCCTTTTATAGGAATTTTGGGGCGTTTGAAGTTTCAAAGATCTATCTTACTTTTACCGAAAGCTCTGGTTATAAGCTTTCGAGGTCCTTTTTTGTATAAAATATTCTTTATGTTATTTCTCCAATATTTCGTTATTCTTTGAAAAACATCATCAGGGACTGTCTATTAAATAACAAAAATCACAATATAAATAATAACATCAAAGCAAAAACGAAAAGTTAAACAATAAATATAAAACATCAATAAAAATAACAACAAAAACTAACCAAATAATAATTTACACACACAAAAAATTCTAGTAAGCTGGTGTGTTGTTATTACCGTCGTCATTATCGTACTAAAATAAAAATTAAATTAATAAATATTGCACTTGTCATAGTTATTACTTCGCCTTATTTACAAGGTAACGAAAATGTTGAGCCGAACTCCCTTCGACATCAGCTTTGAAATTCATCCTAGTTGCTGTTGGTAATTTTATTATGTTTAGCATCTCCATCATATATCGGTGTTTTTTATTCTCTTCCCCCTGTAATATTTGTAGGTCATCTGAGTTTGGAGAATGATGAGTATTCGCACAGTGGGCCGTAAGTGCTGTTTTTTTCTGTATTTATTGGATTTTGGTCTGATTTATGAGCAACAATTCTGGATTTAAATTTATTTTTGGTTGTGCCTGTGTATACTTTTTTGCATATTTCATTTTCCTTTCAGTTGCAAGATATTTTATATATAACGTTAGATTTTTCCCATTCTTCAATTCTATCTATCGTATTACTAAATAGTTTTCCTAAATTGTGTGTAGTTCTGTGGGCCATTTTGTGTTTTTCTGCAGCGAAAAGCTTAGATTGGAAGTCTGGAGTCTATTTCTTTTTCCATCCTAAACTTTATGTTGCGGTGAAAGCTATTTAAGCTATTCAAGATCACCTCTATTTTGCAATATGGTACTATACTAAATAAATCGTCCACATATTTGGTCAAGATTTTCGGTTTTTTCGTCAGGTTTCCTATGCACGTATCTAATAATTTTTCCATCACAATATCTGCTACATAAGGTGAAGCTTTTTATATAAAAAATGATCTCGAGCTTGAAGATTTATTTGTTATTTATATTAATAAAAAGGTCGAATTTTTCGATAGTAAAGTTTAAACTATAAAATAAAATTATAGATTTTATAAAGAAAAATTGACGTTTCTACAAAGAATAATTGTTATTTTCTATATAAAAATTGCGCTTTTCTATTACGAAACGGTCAAATTTTTTGTATAAATAAATTTTAATATCTTAATAAAAACTATGGAGCCTTGTGTATAAAACACATTGAGTTTTCTAAAAAGAAATAAAATGATTTTTATAAAAAAAGCCCACGAAAAAAGCGATACAGTTTCTTTATAAAAAAGATAAAGTTTTTTAAGGGGTGCCATCTTAGACATGCAGAAGTTCCGATAGGGCTGTCATACTTATGAAGTGTGTTGACATTTTTTATTCAGATACTTTGACAAATCACTATGCAAAGGCTTACACCAGAATTAGTTAACAAATCGATGAATTTATTAATAAAATTCGCGCGGTTTGCCAAATTTATAGATGACTTCGTTAAGTTTAAGGTACTCATAATCGTCCATATGAGCAGTTAATACACAAACTGTGGACCGATTCATAGCAGTATTAACTCTTTTGGATAATATTCCTCCAGATGTAGCCGGTACCGTGCGTACAGAAGAAGCCCATTTACTGCGACGTGTGTTCAGTCATTGAGCTAAGAATCAGCTGGATGTTGAAACAGTTTTTAATCGTCAAATCATCTTTGGCGATGAGGCTTATTTCTGATTTAAAGTGTATGTAAACACTCAAAATTGCAATTTTTGAAGAGAGCACAATCCTTATTCGACTCCATTAAAAATCACTGTTTGGTGCGATCTACATGCCGAAGCCGTCATCGGTCCAATTGCCTTTAAATCCTGAACCGGTGCCCCCACTACCGTAAATGGCGAACGCTAGAGGCAAATGTTTCGTAACTTTTTTAGTCCTTATATAATTGCAAATATTTTGGAGGAGAAATGTTTCCCACAAGGCAGCTCGACACAAATTTGCGATAAAAAAAGGTCAAAACTAGGTACCTTTACTTACAAAATCGGGTACGTCGTTCCAAAGTTACGATAAGATGTATGGAGCAGCCTCTTCAAAAATCTCAAATTTTAGAAACAAATTTTTTTAAAAAAAAAACCTTGCCATAGAATTTTATAAAATAATGTTTTTTGCAGTTAGGTGACTTTAGCGGTTCAAAAAAATATAGTGGTTATTCAGGTAAAAAAACTTCCTATTTGTTGCATAGTGTTATTTATTTTTGGAGTTCTAAGCGTTCTTTATTTAAAAGTTAAATTTCTTTATGTAAAATTTTTAGTTTTTTAAAAGTTTGATATTCACAAAAGTTTGAAGTTTATTTAGAAAAGCAAGAGCTTAAAATAAAATTAATTTTTTTTATAAGAAAATCTACAACTTTTTAAAGAAACTGTAGAGCTTCCTAAAAAAAAATTATTGAATAATTCTTTTGATTCGTTTTTAAATAAACTTTTGAGCAAATAACTTCTAGTTTGAATTATTACTTCTCTCATTTTAAAGTATCAAATCATTTGGCCTGTGTTTATTTGCCATGTCTACTCATGAATTCCTAGTGCAAAAAAACAGCAAAATATATGCACGAAAATATTAAAAATTCCATACATGTCTACCATTGATTTGTCACATATTTAAGTATTTGTGTGTCGTTTTCCTAGATATAAACGTATTAAAAGTTTAGCTCTAAGATTGTCACCATAACAGCAGTAGAACCCAAAAAATATATTAAAAACAAATATTCTTAAGGCGAAACAATAAAACTTAAACTCACACAAACAGATCATCATAAACACAGTATCCAACAGGAAATAGGACACGATTTCCGCAAACCCATAAGCCAATTGTTATTCTATGCTGCACGCATATTTGATTTAAATGTTGACCCAATTTGTAAAATAAAAATAAAAATCAAATTATGTATATCTGTTTTTGAGCTGACTACCAGTAAAATGTACAATAGAGTATGAATATATGGCTCATATTACCTAAATTAAATAAAATAAAGTACGATTTTCCTTTTCGGGTTATTTGTCGTATTCAAGTGGTTTGATTGTGTATTTTTGTGGTAGCAAATATTTTAGCACTTGTTTGAAATATCTTGATTCTAATTTATCTTTACTGTTCTTGGCCTAATCGTATAACGAAAGGATGTTAATGTTAATACAATAATAAACAAATTCTTATTCTTGTATTGATATTTATTATACTTTATTATAAAATTTTCACAATAAATATTATCTGATAATTTGAAGGTGCTAAAAATCAGAGCTATAAAAAACTGCAATAAATTACGATTGCAATTAAAATAATTTCAACCAAATTGGTTTCCAAATAGTCTTAGATTTAGAGGGATTGCAACCACAAGATTGCAATACACTGAAAGAATTTTCTTCAGAATACCAATGAATTTTGACATTAATCCCATGAAAAATTGCATTAAAAAGGAACCTATGCAGCGCTTCGTTGGATCAATGAAACCTGTTTCATTAAAATGTATTTAATGAAACATTACATTAGATCTATGAATGTTATTCATTGGATACATACTTTCAAAAAAGTAAAACAATTTTTTTTTGAATTTTTTAATCAAAGTCGCTGCCTTTAATCAACTTCTCAATTAAGAGCGTAAATATGAGATTAAATTGCCCATAACAACAAAAACAACGTTGATTTTTTTTGCTTACACATAATAAAAAAAGACCACATAAACAGAGAACAAAGAAAACTAAAAACATACCTATTTATGGATTGAAAGTTTTTGTTTCATTACTATAATGTTAATTTTCATTGTCATAATGAAAATTTAAATTTATGAAAGCGTGCTTTTTCGAAATATTTTTATACTTTTAATTATTGAGACTATAGAGTTATTTGAATATTAAAAATAACTTTTTTTTCAATTATTGAAATATGTTGCTTTTATAAAAAAGTTTTTGATTTCATAAATTTAATGGCATATTATAATTAACAATTGAACATATTTTTAAGGAAACTATAATTTTGTATTAATTTATGAATATAGTTATGTTTGTATATTGTTTTTTATGTTCCCAATTAAAATTTTTTGTTTAACTTGGACAAACTTTAGTTTTCATATATCCAATGAAAATTTTTAACGTAATTACGAAATCCAATGAATTGATTTTAACGAAAATACTTCATTATAACAACGAAATTCCATTTGGACAATGAACATTTTCATTTAACCAGTGAAATTTTTTTTATGAAAATGATTCATTAAATATATGAAGCATTTTTCTTTCAGTGTACTTTGTGATTGTAATCATTTAAAATCAAAATTTAAGAAATTATTGAATGCTACATAGATTACATTCAAATTTTAATTAAAATCGTATAATTTCAATCAATTCACTTTGGAATTACAACTATTGAGAAAGTCTAACGAAAAAACATCCACTTGGAATCTAGTAATTTTAAACAAAAATTCACATTGTTCACAATTCAAAATTATAAGAGTCAGCTTAATTCATTTGAAGAGAACGAAGATTTTGATTCTGATTTCATTTTAATTGCAATCACTAGATTTGATTGCAATACTTTAATTGCAATTAAATTTGATTGTTATCAATTATTTTATAAATTGATTTCAAAAAATTATTTAAAATTACGATTAGAGTTTTAACTTTTTCTAAATTTCAAAATCTATAAAAATTTACCAAATAAATATTTATTTTAATTATTTATTTTTAACAAATAGAAACTGGGAATTATTTCCTTCCGAAGGTTACTTTACATTATATTCAACATTTTTCATTTTTTCGAATTTATTCTATGAGCTAAATTTCAGTTATGTATTTTATAAAGCTTTTTTGTAATAGTTCTATTCCTTCAATTTTTCAGAAATGACTTTATACACTACCAGACTATTATATTGTATTTTCTTGGTACATTTTACCTTAGCTTTCCTTTGGAAAGCAATGAGGTATATTTTATGTACAGAAAAATTTACAATTATAAGACACCAGCAGAATGTATTTTCTGGCCAGCTACGGCCTTCGTAAAGTAACCTTCGGAAGGAAATAATTCCCAGTTTCTATTTGTTAAAATAGTTGAGTTAAATACATTCAATTTATAAAGTAACACTATCCAGTGAGACATAAAGAATGCTGACGAAGGCCGTAGCGGGCCAGAAAATGCATTACATTCTGCTGGTGTCTTATAATTGTAAATTTTTCTGTACATAAAATATACCTCATTGCTTTCCAAAGGAAAGCTAAGGTAAAATGTACCAAGAAAATACAATATAATAGTCTGGTAGTGTATAAAGTCATTTCTGAAAAATTGAAGGAAAAGAACTATTACAAAAAAGCTTTATAAAATACATAACTGAAATTTAGCTCATAGAATAAATTCGAAAAAATGAAAAATGTTGAATATAATGTAAAGTAACCTTCGGAAGGAAATAATTCCCAGTTTCTATTTGTTAAAATAGTTAAGTTAAATACATTCAATTTATAAAGTAACACTATCCAGTGAGACATAAAGAATGCTGACGAAGGCCGTAGCGTGCCAGAAAATGCATTACATTCTGCTGGTGTCTTATAATTGTAAATTTTTCTGTACATAAAATATACCTCATTGCTTTCCAAAGGAAAGCTAAGGTAAAATGTACCAAGAAAATACAATATAATAGTCTGGTAGTGTATAAAGTCATTTCTGAAAAATTGAAGGAATAGAACTATTACAAAAAAGCTTTATAAAATACATAACTACATAAGAAAATGCATTACATTCTGCTGGTGTCTTATAATTGTAAATTTTTCTGTACATAAAATATACCTCATTGCTTTCCAAAGGAAAGCTAAGGTAAAATGTACCAAGAAAATACAATATAATAGTCTGGTAGTGTATAAAGTCATTTCTGAAAAATTGAAGGAATAGAACTATTACAAAAAAGCTTTATAAAATACATAACTGAAATTTAGCTCATAGAATAAATTCGAAAAAATGAAAAATGTTGAATATAATGTAAAGTAACCTTCGGAAGGAAATAATTCCCAGTTTCTATTTGTTAAAATAGTTGAGTTAAATACATTCAATTTATAAAATAACACTATCCAGTGAGACATAAAGAATGCTGACGAAGGCCGTAGCGGGCCAGAAAATGCATTACATTCTGCTGGTGTCTTATAATTGTAAATTTTTCTGTACATAAAATATACCTCATTGCTTTCCAAAGGAAAGCTAAGGTAAAATGTACCAAGAAAATACAATATAATAGTCTGGTAGTGTATAAAGTCATTTCTGAAAAATTGAAGGAATAGAACTATTACAAAAAAGCTTTATAAAATACATAACTGAAATTTAGCTCATAGAATAAATTCGAAAAAATGAAAAATGTTGAATATAATGTAAAGTAACCTTCGGAAGGAAATAATTCCCAGTTTCTATTTGTTAAAATAGTTGAGTTAAATACATTCAATATATAAAGTAACACTATCCAGTGAGACATAAAGAATGCTGACGAAGGCCGTAGCGGGCCAGAAAATGCATTACATTCTGCTGGTGTCTTATAATTGTAAATTTTTCTGTACATAAAATATACCTCATTGCTTTCCAAAGGAAAGCTAAGGTAAAATGTACCAAGAAAATACAATATAATAGTCTGGTAGTGTATAAAGTCATTTCTGAAAAATTGAAGGAATAGAACTATTACAAAAAAGCTTTATAAAATACATAACTGAAATTTAGCTCATAGAATAAATTCGAAAAAATGAAAAATGTTGAATATTTATTTTTATATTTCACGAAAATAACTGCAAACATAAACAAATAAATACGAAATTTGTGACTATTTTCAATTTCAAACTCAACAAACTTGGGTTTTTGTATTTTTTTTTTTTAGTTTTAATTTTCCTTTAAAAATATTGTTTAGTTTATTCTCTAGAGTGGAAGACAATAAATTACACAGAGAGACGGAAACACTGTCAAAAGAATTCTGCAGTTTTGAATGTATGAGTTTTGCGTTTTTGTATTTTGTATATAGAAATGTTCAAGTGATGATGTAAAACTTTGAGGTGAGCGCAGTGAAAAGGAAACAACCAAAACAAATATTTAAAAAAATATTCACCTTTATTAACGTGTTCTTCATCATTGCATGTTTGAATGGATGTGTGTGAAAAAAAGAAAACTTTATTTTATCCCGCTTGAGACACAATCAAAACTTTATGTGGAAAATTTTCAAACATTTTTCTAAAGAATAAACTTAGAAACTAAAATTTTAGCCATCTGACTCAGTTGTCCGTGTATCTGTGAGTACAAATGCTGAAATGACTGACTCAAAATACTTGACAGAATGTTGCTGATAATGATAAATTTGTGTTGCAGTTAACAAGTATAGGAAACAAACTTTAAATTAAGTTCAAGAGTATGTCGTGGCAAGTCTGTTTTTTTTTTGTGTGCAAATAATATTTAAGAGTAAATTTCTTTTGAATATAAAGTTTGGCGACAATATCTTTTTAATTAAAAATTCACACCCACAAAAATTCCAGGTACCCACACATTTGCAATATTTTTGATGCCAGGAAGACTGGTATCAAGTGTCTTTAAGTCGCCACTTTTGACGATTATTTTGAATACTTTTTGGTTGCTCTGCCAGTAAAGCGTCTACATTTTGCCTGCTTTTGAGAATAGAAGATATTTTTTGACAGTTTTAAAGGCAGAACTAGCGAAAATGATTCAATAGCTAAAAAGGAAATTTCAGATTTATTTCTGATGTAATTAAAATTCTTTTAATTAATTTAATATTTTATTAGCTCATTTTTCGCCGACCGGTGATTTAAATTACGAGCACTCACTGTTTATAACTGGGGCCTAATTCTGGCAGTCGTGATTTCAGTCGATACTGAACGAATTGAAATTATTTTGTCAGTATTGTGAAACTCAAATTAATGCTTTACAACAATGAAAAAACAATTCCAATTCGTTCAGTATTGACTGAAATAATTAGATTTTAAATTGCTTTCGAATCGAGAAATTACTCGATCACGACTGCCAGAATCAGGCCCCTGACAATGAAATCTTAGGGGAGTATCTGATGAGGCTGTGCTGGGTACCGAGTCACTGCAACTTAGAACTTGGTGCGGCGAAAAATGGGTTAAAATAAAATCTATGTACTTACTTGGATTTAATTAATTCTGATAAATTATGATAAAAAAAAATCTACTTAAAATATTCAAAATGTAGACTTGAACTTTTAAAATGTACAAGTGAATCTCTGGTAGAGCTGCAAAACTATCGATAGTCGGCCCCATCGATAGTTTCGATAGTTTGCTTTAAAAACTATCGATACAATCGATAGTATCGAAAAGTTTCTATGTGCCACTTCTGTGGACACGCTACTCAATGAAGGTGGTCAAAAAATAAAAAGTTTTAAAACTTCATTTACAGAAAACATTTTTCAGGTATAAAGACCAGCATATCCACTTTCACTTTCAATGTCATCTATGGTTTAAAATTAATATAAACTTTATATAAAAAAAGAGATGGTTAATTGTCATCAGGGTTGTCAGTTTTTGTCACCTTCGACGTCAAAATATATAACTAAAGTCTAGAAATTTAAAAGGTTATTTCGTAACCCTTGCGTTGAAAATTAATTCATATAAAATTTTTTGAATTTTAAAAAATTTTTTAAGGAAGTAGAACAAAGTTTTTACAAAATAATTTCATTAATTTCTTTAAGACTTTTCGTTAAGAAAAAAATGACAAACAGGTAAAAAAAATAGCCACATTTAGTGAGAAAACACCACTTTTAATAACACTGGCTGCTATTATTTCTTAAAAATCAAAATTACTTTAGCTGAATAAACAACGTAACACTCTTTGAATTAATTTAGTTTATATAAGGTAGGTAAGATGACCATTATTTTAATATGTAAATTAGTACACAATTCTGTGGCAATAACGAAAAAGTGCTTAAGTTTATTTTTTAAGAATTAAAGGTGATTTTTGAAAATTTACTCCTATTCTAATATAATCATAATCTATCTGCGGTTATATTTTTTTTAAAGTTTTTATTCCTAAACAATCCTTATGTCACAGATCTGAAGTAAACTTAAGTCTTATTCCAAATATTATTACACATTGAAAAAAGATATGTACGCCCGGGGTCATTTTTCTATAACTTCCTGAAAAGTCGTACAAAATAATTGAAACTTTACCCATGTGTAACTTTGATTGTGAAGGTCTCAAGGGTGCCAGTGTTTCTAGTTGTTGTTGCATGTGTACTTTTGAATATGAAGATCTAAAAAGAAACTCAAATTTGGGTTAAGGAAACTTAACTACTTTTTTTATTTGCTTTATCCCAAAGAACTAAAAAAGTTTATGTACTGCTTAAAACTTGCATCGAATGAGTTGTTAAAAATGTTTCGTTGACTACATCTAATCAACTTTGCAGCTACTTTTAAAATTTTCCGATAGTATCGATAGTGATAAAAACTATCGATAGTCCGCCAAAAATTAAACTATCGATACTATCGATAGTACTATCGATTGTTTTGCAGCTCTAATCTCTGGTTACAATATCTCCATATGCTTTCTCCTACTCTATTTCTTATTTTTCTAAATAACCTTCTGTGTCAAACTATCAACCCTATTAACTCTCTTGCAGATGACAGCAACCTTTGCCATTCGTAGTCATTCGATTAAAGACGCAGCAGATGTTGGTGCTATGAGGCAAAACATGAATCATGCGCCTGGTCAGAACCTTGATATATCCTCGGAATAGAGTCAAGTCAATAGGGTATATTTAAATGCCCGGACGACCTAGTGTTGCATGCTAAAGCATAATCGCGCGATGGGTGGTATAGTTATTTAGGAATCAGAATCTCTTGATGTTTTTGGCTTGAAAATAGTATGTGATGCCTGAAGAACAAAACGTATATCCAGGGTGTCGAAATCTGATCTCCTTCAGCTTCAAACTCAAGTTGAAGCTTCTCAACCGCATTCAGGATTGGTGACAGCAGGGTATCCTTTTCTATTTCACCGTCTTCACCGTCGCAATGTGTTTTGTATTTTCCTGTTTTGTCGTTACAACAATGAGATGTGTTTTGAAGAAATTAGGAATCTGGTTTCCGAAACCCGTACGTTTAATCGTAATACACATTTTTCTCGAGAATCCATCCTACTATGGTCGATTGGCCAGTGCATCGTACTACGCATTACAGGTAAAATTTGTTTTATAACCGTAATGTTCGTATGTGGAATAACCTTGCTGTGGAAGTTTTTCCTCTCACTTTCAACATGAAAAAATTTAAAAGGGATATCCACAAACACTACTCCCCCTGTACTCCTACCCATAGCCTATTTTCCTTGTTCCAACACAATGCAATGCATTAGTAGGGATCATCCCCTGAGCATTGGTCCTAACAATAAAAAAAGCACATGTTAAATGTCTGTAATACAAAGCATTGTCTGGTCTACAGTTGGACAGCAGAACTGGTGACAAAGTCAGTAGGGAATCAGTACAGTTCTTCTATTGGCCTTTCCTTCAGGAAACTGATATTGCATCATAAAATTGCCGGTGTATATATACACAGAAAAAATTATTGCCGAATTATTTTCAAACAACCGCTTGTTTGAAAATTTTTTTAATTTCTATAAATATTTTTACTGATTCAATCAATATTTTTGTTTGATTTTTATTTAACCAACAAAAATGTGGACAACTCTTCAAAAATAAAATAAACGCGTTATTGGTGTCAAGTTTTCATAATTTTGTATGAAATATTTAACGCTCTTTAATGTTGTCGTCTTTTTGCATTTTTTTATTTGATCGTAAGCAACACTTCTTTATGTGAAATATAGGAACAACAACAAAAAACACACACAGTCTATTTTTGGACGCTTTAAAAAAGTGCAACTATAAGAAAAACAATAGCAGACACGACATTATAAGAAACAAAATCCCGTATTCAATTTTTTAAAACTGTTTGGTTAAATACATCAAATACAAAAATAGAATGATGACGAAAAACATATCGAGTCGGTCTGCTGCCGTTTTTGGTTACATTTCTTCTTTAGCAAAGGAAAGGATACAGCAACAGAGAGTGATAAAGAAAAACATTGTGTTGTGTGTATAAATAAGACTTCGTTCAAAAATTATTCCAACAAAAAAATGTGTTTCAAAGCCAGTCGGCGGCTCTGCTTTGCCGTCACCTTCTCATACAGTGCTTACTTGTGTGCGCGTCATTGCTTGTGCAAAAACTTTTTTTTTTTTTGATTTTGAATTTCAGTAAACTTTTTGTTTGATTCAGTTAAATTATTTGTTTGAAAAAATTAGTGTTTTTTTTTCAGTAAACAAAATGCAAATAAATTGTTTGAATATGCAAATTTGTTTGTAGGACCGATTTCAGACAAAAAATTGTTTGATTCTACAAATTTTTTGTTTGAATTGGAAAAATAATTTTTTCTGTGATAACTATTGCACAAAATATTGGATAAAATCAAAATTATTTTGATTTTCATTACGCAAAAGAAATATTAAGTAATGCGTCGACCTCATTGTGTGTCATTGTTTACTTTTACTTAAATTGAATAAAAAACTAAGCCAAGTATTTTTTTATACTTGATGGAATAATGTGCAGAAAAATGATAATAATAGCAATATGTTAGTCAATAATATTGTGAAGTCGATTGGCATAAAAATTTTGATTGCGCTACGTTGACAAACGTACTCTACTAAATTTTCATTTTGTTTTTTTTTTGTTTCTACAAAATTCGCTTTCGTACTTTGCTACTAAATGATTTTTTACAGAAATCTCTTGCTAGAAAAGGCGTTCCTAAAGAAATCTTTTTAAAGCTCGCGAAAGATTTCTTTAGAATAGCTTGAGCTAGCGAAATATTTCTTAAGAAAAGCTAGCGAAAGATTTCTTTAGAAAAGTTTGAGCTAGCGAAAGATTTTTTTAGAAAAACTTGAGCTAGCGAAAGATTTCTTTAGAAAAACTTGAGCTAGCGAAAGATTTCTTTAGAAAAACTTGAGCTAGCGAAAGTATTTTTAGAAAAGCTTGAGCAAGCGAAAGATTTCTTTAGAAAAGCTTGAGCCAGCGAAAGATTTCTTAAAAAGGCTTGAACTAGCGAAAGATTTCTTTAGATTAGCTTTAGTAAATATTGAGATAGCGATAGATTTATTAAGAAAGGCTTGAGACAGCGAAAGATTTCTTTCGTTAAGCTTATACTATTGAGAATATTTTTTGCTTAGATTGAGGTAGCAAGAACTGGATTAGGTTAGCTGGAGCTAGTAGGAAACGTGTCCCTAATTAAGCTTGAGAAAGGGTTATAGGCAACTTTAATAAATCCTTAACTAGAGCAAAAAAGAACTTAAGTTAGGCTTAAGATATCGGCAAATCCATTAGTTAAGCTTAGTCTATCGAGAAAGTTTTTTTTTAGTTCAGTTTGGGCTAGCAAGATATACTTGATCTTAGCTTGAATATGCTTGAAGTTAGCGGGAAAGAGAACTTGAGCTCGGGAAAAAGAAAACAAAAGTAAAGCTTCAGCCAGCGATAAAGATTTCTAAATGTAAGCTAGCATTAGTGAGAGTAATTTCTTTAGAAAGGCTAGAGCTAAGGAGAGTGAAGTTTAAACTACAGGTATTTTTGTTTCAACCACAGTCGAACTTCCAGCTCATTTGACCATTATATGAAATGTATTTTAACAAAAACAAATTGAAAAGTTTTTCTTAAGAATTCATTTATACAATAAACTTGTTTGTCTAACAAGCAAAAGTCAAAATTTCCACTAAAATATTTTGAGTCTTAATTTAAAATAAAACCACCTTAAAAAAAAGAAAATCAGTAGTAAATCTTGCACAATAAGTCAAACGTTTCTTAAATTTTACCAAAACTTTTGGCAAACTCTTGTTGATTTTTGGTGAATAGAAAGGTGCTTGGTGTGTGTAATATTGTCAGCCTTGAAGGTGGTTACTGTTTGCTCTGATTAAACTCTATATGCAGCAGTAAGTTTGCCTTTTTTCCTTTTTAAACAGTTTTGCAACATTGAATGTCAAAATGCATTATGAGCAGTCTTAAGGGATTTTCAAAACTAACATTTATTTAAGTAAATTTTAAGCCAAGAATAAAACTGCCAGTGCATTTTAGCAGATATTTAAGGGAACTTAAAATGATAAATTGTTGAA
This sequence comes from Pollenia griseotomentosa, assembly GCA_963931875.1. Lineage (NCBI taxonomy): Eukaryota > Metazoa > Arthropoda > Insecta > Diptera > Polleniidae > Pollenia > Pollenia griseotomentosa. The sequence continues at coordinate 30,525,958 of OZ007560.1, forward strand.
ATAGTTTTCAACATTTAACAATAGACTGAGTTTTGAGATTATTAATGGCGACAAAGGATTGAAAGAAGCTTAATGAAACAAAAAAGTTATTAGGATAAAATAATTTAAATGAAGACAGAAAAATTCAAGTTCAATGTAGCAATCATAAAATAAATTATAAGTATTTTCTTAAACAAAATAAAAAAAATATTTTGGAAAGAAATCTTTTACTATATTTATTTTAATACCTTCAATTCATCCGAAAATACTAACACCTTTTTCATTTTATTCCGTTTATTGAAAAAAATTTACCTTCTCTTTTTCTTTCAACTAAAATAAATCTAATTCTTTAAATTCTTTATTTAAATAAAAAATTCCAACACGCTTATAGCTATTGAATTCTTTTAAAATGCAAACAAAGAGAAGCTTTCTCCTTCAGACATCTGAAGCATTCAAGTACCAGGAAATAGAACCAACAACTACACACTACTGCTACCCCTCAACCCACCACAACAATCATTCCCAAGACATTGACTTTCCCCAATAGACGCGAATATTGCCAGCGATGCAATGTAAAACGTAACATAATTGATTACGTGCTGAATGATCCCTTGGGATTTATTACAATATATACACACAATAAAACGTATAAGGATACAAATATTTTTGCTTAAGTAAAGTATATAAATACGAGAAATTCTCAACTGCTTCTTAAATAGAATCTCTAAAGAAAAAACAAAACTAAACGCAAAGGGAAAAAAATTAAGCTCCAAAAAAGCACTGAAACGTTCAAATTACAAAAAGCGAAAAGATGAAATGAAATGAAAAGAAAATTTTAGCGTAAAAGCGAAATAGTAGAAAAAAAACCGAGCAAATGCAGCTCAAAAACCATAAAGAGAAAACCGAGAATAATAAAAAAGCTTGATAAAAAAAAGTAGATGTTTAAGTAGAAGTTAATGCCACTTTTAGGTAACCCAGTGCTATAGAATAAAAGTAAAAGCACACAATACGTGGAAAGCAATTGAGAAAAATTCAAGAAGAAAAAAATATTCTTTATGTTAAAAAAAAAAAAAAAATATGATAAGGGAAAGAAAATGCAAAATATTTAGCAATCAGGACAACCTTTGCACTATGGGTCAATAAAACTATAATTTCTTAAGTCAAAGGTTTCAACAATTAACTTGTCTAGTCCGTTGCTAAAAAAGTTAAGAACAAATAATTTTAAAATTTTTGAAATTTATAATTACTACATTCACAATATTATTACAGAAACGGACTGTAGTTTATTTAAGAAATATTCCGTTCAGTCATTTTTAAATAAATAAACATTTAAAATTCCAAGCAAATTTATTTTTAACTAATTCTAACAGTTATTCAAAAAACTAAGTGCATATTAATACGGATTTTCAGTTACAGTTAATATTGTCCGTTGATTGAGTTAAATTCTTCTTTATGTTAAAGTAAATAAAAATGTAATTTAAAGCAACAAAAAGTTCATCTAATTTTTACTGTCAAAAATTCAACCGCGAATTCCGTAAAAACAAATCAATATTCAGTTATTTTATAAAATTTTACTGTCAAAAATTCAACACCATATTCAGTAAAAACAATTAAATATTCAGTTATTTTATATAATTTTACTACCAAAAATTAATTTTTACTTTTTTCTATTTGTTAAAATAATTTAGTTAAATACATCAAATTTTAAAAGTAAAATAATTGCGAAGCCATATCGGTCATGCTGCTGGTGTCTTATAATTGAGAGTTCTTCTGTAAACAACGTGGTCAGTACAACAAAAGTAAAACAAACGTGTGTAACTGAGTAAGTAAATAAAAATATTCTCCCTCTCTCGCTTATAAGAAAAACAAGCGGACAGGTGTCTGTCTGGTATTTTTTAGAAATTCGGCTCTTTTGTGGAGTAAACGAAAATTTAATAAAATACCTGAATATTTAATCGTTTTTTACTGAATATGGTGTTGAATTTTTGACAGTAAAAATTAAATGAACTTTTTGTTAAAAATAAATGAAAAATAGGTAGACCGGTTTTTAATTGAACTTTCATTTATTTTATATTACAATTTCAGTTAATTTTACGTACAGAATATTGTGAGTGTAGTGTTTGGCCAGTGGTCGAACTTGCGACCATAGTTATTTATGCTAATATGAAGAAAACATACACATCATCGGTATCCTGCAAATAGTCCTAAGTCACATAATTGTGTTTCTGAGTTATTGGCGATTTAAAGCTTATGGCCCCCTGAAAAATCTTTTAATAGCTTATGGCGATTTCTTTTCTGAGAAAAATGTTGCATTAATGTTACATGTTCTACATTTTGTGTTCGTTTGTACAAAAAATACAACTGTGGGAAAAATATTCAAGTTCTTTTGTGAAAATGTTGATGAAAAACATGCAAAACATGTTACATGTTTTACCCTTACTTTTACTTAAGGGTTCATACTGCCCTGTTTTACAACTTTGGTAGTTACTACTTTGTTTGTACAACCAATATTTTATTTTGTTTGTCATAATATTTTAAAAGTTTTGTCAAAAGAATTCTACATCTAAATATTCTTTGACGGCATACTCCATTTTGAATTAAATCGTTTTTTTATTTTAGTGGAAAATTCCATGTATTTATTATCGTTTTAAATTTGTTCAAGCAATAAGTGATGTCAATGTCTGTTTCCAAACCGTAAAGTAAGTGTGCAGCAAATAGTCGAATAGTTTTAAAAATCGCTAATGAACTACATTATTAATAAAAGTGTAATAGTTGTAAATAAAGGCAGCTAATTCTGTTCGATTGAAGTTGTACAACATGTAACACTTCGAGTGATTATAGGTAACATGAAAAAGTGTTACATGCATATACTGTAGCATTTTTTTCTCAGAATAGAAATCGCCATTAGATTTGAAAATTTACATTAGAATATAATAATTAAAAGCCTTAACATTAAAATGAAAGCAAAAAATTTTATTCAGTTTCATTTATTTAATTTTTTTTATACAAAAATCAACTGCATCTTGGACTTAGGCTTTTTTGCATCAGCAAATATTATTTTATGGACATGGATTTTTTTAAGAAAATGGTTTTTTATAATCCTTGTATTAAATTGGTTCATCTTGATCTGATTCATCATATAAATCCGGTTCTGTAGTGCGATTCACTAACTTTTATAACGATAATTGAATGGTTAAAATAAATATACCGAACATCTATCGAATATGCTATTCAGTAACATTTTTAACGATATTCGCTGTCGTTTAAAGTCAGCAATTGTTTTGTCGTTACATATTTTAGCGACAATAATTTAGGTTGTATTTTTTTAATCGATAAAATGTATTTTATGTTAAAATAGCTTACATACATACAAAGATATATTCATATGTAAATGTATGAACACAAACAACATCCTAAATTTAAAATTTACAAAAAAAGGAAATTAAGAACAAAAACAAAATTCTTAATGTAAAGTTCACAAAAGAAAAATATATAAACCAAAAATTAACCCTTCGTCTTACTCATGAGTCTGGCCAGACCTTTTTCAATGCATTCTGAATAAGAAAACATGTGTAACACGGGTGGTTAATAACATTTTCATTTGGTTTTATTTTATTCTCTTTTGTGCTTTTCGTTTTTTTTTTAACATTTTGTAGGCAGAGATGCTACAAAAAAACAGCTGTAAACAATCGTTAAAAATAAGTTACTGAATCACACTATCGTTACTGCAAGCAAATATTTATGACGACAAATATAACGATTGTCGGATCGTTAAAAGTTAGTGAATCGCACTACTGGGGTCCTATTTGTGACGGTTTTGCATGCCTTCAAGCTTTGGTACCAGTGATGAAACTCCTCCGGTATGGCTCCTGATGTACAAAGATTAAGTAAATCTTTCTTCTTCTCGATACTTATAGAAAGGTTGCTTTTATACACCTTTTCAATGTTGACTTTTTCAAATTCATGGACCGACCTTTACCAAAACACGTATTTCTTTATAGGTTCCACTATGGGCGTATTTATAATCTATTACACCAGGTTTAATCTCTTCATACCTAAAAGATTTCATATATATCGAAATCTAATTTTCCATCTGGCGCCATTCCTTAGAAAGCTTTTGAAAATTCATTTTAAACGATGTAAATATTTTTTAATCAACAGTGGTGACTTTGCTTGAGAAGACTGTGCATTTTTTTGGATCAACGATATTTTTAATGGTGTAAATTTGTTCACCGAAATCATGACTTTACATTATTTATTTTAAAACTGTAGAATTTCAAATTACTTCTGATCTACACCTGTAAGAAATTACCTACGCTTTACCCGCGACAGTAAAAACTATACCCAATTTGGGTAATTGCCAACAAAGTGGCAACACTGATTGATAACCAAACTATTTGTTACAAATTTAGCAACTTTTATTGTAACGTTTCTCATAATTTACTATAATTAATAGTTTATTTGTATAGGAGGTGCAACTTAACCGTAGAACGCATAACCGGGTATCCATGTGTCCACTAGCAAGCAACTTTAAACGTTTCTAGCTGCATAACCAATACAAATAGAGTATTGAAACTACGGATATAAAAGATTCAAGTCTTTTTGAGTCGTTTCAATGACCATTTATGAAATTCGGTTCAGTGGGAGTCTAAAATAAATATTTTTTTTATGAAGGTAAAAATTTCAATGGGGTACAAATTTACCCCCCGGTTATGTGTTATCGTGGTATTTTTTGCTTGTTTGTCTACTGTATGTATATTGATTTATAGATTGGCATAATTTTTTTGTTATCATAATTAATAAACAGTTAAAAATTTAATCAAATATAAGAAAATATTTAATTAATTTGTTAGATTTTGATTAATCTGGTTAAAATCAAATAGTTTTTGCTGTGAAGCTGAAAATTATTAAAAATTATAATGGGGTACAAATCTACCCTGCACATATAGAAGTACATATAGATGGAACAACTTAAAAATTAATATCATTTCACTAAAGTTTCTTATTTTTGGGGGATGGGGTATTTCGCAGAGGTGCACTTGTGCGGAAAGCTATCTGCCTGTCATCCACTTGGGGATGACAAGAAGCGATTCCTCTGTTCGAAATTCTCAAGCAGCTCACTACTTCCGGTCTTATACCAAGTATCCCCTGGTAATGTCTCTCAGACACCCGTCTGTCGACAGCTAGAGTGAGAAGGCACACAGTTGAGTAACCTGAATGGCATGCTAAAACCGATGCGTCTCAGGTAACTAGGTGTCCACCGAAATAAACAGGCACTGAAACTCTACTGTTCGACCTGCCTAGAGGTTGTTGGCAGCCCCAACACTAGGATCGGATGGGAGGCCTAATCAGTCCCTCAATCTTAAACTGAAATGATTACTGAAACCGCAACAAATGCGGCCCTTTGTTCCTACTAGGAACCACAGGACATAATATATATATATATAAAGTTTCTTATTGACCCATATTGCTCTATTGAAAATATAAAGCAGTCAAGTGTTACAATGAATATTAAAAAAAAAAATTAATATCTTCGAAAATTCAGGTTTTTTTTTTTGCAAAATCTTGACAATGATATGAAACAACGAAATAAATCTTTTATTATCAGAGGACATTTTCATTTTACAAATGCTTTTTAAAGGACACTGACTAAAAAATCATATTTAAAATTTCCACAGAGACCGGTATGATGCAAACGACAAAACACAATGACCAATACCCGGTTAGAATAAGAAAATACAAAATAAAAATTTAATAACTATTAAGGAAATATAAAACTAATTTAATAAAAAAATGCATGGTGTTAATTTTATATAAAATTATCTTAATATTAGTTTATTATAATAAAATCTATAGGATCTATGACCAGAATTCGTGAAACAAAATATCGTCCAAATGCTCGCCCTGGTTTCGGTGGCATACCCCTTTCCGATGGACCATATTTTCGATGACTCTGAGACATAAATAAGATTCAATGTCGTAAATGGGCCGAATTATCTCATCCTTTACCCAGCAAATACTTTACTTACCTGGTAAGTTAGCAAGTAATGTGGAAGAAAAATAAGCACTACTTATTTTTCGGCCGAATAACTACTTATTTTTGTTCGAGGTGTCCATAGAATTCAGTACTTACAATACACTTGCTAGAAGTTAAAAGATATCTAGTTATTATTTAACTACTAGTAAGTTGAATTGTAAGTACTTACAATATACTTGCCAGAAGCCAAAAAATCAATAGTTAATAGACCTAATAACTCGTTATTGGGTACGTTACCAGTAAGTAAATATTCAGTACTAAAAACAACACAACTTATAAGTAGCTATTGAGCTGATTATTAGTAAGCAAATATTCAGTAGTGAAAATAATAGTTTTAGAAATAAAAAGTTTTTCGTGGGTAGCTCTTAAATTGTTCTTGTCTTATTGACGTTCACTTTTTCTTTTAAATATTCTTACAGAAAGAAGTCCAACAGTTTAAAAACATATGTTCGTGGCGGCCCATTAACATCGCTACGACATGAGATAACACGGCCATTGTATTTCTCGCACAAAAGAGCCACTGTTTCGTTGGCTGTGTGGCAAGTAGCACGACCCTATTGGAAGCACATATCGTCCAGGTCCATATCCCCAATTTCTGCGAACACCATTCACGGTTACTGCTTGCCCGAGCTCATTTTTGAAGAAGTACGGCCCGATGACGATGCCAGCCTATTAACCAGTAAACAGGTGTATACATTTCCTACAGACCCAGTTTGCTAAAATTCGAGCACAATTCTCCCGATTGTGGACACATTTGGTCGATTATGCTGATCAAAATGTCACAAAGTGCACAAAATACATTTTGAATTGAGCGGCCTTTTTTGTAAAAAGCTTTAAGAATGTTAACGCGCGAAACATAGAAATGTCAAATTAATTTGGGCAAAAAACTTGACGTTAAGGTGTACAGGCTAGCTGGGGTTTCACTAAAATGTTCACAGTAATTCCTTGGCGTTTAATATATATTTTATATATTTGTAAATTTTAGAGTCTGCTTGGCACCTCGTCAAGTCTTAAGTTTTTAGGGGAAAGGGGAAACGATGTGGCAATTTCTTTTCCCTTCTCTCCTAATAGTTCAAGACTTGACGAGTCAAACTTGGCACGTGAGAAATGTATTAAAACGATTTAGTTTTCTAGTTGTCCGCTCTTCGGAGGGATACTTTATGTATTTAAAACAATCTTAAGACTAACTTAAACTTTATTTATAAAATATTTTTAAGCTATGCAACGTTCGCAAAACGGCTTACGTTGCACTCCATAAAATGTGGGAATGGAAATGTAATTTAATATTTTGTTGTCACCCTACATTTTATGGACGGTAATGATAGTTTTTGTGGGAAGGATGTAACTCGTGTGAACCGACACTAAGATGGCAAAAGAAATCAGACCAACAAATGGTGCATAAAACTCACCAGATGGTGCCAACACCAAAAACCACCAAACAAGATGGAACATGTCTCTACTCAAAAAATACCGCAATATGGAAAAGTCAATAGCTTTATGTAGATGGCAGCCCGGTAGATAAACACCAAAGAAATCACACTGTACGATCAACTATTTACAGAGAGATAAAAGGAAAAGTTTCCAAATTTAGAAAAAATAGCTGGGTTATGAATACAAAACGTCTGTCAAAATGCGAGGTGAACAGAACAAGTGAGCGTGGAATCCCCCGCACAAGAACAATATAATTGTCCAAATATCACGAGAAGGATAGTATTGGAATTATCTAAAATTGGTAAAAATTGCTCTAACAATACAAAAGATTTGTTTAAGCGTGAAATTGTAATAATATGCTAATGAAGAGTGTTAAAAATTTAACAAATTTAAACAGAGTTCTTAAAAGTATGCAACATATTTTAAGACAACTAAAAGTATGCAATCTTTTAGTAATCAAAAAAATATTATTTGGATTTTCTAAAGCTTTCCTAAGAATAAATTTAATAACTCTTTTAAAGTCTTATTGACAAAAATTAATTTGGAGATTATTATATCCTTTCACAAGCTCCCAAACAAAACTGTCAAAAACATTTTTCATTTATTTTATTCATACATATTTCCTTCTTAAACCGTCTCCATGTTTATAAATATTTTTTTTTGCGTGTAAATGCTTAAAACTCTAATGCCAACTATTAGTCCAGAGCATATTTTAACACTCTATTTAAATTTATTTTTCTTTGCCAATCCGCCTCACGAGTCTTCAGCTTTTCAGTGTCATCACATTATTACAACTTAATTTTCTACAAGATTGACCATCAGCGTCATCAGCGTGCCATCATCAGAGTTTTGATGTTGCAACAGCAAAACGAAAAAGAATAAGGATCTTAAAAAAAGCATAAACTATTAAAGTGTCACTTAGTTTGTTTTTTTTTTTAATATTTTCCTAGGAAAACTTGTATTAACAACGTTTGAATGAGTCGCTTTTTAAGTTGAATTTCCTGAAAAAGACGACAACTTCTCAACAAAAAAAAAAGAAATAAAGAAAGAAAAGAAATATAGAATGGAATTTCTTTTATTTCTTTTTTTTAATATTTTCAATAAACTATTTGCGTTGAAGTGTTCAATAGAGATTTGTTAAATAATAAAATAAAAATAAAGTACGATGTCGATAGGAAAACGAAAACGAATCAAGTAGTTCTAGTAAATATTAAGGAAATAATCCAATTAAATCTAAAGTGCTAAAATTTGAGGAGTTTTTCTAATAGTGCAGGGAAATTAAAAGACTTCTTAAGCCGTGTGTCCACTACCAAGTTTTCTTGCGGAAGTTGCTTCCAGAAGTGACTTCCAGAAGTTTTTGTCGTGTAAACATGTATTAGAAGTCGACTTCCAGAAGTCACGGCTTGCAGAAGTTACTTGCAGCAATTATGTGGAAACACGCGTTTGTTACTTGCTGGAAGTAACTAGAACGACTTGCTGTGAACTACAAGTATTTAGAAGACTTGCAAAAGAAGTCGGTAATACGTGAGTAAACGTTTTGTGGTATTGTTTTCTGTTTTCAGTTTTATTTTGCGTTTTTTTTTTTTGAGTTCTTTTCTGCCGCAGCACCCAATTTCTCACCCAAACACTTCTTTTTGGTTTTTTTTTTTTTAATTTGTTTCTTTTTAATTAAAAATGCTGCGATGGCATCTGCCAATCTTATTTTGCCACAAGACATTTTTGTACTGTCATTCGTAAAAAAAGCAAGCTACTGCAAGCTGTACTCACATTGTGTGGAAACACGTCTGCAATTTCTTGCTGCAAGTTCGTCGTGATAACTTCTACAAAAATAATAAAAATTAGATTAAAAGTGTATTAAAAACAACTTTTGAATTCTTGCGTTTTCGATTTTCAGAACACCCCTGATATGTTCATATGTATGATGTAAATTTATCTAAAATAGGTTATAGTTACCTTGAATAGACATATAAGCCTCTCCCAGCATCAAATAACTGTCAGATTCTAGACAAGATTCTACCAGCTCTTTAAAACATCTTGCAAAAGCTGTTCGATCTTTTCGATATTGTAAGTAAATATTAGCCAAATGCGTTTAATGGCCAATTTTCAGGATTGATATTAAAACACATTTATGTTTAAAATCGTTTTAAATACAAAATTCTCTTCTACACTAAACACTTAAATCAAACTTAATTCACCGATGTGGTACACTTAATTTCAACTTAAGTTTCTATTGTAATATTTTAGCAAGGTGGCCTCAATATCACGACAATACAACAACAAGAGGCAAAGCAATAACAATCAGCTGTTTTTTGAGACCACCTTGTAAATAATTATACTTTTTTATGATATTTTTTTGTATTTAGTGGTGCTACCATACTTTTATCTTATTTAATTAAGAATTTTAAAATAAAACTCAAAAAATCAATCTGTATTTAAATACGATTTAAGTTTTTATGAAAATTAACTTAATTTAGATTTAATTAGCATCCTGAAAATTGGGCATAAGCCTTTTTTATATTCATGAAAACCAAAAAATAAAATGTCACCATTATATTAAATATAAAGTCTTCAGGCAACAAACCTGAATATAATATGATTGTCCCGGCTGTATTGTGGTAAGAGGCTCAATGGCTTTATTCACGTTAGCATTTTGTAGCATAAACTCAGCGTGAGCAATAACCAAACGTCCCTCCTCAGATGTTTGATTGAATTCTTCCATTGCACATTGTAGCAAACGTTCACTCTCGTAAACTCCCTGGCTGTCGCCAATATCTTTGTAAGTACTAATCAGCTCCAAATACAAAGTCACCTTATCCGCGACCGTAAAATTACTAAGTAACTCTGTTCGAATACGGCTGTTGGGTGAATGTAAACGCTCTCGCAATGACGTTTCATTGCCTATTAAATGCATAGCCGAAATAAAACTTTTTTGAGCTTCCGAAAACTGTTGTTGATGACGCTGTCCAATACCCAACAGTAAATAATATCTCGGATTTTCCCGAACAGAAAAATTATATGAAAGAGCAAGTTCGAGAGACTGAAGTGCCTTTGAATACTGTTGCTGCTGCATTTGTATTTGTGTCAAAAGGAGATATGCATCTGTGTAAGTTACATCTATGTCGTTAAGAATTCTTTGCAAAATTGTAGCTGCCATAACCACCTCACCACATAGGAAATGCACCTTGGCCCGCATAAATATTGCTTGTATGTGCGAAGGGCAAAATTTAAGAATAGTGTCCAAAATTGTCATGCAATGTTTAAGGGTGATATGTGATGTATCTTGAGAAAGGTTTATACCCTGCCTAATATGAACTTGAACTGGCGAGTAACGCAAGAATTCCAATGTTATTTGCAATAAAATTTCTGGATTCAAAATATAGACATATTCCGGTCCAAAAGCATATCCCTCCATTCTTCGCATATGAATTTCTGTTGCTTTGGTTAAAAGTAAAATTGCCTGATCGCTTTTTGAAATAATTTTTGCTCGTAAAAACAAGAGCAATGAAGCTTTTTCTCCAGGACGTAGTTCTTTCAAAAACTCAACTTGTTGTTGGGTCTGTTCTGTAATTCCATGTTCTAATAACTGACAAGTTGTAAGACCACAGAGGGCATCAAAGTTATTATTTTCTATTTTGTGGATAAATGCAGATGTATTGTAAATGCTTCTACCCCCATTTAAAGTTATTTAGAACTGCATGGAAACTATTTTTTCACAGTTATTGCGTGAATACGTCTTGTGGAGTACCGACCCTTGGACAATGCTGCCTCAAGGAATTTTGGAGAAACTAATACCGTAATCTTGTACCACAGAAATCAACCGTTTATTGGTGAAAGCCCTTAGAGATTTAAATGGTGGCTTTAGTCCAAATCGTGAGGCGAAAGACTTAAAGATATAGCATTAATGGGAGTTGCAGCCGCCATAATGGCAGACACTAATGATTTGCACGGAACTTATTGAATAAAATAAAATACATAACTAAACAGGGTTTTGAGAGGCATGATGTCTGTACATGAAGGAATGTATCTGTGACATTATGACACTTCATCATTTTAATGAAATAATAAAATAAACCAAAATTGAAAAAAAAATTTCGTTTATAATAAAAAATGCATATGATTAAGAACATTTGATTCAACCTTTTAAATTTGACTTAAGATGCTTTGTCAAAATGCCATAGATATTTATACATACATATGAGCTGTGATCGAAGTGAAGGAGGAATCTGTATAACAAGGATAATTGGGGAGGTCCATTACAAAACGCAATAATTAAATTTTTCAAGTTTTTTGATTGAATCCTATTCTACACATTGAGATCTAGTATATTGCCTTTATAATTTTCATACAGTTCAAAGCACAATGAAATAAATACTATGATTCAAGAACGCAATAATTCCAAATTTGCTATCTAAATAGCTTTAAAACAAACTGTCAAATAAAATATGTAATTAATTTGTGATTAATATTATTTTTTGTAGACAATAATACCTAAATAATTGTTTTTAAAAAAATTATGTGCTACTTACTTAAATTACATTTGACGTTTATCCAAAAAATGTTATGGTGTAATTATTGCGTTTTGTTATGGACGTTCTCAATTCAGTTAGCAATATCATTATTATTTTTTTTCAGATGTAAAAGAAAATATTAGATGCTGAATATAATAGCAATTATATGGTTGAATTGACAACACTGGTTCGGAATATGAACTGAAAAGAGTAATGTAAACGAGCGGCTTGTTACTTATATTTTCTCGATCAACTATGGTACAGGTTTCCAGCGAAATCGCCCAAAGCAATATGAGAAAAATTGGCCAAACGAAAAATATCCCAAAACATAAAAATGAAAATCATATCCCAATATTTATTTTCAAATTTGTTTTTAATAATTCTTGCAGGGTTTTAAACATACAAACTTATTTGGGTTGGAGTCTCGGACTTAAAATTTTGAATCGAAAATTCGGAATTTTTGTATCCGGACTCGCCAACTAAAGCTTTTCTTCATAGCCGGCCTTCTCCGTGCACGATTTAGACGCTTAAGTTAGCAAAGCCAGTGTTTGTTATAACATGGAGAAGAAAATCCTTGCGTCTGTTAAAAATTAATTATTACCCAAAAATTACAAAAAATCGCCCAAAAATCCCTCAAACTTGTGTGGAAAATTTTTGACGATTTTTCATATGAATATTATTTTGGGCGATTTTGCTGGTACAGACAAAATACATGTTGTAAAATGTTAGAAACTTACTTAAGTACTTAAGTACCCTGCAGAGAACGGCTTTGTGCGATTGCAAAAAAAAATCGCATTCAATGAACAACATCAGATACACTCATTTGTGTTCATGCAATCAAACTTTCTCAGCCACACACATTGGTGTTGTTTTAAAATTCATTCAAGTCATGCACAGCGTATTGGCTTTGCCATTCACCCTGCAGATAACGAGACTAGTCCATACATGCATGTAAAGAGTAGTCCATAAAGGAGTAGGAGTACTCCAAAACTACTCCAAATATATGGGTAAAAGGTGGTCCATTTAACATTACGATGTCCTAGGAGGGGACCATATAACCCACCGAAGTAGTCCCTAAGCTACTCAATGGAGTACTAAAGCGGGTTAGTTTTAAAGTACTCCATGTCACTAAAATTTAAAAATTGCAAAAAACTAACGTTGTAATTAAACTGGCCCTTCAATACTAAATATTTTGCTGTATTTTTTTAAACTTTTTTTAAAATATATACGTGTATATTTTTGAACAAAAATTTTATTAATTTTTAATTTTTGTTTTTAATCTTTCTTCTTTTTTTACATTCACTGGAACTGATAGAGTGAAAAATTTTTCACGGGGAGATTTCCCTGCGAGGGAAATGGAAATTTCATGAGAACAAAAATCCCACTTCTTATTTACGAAACATCTTAGGTTACCTCCAATACCCGTTTCTTTAATACTTTTGGGTCGCCAATGCTAACATGGCCAACCCCTGCATGTGCATGTCCAAAATTTTAGCGAGGGATCAAATATGCTATTCTTAAGTTGGATACCAAATTTTAGCTATTTACTTTAAAAAGTGCAATGATTAATTTTGAACCTACCACACTGAACCAAAAATCCAATGAAAATTTACCTTAAGCAAACGAATTACGTTTATTTAAATATGTTCGTTGGCTCAACGAATTATTCGTTAATATAATGAAAATTTAGGTATTATTTTCATTATATTAACGAATAATTCGTTAAGCCAACGAAAATATTTTAATAAACGTAATTTCGTTTGCCTTACGTACATTTTCATGGGATTTTTGCAGTACAACATTTCGTCTCAATAGGCCTCATCCTTATGACAATTGAAACGTTGATATGTTGCAAATTTAATCAAATTATCGTCAATACGGCCCTATGCTCCTTGTAGGAGTTAAAAGGAACAAATATATAATATATATCGTCAATATTGCAACCTGTCCTTTGCGCACAGGGTTGGCGCTGCAAAATTTTACCCCAAATCAAAATTTACTCAAATTTAGAGCTATTTTTTATAATGCAATATGACCTAATTTTTTAAATGAAATGGCACCCTAACTAACATAATAAAAATATCGCTAAGAAATAAAATGAAATATGACCCTAAATTTGGAGTAATTCTTCTTTATGAAAAATCAGCTTTAGTTTGTAATGAATTTTTAAGCCAAAAAGGTTAAAATTAAAAAAAAAAAAACAGAAAGAAAGTTATATTAAAAATTTGGATTGGAGTTTTATGCCAGTAACTTAAAATCCCGATTTCCAAAATTCCTAATTTTGAAATCCAGCTTAAGAACCCAGAATTCCAAATTTTAATATCCCGAATATTTGTACAGTTTTGGCTTGAAAATCGCACAATAGGAAAAACGCATGGTTGGGTCTTCGGCCAAGGGCAAATGTTTTTGTTTTTATGGTGCATTAATTGAGGATTGTGATACTATCCCTAGAAATGTTGATATAACATTTTTTCAAAACTAGAAAAAATAAATCTATTATCAAAAAGCAACGAACATTTTTATTAGAATAAAATAGTTTTTCTTCACTAATATTATTTTATATTTTAATTGTTCTGACTACTTTACTCTTACTACTACTTAAAGTACCGCAAAATTTACTTCTATTTTGATCTTGAATTTTGATAAAATATTATATATTTGTTTAAATTGAAAATCTCCCCCAATTAACAATGTTTTTTTTTTCTTTTTTTGCAGAAATTATATACATTATACATACATTATACCTAGTCTAACTGCCTGTTTGTAGAACGCGAGCACAAAATTGACTCGTTTAAATTAGTTTAAAACAAAAACAAATTTTAAAATTTTGTTTTAAATGTAAGTTGAACGAGTCACTTTTTCACTCGCGTTCTACAAACAGGCAGTAAGACTAACAAACAGGGCTGACAGATTTGACGATTTATCATTTTGACGATTTTTTGTTCCGAAATTAGCAAAGTGCCGATTTGCTGATTTTTTTCTAAAAAGTGAAGATTTTTTCAGTCTCCAAAGTCTGGATAAAACATTAAATTTTATGACACGTTTGTTTTTTAATCTTAGAATGTTTAACAGCCGTACCTTAACAAGAGCGGAAGGCGGAACGTTTTCTTTTGCTTGGCTTTTACGCTGATATGCCATACCAAAGCAAGAGCGATAACGTTGTGTCACGAACAGTAGTGATAGCCTTCTTGTTTAATAAAACCCACAAATTATAAATAAAAATAAAAACGTGGATTGACCAAAAAAAGGCTAAATTGCCATTATTAATTAACAATAGTGGCAAACTTAAACGAGCTGTCAAAATCAAAATTCCAATTGGAAGGCGTTGAGGCCGCTTTATTCAAAAACTAGAAAACGAGTGCCGCTTTTGTTTAGGTACGGCTGTAATATGCAAGTCTTTAGAAAATCTTTAAATGATTATTTTCAGAGTACAAAAACAACAATGTTACACTTTGTTTATCTTTCGTCCATCATCGAATGAACCTTTTACGACTCTCTGAATAAATCATATTTTCAACATTTATACGGCGAACATTTCACAAGTAGTAAGATAATATCTACCTGAGTCTCATACGATACTTGACATGAAAGACTTGTTAGATAATCTTTTGCCACGTCTTAAACGATTGAAGAAGCGTCTTTCGTTTTGCTATGGAAGAATCTCAGTCGTGTAACAGTTTATCTCGTATGAGGAATCTTATACGATTAAAAATGCGGTCATCAACGATCAAAGACGCTCTTCATGAAACTTCCAGTATCTCTTACATTATTGAAAATTCTAGCTGGGTATGAAGTAATTATGTTTTAAGGCTCAGTTAGTCTTTACTTTCTGTTTCTGTTCTGTTCCGTGCCGTTCTGTTACGAAATTGTAATAGTTACTTTTTCTGTAGCAACTTATCAGCCATTAATGACAAATTTATTAGTTTTACACCGTCCATTCTTTTATTTCAATAACTTAAATGCACATAAATTTGAAGAAATTAAATTTTATAAATTCTTAAAATCAAAAAACTGTTTATTTCAAATAAATATGTATGTATATTTTATTATTTATTTTGCTGTCACCAAGGTATATTTACACAAGGTAGACTCATTTGGGAGTGTAGACATGCTGCTCTATAAAAAGAACCAAATTATCTTCATATAAAACAAAAACAATTTAACGCACACATGTACAAATTTTGGCTCATATACACGCAATTTGACGTTGGGGTTCCAACTAGGGGTAAACAGCTGACAAACATATGGGCCAACGAGTTTACCTTGTGTAAATATACCTTGGCTGTCACTTACAATTACTTAACAAGTTTTTGATTTTAACAAACTGAACCGCAACAGAACAGAAAAACTAATCAATTTCACAGGTTTTTTAATAACAAAAACAAATCAGCTGATTCGTAACAGAACAGAAATTAAAGACTAACTGAGCCTTTAGTTTGAATGTTTTTTTTTTTTTTATAAAAATCAAACAAAATTGTTTAAAAAAAACAAAATTTTAAGTTGTCCGATTGTTTTTACGATTTTTCGAAGTGTGAAAGACAATTTTTTTATTTTTTTCTCAGGAAATTGACGATTTCCTCACAAATTTATCTGGCAGCCCTGCTAACAAGTTATATTTTCCTGTTTAATAAAATTCATGCAATAACAGCCACCAGACCTTGTGGCTTAAGGGCCAAATACACTTGCCAAATGCTTGTCCAGCAGGCGAATTCAACGTGTACGTGTGCTGGACGTAATATTCGCCGTCATATCTAAATTTTTTGATTTTTCATCAAGCGGTGTCGGTGTCACACATACACACACATTTTCACTAATACTACCACAATGCTTGATGAGTATTTTGATCAATGTATTTCGGCCTTTAGTTCTCTTCAGTCTCCATCAGTACATTTCATCATTACATAATATGGCTGCTTCTGGATTGTACTTTTGGGATCATTTTTGTATCTTATTAAATTTTGCATTATATAATAGTAAATAAAAAAAATCTCAAAGTAAAAATTGCGATTTTAGTTGGGGTAATTTTTCATTCTTTGACATTGGGATCATTTTACATTTCACTTAGAATGCAACTAAAATATGAAAAAAAAACCAAAAAAAAAAAAACTGCATCAAAATTGCGTGTGATTGTATTTCATGTAAAGTTTTAGGGCCATTCTTCATTTAGTGCCTTGGGGCTATATCTGTGGTTTTCACGAATAATTGCGTAAGTTATAAAACCAAACTTTTCAGGAGAGCAAAAACAATTATTTTTTTCAATTGCTGCTTCTGTAGATGCTTTTTTAAACCTTTTTCTTTACTATCCTCTTAACAGTGACTTTCTACGTATTATACATAGTTTTCATGATAAAATCCTCACAGGATCACAATCTGTAAAAGGATTAAAAATGCATATGTTTGATTGACTCATTAAGTGTGTGCAATATAACATCATATCTCCACATAAGTTCTTTTTTGTGAAAATAAATGTTATCATTTTAATCACACATGACGACTTACGTTGTTATTTTTAGCACACAAGTTGGCGACATATTCAGAGTATTTGATACTTATAGCACAACGTATGGACTTAAAATTACAAACAACAGCTCATCTGCTGTTGTTGCAACTAAAGAAGTCAACAATAAACGCACATGTACATATAAGTTGTTATTAATAGAAACATTTTCGAAAAATACTTTCATATTTTTTGCATGAATAACAACATAACATCACATATGCTTTTTATTTGGAAACATATTCAGCAATTTTACAATTTTTGGCGATGTATGTCGACATAAATCGTTATAATAGCAAAATATTTTATTAAACAGTTAACTTAAGTTGTTTTAAGCAGAAAAAAATTAATAATACTACATTATATTCTAAAAAGCTTAATACTTATAAAAACCTAATGCAAAATGTAGCACTTTGACATCATTATCTCAATTTCGGTAAAAACCGACTTACGCGATTATTCGTGAAAACCACTGATATTTCCTTTCACAATTGCCTGAGATCAACATGGTAAGTTTTTACAAAATTCCACCAACCTTCTTTTTTGTCCATACAACTTTTTGACAACTATAAACTTTTTTAAGCAATCAAAACGTAGTTGTTTATTCCTTTCGAAATCTAAAAATGGTGCCAGTACTAAATATCCATATCCCTTTCTTTAACAAATTAAGGGTCACTTACATTTTTTTACGTTTCTAACAAATTAAGATCTACCTCAAACTTAAATTCTGTGTGTGCTACAGTCGAGGGGAAACTTGTTGAAGGTCTTATTTCTATAAAAGTTTGGAACTAATAAAAACAAGTTGTTTATATTTAAATTTTTAAAATTAACCTTTAAAGTTAAGTTGTTGGTTTGAACTTAAGCAACACTTTAGTTGTTTTTTTATATGTCTAGTTCGGCTTTGTTTGTTTCTTTTAAAAAGAAACTCTACATTATTAAACTAAAAATTAACTTTACCAGTATCCCCAACAGAAAACCTATAAATTTCTATGACCTCAATCATCTTTCAACTTAATTACACCGCGTCTTTTCTATTTATAATATTTTCATGTTTAGACACTCCAGAGGAAACGAACTACATACATAAGTGATATTAGCAATACCAAAATTGGCAATTAGTAAACATTCAATTAATTTTACACGAAAATTACAATAATTACACGCTCCAATAAACCAACATGAAAATAATTATTAAATGCAAATACAAGCGAACTATTTAAAACAACAATAGTGAAATAAAAAAAAAATTTTTTTAAATCACTTTTCGATGTGATTTTTTTCCATTTGTGTGGATGTGTATTTGTTTATGTGTAATACAAATACTTTTCACACCATTTGAGTTGTTTTATATAAACACTTAAAAATCGCATCGATAAAGTTTTCTATTTTTTCGCACCGCATTTTTATTATTATAGAATAATAATAAAACCAACACGAGAATAACAATGGATCAGTAGAGTCGCTTCCTAGAAATAGGCAGCAATAAAAAAAGTTTTAGAGGGAGAAATGAATGAATGCAAGCTGTGTGGGTGTGATAGGGCTATAAGTGTTTAGTACTTAAGTATTGAGTAGAAAATACTACTCTATATCAGCATGAAAAGATTCGTATAAAGGGTATTCCAATAGGGACTTCAAAACTTTGACAGTTGCCAACGGTTATATAGTTGAATCTACATCTTTCAAAATGGCTGTCATTTATTTAAACTGTGCCCATGTTCTGTAACTATCGCGTCTAGAAACTTTTGGATTGAAATGTGAGAAATGAAACAAAAAAGGCATAAATTGAAACAAACAACTGTTTTCTCACTAAAATGCGTCTGTAACAATTTTGATGAATAAAAGCTGTCACGTAAGGAAATAACTTGCCAATTTATAGAAAAAGTGTGTCTGTAAAATTTCTGTGAGAAATTTTCCGCTTTGAACTACTGAATAGACTCACGCATAAAAATGGGGTGAAAAAAAAAAAATTATAACACAAAAAATATATCAAAAATTCAAAGAATAATAATAATAATATTTTGTTCTTGTCACATTTTTTAATTGTTTAACTACACAGTCCAACAAAATTCGGTTCATCGCCGCACAGTTGCGCCATTTGAGTTTTTTCGTTGCAAAAATCATATCTTTTGAACCGAATAAGATAATTGAACAGTTTAAACAGCATATGATAGATAACTGTTCAGCCTATTTTAATGCGCATAGGAATAGCTTATCCCATCAACAATAAATTTCAAGTGTTTTTATCAATAATAAAAACTGGGAATTAAGCACGAATAACAAAATCTTTTGAAATTAAAATTTTGTATTCCCAAAAATTGAAATTACTTTTTGATAATAAACAGGCAGTGCACGGCCTAAAAAAATACTTAATTGTCAACATCTTTTGTAAAGTTGTTGTTGTTGTTTTTATTTTGTTTTTCTTAACCTACTTACAACTACAATTAATGTTGAGAGAATTTCAACTAATTGTAGTGGGGAATGTAAGATGAGATAAACCCACTGTTTATTGTTGATGTGTTTTGTTTAAGCTTTGATATTATTACAAGTAGAACTGTTGCTATAAGTCTTATACGCTTAACAGTTTTATTTGGTTTAATATCTTTAGTTTTTCTAAAACGTTATGGATGAAGTTTCCTGATGATCTGGCCTAAGCAACCAGTGAAATGCGCATAGGAATAGCTTATCCCATCAACAATAATTTTCAAGTGTTTTTATCAATAATAAAAACTGGGAATTAAGCACGAATAACAAAATCTTTTGAAATTAAAATTTTGTATTCCCAAAAATTGAAATTACTTTTTGATAATAAACAGGCAGTGCACGGCCTAAAAAAAAACTTAATTGTCAACATCTTTTGTAAAGTTGTTGTTGTTGTTTTTATTTTGTTTTTCTTAACCTACTTACAACTACAATTAATGTTGAGAGAATTTCAACCAATTGTAGTGGGGAATGTAAGATGAGATAAACCCACTGTTTATTGTTGATGTGTTTTGTTTAAGCTTTGATATTATTACAAGTAGAACTGTTGCTATAAGTCTTATACGCTTAACAGTTTTATTTGGTTTAATATCTTTAGTTTTTCTAAAACGTTATGGATGAAGTTTCCTGATGATCTGGCCTAAGCAACCAGTGAAATGCGCATAGGAATAGCTTATCCCATCAACAATAAATTTCAAGTGTTTTTATCAATAATAAAAACTGGGAATTAAGCACGAATAACAAAATCTTTTGAAATTAAAATTTTGTATTCCCAAAAATTGAAATTACTTTTTGATAATAAACAGGCAGTGCACGGCCTAAAAAAACACTTAATTGTCAACATCTTTTGTAAAGTTGTTGTTGTTGTTGTTTTTATTTTGTTTTTCTTAACCTACTTACAACTACAATTAATGTTGAGAGAATTTCAACTAATTGTAGTGGGGAATGTAAGATGAGATAAACCCACTGTTTATTGTTGATGTGTTTTGTTTAAGCTTTGATATTATTACAAGTAGAACTGTTGCTATAAGTCTTATACGCTTAACAGTTTTATTTGGTTTAATATCTTTAGTTTTTCTAAAACGTTATGGATGAAGTTTCCTGATGATCTGGCCTAAGCAACCAGTGAAATGCGCATAGGAATAGCTTATCCCATCAACAATAAATTTCAAGTGTTTTTATCAATAATAAAAACTGGGAATTAAGCACGAATAACAAAATCTTTTGAAATTAAAATTTTGTATTCCCAAAAATTGAAATTACTTTTTGATAATAAACAGGCAGTGCACGGCCTAAAAAAAAACTTAATTGTCAACATCTTTTGTAAAGTTGTTGTTGTTGTTTTTATTTTGTTTTTCTTAACCTACTTACAACTACAATTAATGTTGAGAGAATTTCAACTAATTGTAGTGGGGAATGTAAGATGAGATAAACCCACTGTTTATTGTTGATGTGTTTTGTTTAAGCTTTGATATTATTACAAGTAGAACTGTTGCTATAAGTCTTATACGCTTAACAGTTTTATTTGGTTTAATATCTTTAGTTTTTCTAAAACGTTATGGATGAAGTTTCCTGATGATCTGGCCTAAGCAACCAGTGAAATGCGCATAGGAATAGCTTATCCCATCAACAATAAATTTCAAGTGTTTTTATCAATAATAAAAACTGGGAATTAAGCACGAATAACAAAATCTTTTGAAATTAAAATTTTGTATTCCCAAAAATTGAAATTACTTTTTGATAATAAACAGGCAGTGCACGGCCTAAAAAAACACTTAATTGTCAACATCTTTTGTAAAGTTGTTGTTGTTGTTGTTTTTATTTTGTTTTTCTTAACCTACTTACAACTACAATTAATGTTGAGAGAATTTCAACTAATTGTAGTGGGGAATGTAAGATGAGATAAACCCACTGTTTATTGTTGATGTGTTTTGTTTAAGCTTTGATATTATTACAAGTAGAACTGTTGCTATAAGTCTTATACGCTTAACAGTTTTATTTGGTTTAATATCTTTAGTTTTTCTAAAACGTTATGGATGAAGTTTCCTGATGATCTGGCCTAAGCAACCAGTGAAATGCGCATAGGAATAGCTTATCCCATCAACAATAAATTTCAAGTGTTTTTATCAATAATAAAAACTGGGAATTAAGCACGAATAACAAAATCTTCTGAAGATATTTTAAATAGTCTCTCAGCTCAGAAGTGCATTTACTATATTTTTTTGACTTCTACCAAACGACTTTTCAAGAAATTCAAAAATTTTAATGCCCGAAATTTCGAAAATCCGTTTTGCATACATTGCTCGAACTTTTGATATTGAAAGACCCCTAGTAAAATTTGATGCAGAAAATATTCGTGGATCATTTAAACCCTCTAAAGTGCCGTATTAGTATACTTTTGTGGTGAAGTTAAAAATAAGGACAAAAATGACCCCTTAAAATGAGTGTTAGAGGGTTAATATATTCTAAGCATAGAATCGCCATACAATTCTATTGAAGACATCTGAAAAAGCATTTTAGCTCAGAAGTACATTTAGTAAATTTTTTTTGACTTATACCAAACGTCTTTTCAAAAAATTCCAAAACTTTAGGGGCCGATATTTCAGGAACCCGAGCTTACTTTTCAAAACCCTTTGGCAGATTTGCTCTACCAACAGTCTAGTTTCATTTCGCGTTGCAAGAATTTTTTTGTTGCACAGTGTTATTTGCTTTTAATATTTTTGTAAAACATACGAATGTTTTTAAAGCTCGTTTGCAACCAACAAACATTTAAGTCGCGCTTTAAATTATTTGGTATAGCTGACGGTTGTATTTTGTTCACCGTCGCACAGTAGCGCCCGTAGAGCAAACGAGGTTGCAAAAATCAAAATTTTCATGAGCGCCGACGAAGTTTTGAATAAACCTATGTTATAGGAAACTTTTCAACGATTTCAAATCTGCCACTCTTTATAATATCACATTTTTAGTTTAGAAGATATAGCCGTTCAAAGTTGACCGACTTTCGGTTTTCAAAAAAACACACAATTTTTAGTAAATTTGTTGCGATTTCAGGTGTAATATCACGAAAAATAGGTAACGAATCGCCTTATTTTTTGTTTGTATTGATTGATGTATTTATTAAATGTATAATGATAAAAAAAAATTAACTGTTTGCTTTGTGTTTCTCCTGGTAAATCACTATTTAAAAACTATCCGTTTTTTCACGATTTTTCAACTTTGACGGAAAATAAAAAAAATCTATATTTTTCTATATTTGCCATATTTGCAAAACCTGTTCATTGATTATTTCTTTACATAATTCAAAAATTTTATCTGCCCGTACGTGCCCGTTTGGCTTCTAGAGGTAAAAAAGGTTAAAAAGACATGGTTGCAGAAATTGTATGGCGTCCATCCCTTATATGTTTTGACTGACAGTAGTTTGATCTAATAGTTTGAAAAAAACTACTCATTGAAATTAGCAGGTACGTACCTCACTTAAACAATACTTTGGCGTACAAATGGTCAAGAACAATATTGACTTAT
This sequence comes from Pollenia griseotomentosa, assembly GCA_963931875.1. Taxonomy (NCBI): domain Eukaryota; kingdom Metazoa; phylum Arthropoda; class Insecta; order Diptera; family Polleniidae; genus Pollenia; species Pollenia griseotomentosa. Next base: position 30,549,410 of record OZ007560.1, read on the forward strand.
GGTCCCTACAGGTAGGCACAAATCTTATTTGGACACGTGCATAATATCAAAATTGCATTATTCAGCCTAAATCCATATGTATGCAGGGAACAGGTAAATTTTTAGGCATGGTAGCATAAGCCTATATATTGCAAAATAAGCATAATGCCTGTCCGTCCATAAAATATTGGCGCATGGCAAAGATATAATTGAGTTCCAGTCTTTGCCAATTGGAGAGCTTTCTGAAGAAGCACAGGAGTCTCTTAACAAATTTTATAAAAAATATAGATTGCAGAACACATTCAAAGCATCAAGGGTAAGGCAAAATGAGGACCTCTTCAACATGTTGGCAGCATCTTCCGATCCACTTATTTCTTCCCTGCGGCATGTGAAGTCAAGAATAGAGTTAGAAAATAATTATAGTTTAGAAATGGTTAGTCTTTTAGATATACCTTCTCTTACGAACTGTAATGAATATTTTACAGAAAATTGAAAAAATAAATTTTAAAAAAAAAAAATTATTTATTTTTAATTTGTTGGGTAATAATTTAAAACATAAAACCCTAAAGAAAAAAAATTAAAACAATCTAAAAATGTAAAAATAATTTTTTTTAGTTACCATAAAATTGATTTTTCTACTAATTTTAACTTTGATAACCCATAATTAGGCCCCTACAGAGCGTAGCACCCTTTCCAAACACTCATTTCATAGGCTGAACAGTTATCTATCATATGCTGTTTAAACTGTTCAATTATGTAATGTGTAATGGTCACAATCAGTTTCCTGTTGATTCTATGAATATAGTTTGCTGTCAAACCTACTCAAATAAGAAAAACATAATACGATAATCGACAGCGGGAGCCTTACTATCGCTAGCGATCAGTCGGTTTGGGGGGGTTCTTGTCTCCTATCGTTATGTTTAATTATCACTACAAAATTTTTTATATAGACTCCCTGGAAACTATAAAATATCTAACAAAATATCTACGTTAACTAATGGCTATGTAAATCATAGTAAACAAATATAAAAGCCCCAAAACTATGATTAAAAAATGAGATTTTCTATTGGATGCTTATTGATCATAAATTTAGCCAAATGATCTTAAAGCTGTTATAAGACCTGTGCCTCGAAACCCACGCCAACCTTAATTCTCCTGGACACTTAAATGCTATATATAAGAACCCTGCATTTATCTTACCCCTCCCACATCAGTTCATACAAAAAAAAATTATTTCTTTAGAATTTCATATTTACCGTATCCAAATCGCTTTATTCATTCTATTAAAAATAATTAGACTACTATTAACTAATATAAAAAAATTACATATTTTCCAGTAGTATTGAAAATATAGAAACTTATTCTTATGTGATAAACAACTAACGAAATATTAATATAAATCTTTCCTATTAAAACAGTGCGCATTTTAAAAATCCAATGCAATTTCGATGTATGCTTGGTCCATCATTTTAAATTTACCAAGAAAATAAAATTACCGAGTTAACCGATTGTGGGTTAATGATCGTTGAACATATCATAACAAAAAGGTGAAAATAAAAAAAAACGTAAGAATAGAGGAGTAAGAATAATATTAAAACAACAAACTAGCAAAACAAACTGATAATTAATACCACATACAATTAGGTCTTCTTCTTGAACTTTATGACGTCATCCGTTTCTTTGTTTTTAATACTATTTATCTTACTCCTATATTCTTAGGTTAGAATATTAAAGCAATGTTTAAAACTTACCAACCAATGATCTGGAACGTTGAGGCCTCAGCGAACTGACGTGGTTGATGATAATGATGTTTCTGCGTATGTACTTTATAGCTTAAAAATAGTATTTAATGGCGATGATATTCAGATATTTTCTCTGCTGTGATATGTTGTGACGTTTTAATAATTTTTATATTTCATGAACAAAATTTTGTTTCTTTTCTTTTTCTATTTGGTTCTCCTTTTCTGATTTATATACATGTATGTATATATATATAAATAAATTTCAACCAACAAAAAAAGGAGAAGCAAACCAATTCAAAAAACAAATTTGCACTATTTTAACACTTTCCTGATCTATATTTAGTTATTCTTAATTTACCGCTTAATTATTATACGTAAATGATTTCAATTATTATGCACTTTACTCTTTAACTTTAAAAATTACTAAATATTCCTTTACTTTCTACACTTTAGTTTCACAGATTGAATATTATGCTTTGATACTTCCTCCTTTCCTACATTCATATGTACTCGTTCTGCTTCTTCGTATTTACTGGACATAAAGAGGTTATGATGACAAACTGATGTCTGGTGTTGGGTAGGGATGGTATTTTACGATGTATTTGGGCAGATCAGCAAGAACCTGGGACGGTTTGTTCAATCCCAAATGTTCTTGACAGCGATAAACCTATTTGATTATTAAACAGCAGATTTATGTGAGCATCTAGAAGTACGTTGTCGATGCCTGGTGTGGTGTGTTGCTATTCAGATTATTTTGCCTTATTTCCCAAGGAGGGATAAGTGCCCTTTTCTTCTGGAGTGAAATAATCCCAATTTTATTAAAACAAGCTTACTCTAGCTCACCCAGATACCATTAATCAGGGGTAAAAGAAAATTCTTCTACTTATATACGAAAATAAATCTAGGGGCAAGAAAATTTTTAAAATATTTTCAAATCAATTCTATGAAAACTATTAAAATTATAAAAAGATTACCTTTATATCTGATGAGCTTTTCACGTTAAGATATTTATGGCTTAAATTAATAATAATCTTTCTAAAAATCGTTTGGAT